>OZ026612.1:53699876-53894376 GCA_964020975.1 Hermodice carunculata
ATCGAATGTATAAAATGCAGTCAAAGATCCACCAGTATGACAACATTTAAAACAAAAATAAAAAAAAAAAAAAAAAAAAAAAACCCACCCCCCCACAGTTTGGATAACATTTGCAACCGCATTTGTCATATAAAGCACAACATGTTGTAATTCGAGGAGCCGTTGGACCCAGAACTTCCATTTTTGTTGGTAACATGTTACGTAAGCGAAGGTGTACCTCAAAATTAGGCATCTAGTCACGGCAGTTTTATCCTATACAATTAAACAATTTTTGGTTATCATACAAAATGTGATAAATAAAAACTAAAATAAATACATGGATGCACGAATAAATAAATAAATAAATAAATAAATAAATAAATAAATAAATAAATAAATAAATAAATAAATAAATAAATAAAATAAAATAAAAAAACAAACAAATAAATAAACAAATAAATAAATGAATAACTGTTGGACATACAGCTCAAAGGAGTCTTAAGACACATAAGATTGACGTGGCCGGATTAGTGGAAACATTTGGCCTTGACCTTAAAATCAGAGAGATCATAAATCCATTAGGCAAATGTTGGCCATGGGTATAACTTTAATTTATAGAACGTTTCGCCATAAGTTCTAGTCTTCTGAGTCCCTGTAAAACAAGAACGTAAGATTTATGGCTTTATAAAAAAGCGGATTAGTAAATATAACATTGACGTAACAGTCGACTATACGACAATCCAATGAGAGTTCAAAGTGCAGTCCTCAGCCACTGGTGATGTGCAGCACTGAGAGGTAGGCGTCTGAAAACACACACACACACACACACACACACACACACACACACAGACCGACCGACAGACAGACATATATTAGATAGTTAGATAGATAGATAGATAGATAGATAGATAGATAGATAGATAGATAGATAGATAGATAGAGAGAGAGAGAGAGAGAGAGAGAAGGGCAAGAAAGACCGAATGAGGGATGTAAAGTATGCACGAAAGCCAGAAGAAAGAAGTTGTAACCAGTTGCAGAAAGAAATTATAGAGATCGATAAGACTGGTCGGGAGCACTTTATGATGCTTTTCTTCGAATTAAGGGAACCTCGCTCTGGTGCTAAGTAAATCAGTGATATCCTACTGACGCACCATGGTGTCACTTCACTGAAATGACACGCACTTAAATATCTCATTTCGCATTATCATTCTATCCACATGAAACCTTGTTTCTTTTCATATTAGATACAGCATGAGCATTGACCGGATATGGAGAACATACCTAAGCGAATATGACGATGTAACATCACTATTTCAAGTCTTCCTACTTTGCACAGATTCAACATAGAATGTCGAAAGTAAAAGTGGCTAACGGCGGAATCACTGCGTTGTCAAAGCCAGTGTCCCAAGATGCACGGTGAAAGTCAAAAGCATTTTCGTGCTGTCGAGCGTCAGATAATGAGATGGACAGGATTTCACCCCCACATAGAAGTATATCGGGCGTTTCTTTTCATTCAGGTTTGCAGTCACTAATAGGACATGCTCAAGATGGGATTTGCTGTAACGGTGACCCCATCACAAAGAAAGGCAAGAGGATACAGCTGACAAAGATTCTGGTCACTATCAGTGTGCCTATCATCGTTCTTTTACTGGAAACAACAATAATTCTTCAAACGTCAATACGTAGTACTGTAACTAAACAGAACATCATAAATAATGTCAAACTGAGTGTGGAAATCGGCAGTCTTGTTCATTATTTACAGATAGAGCGGGGAACAACCGCCCTCTATGTCAGCTCGAGGGGTGCTTCTGATGTAAAGCATAAATTGTGGCAGCATTACTCAGTAACAGACGGCAGTGTGAAAAGTCTGACCCGGTGGCCAACAAACAAATCTGGATTTGAACATTTCAGCAGTCGTACATATTTTCAGACGCACCTAAACAACCACAGGTTTGGCTTACAGCTCAATTCAACTTCTGTCCAGGTGGAAATTAAATGGTACAGTAGAATCATTTCTGAACTGATTAGCTGGGTGGTCGGCAACTTGGATGAGTCAAGCAGCTTAACAGGTTCCCTGAAGCTGGTGGGTTATCACATGCTTATCCTTAGCAAAGAACAAGCGGGCGTCGAGCGGGCACTCGGAAGCACGTTCTATGCCAGAGGTAGGAAGCAGATGTGTACATCATTGTTTTTGAACTAATATTTTTACTTATCATTGAATCTTAATGACTCAAAGTTTCTTCCAATACAAGCATTGAGCAGACCCTAAATATGATGATAGCTAGGAAAACATGTGTAAAAGGTCCCCAAATTTTAACTTCAAGTGGCAAAGAAAGGGGTTTGACTTTTTCGTATGTCATAGTATTTTCTGTAATACTCTCATTAAACAGGAACAGATCTTGGGGGAAACTTTTTGAACCTTACATCCATATGCTTGGGTATCACACAATGATATTATCACCCAGGGCAGAACTATAAAAATAGTGGTGATGGTTTTATTACATTGCTAAGAGAATTGTGTCTGTACTGGTCTTGAATTACAACTCAAAAATAAATTTCATATTCGCACGTTTTTGAAACCTATATACTTTATAGTTCAACAGATAACATTTAGAGAATAAATAAGTTTAAAAGTTTCCCAGTACACCTAAAATAACCACTAAATATCCTTGAGTCTCAAAATATTCCACCATTGATCAATACGCTTTTGGCATACAGGACAGTGGGGGTAGAACCCCTTGTGTAGATTTCACTAGTTATTGGTTTCGGCGTTTCAGGGTTGTTCCCGGCTTTACACAGAGTTTACCAGCATGAAACAGAGTTGGCCGGCGTTACAAACGCTGAGGAACGCCGACTAACGCCTGGAAACGCCAAAAATCTAATTAAGCCTTTTGGAGCTCGGCCTTTGCCAGCGGTAGACGGCGTTTCCAACCATTTGACACCCTTTCAACGCTGGCTAACGGCAGCTACCGCTGGCAAACGCTCTGTGGTCTTCTTAACTAGCAACCTCAATGAGATACATGTAAAATTTGAATTCAGTTGAACTGGGATGAAAAGGATCTATGGGAATTTCTGTCTTGTCCTTTTACTAACCATCAATATACTTCTATTTTTTATACTCATGGGCAATATAACATAATTATCTTTAATATTATGATGATGATTTATCCATTGAGGCGTATGTGTTGTGAATGGATGAAAAGGATCCATAGAAATTTGTGTCTTGCACTTGTACTAACCATCAATATACTTTTATTTTTTATACTCATGGGCAATATAACATAATTATATTTAATAGTATGATGATGATGATGATGATGATGATGATTTATCCATTGAGGTGTGTGTTGTGACCTTGCTAACAGCATTTGCCGGTCTTTTGGTGTCAACGCGGACTGCTTGCGAAAACCACCAATTGCAGCCAAATGCCCCCATTCGGCGCACAGGATCTCCTCTTTTTGCCCAGGCTTTGCAAAAACCACCAGGTGCCGCCAATAGTCATTCCAAGCTGGATTGGAAAACATGGGGTGATTCTACACTCGCTTTGTAAATTGACCACATATGATGCAGTTGATATCTCAAGTGACTCGTTGCGGTCACAATACAAAACACCCAAGTCATGAACACCATTGAACAGTTAACATTCTTATACACTTTATGATTCATTGTTACCAGCACAAACTCCCTCGAAAAGCAAGTATACACAATGATATACTGCACTAAAAACTGATTATTTCATGGGCGAGAGGATCAGTTTTAATGGGTAACTTTTATGGATTCGCATGTGTCAGGAATGTAGGCCTATTTGATTCCTTTACATCAGCATAATGCACTGAGGGAGTCGAGTTTGGCGTATTGTGCCATTAAGAAAGTGGAATTACTTATGGTTTTAGAGATACTTTTGGGCTCTGTACTGGCATTATTTATCACGTGTTATAGACATGCTATCGTAACGTAGTTTAACTCTATGAATATTCGTACATTTGCTGAAACATACGTTATCAAGTTAAGTGCAGAGGCACATGGCTTTCTAAACTGCGCAACGTACATTTGCAATAATTTGTTATACCATAAAGATTATATTTAAAATATCAACTAATCCATTCGCTTGCCTAGTTATTTATTTCCGAACATATTGTTTGGAATTGAAATTTCTTAAGACACGCTCGGCACATAAGAGTTGACATAAATCTATAAATTTTTATTCCATATTCATTGTTACTGATACGGTATTGGTTATGGAGAGAGAATCTGAAAGACTCCATGGCTTTTAATAGTTTTGTTTGAACACCCATAGTTTTATTTTTTTTAGAGAGTACATGCATCTTAAGACCGTCTCGGATATAAGATCATTTTTTAGAGAGTACATGCATCTTAAGACCATCTCGGATATAAGATCACGTCTTGCAGGAAAAGATAGAGGAATTATCTTTATTTGAAATGGAGTGCTACCTCATCTATCAAAGGGTCAGTGGATGGCTTGCATGTGGGTCATTTTCAGCGGATCTCATAGTTTTGAATGTTACAGTGGTCAATAGCAAAAACAGTCTGCATCTCAAGCAACCTGTTCTTTAGTTGCGGTCATAGACCCTCTCTCTGTATATTGTGACTAAGATGAATTGATCAGCACACTGTTCATTGTGGCACTAGACTCACAAGGTGTAATCCAAATATAGCACAAATGTACCTTTCAAAACTAGTAAATCATATTGGTAACTGTCTCAGTGGTAGGTTTATCACCAGAAATTAATGGCTTATCGTGAATAATGCGTAACCTGTGCCACTGGTCATCAGGCAAAAGAAGGTATAGATGTTTTTTCTGACACAAATTAGCCGTGGAAATAAAACAAAAATCTATGTTTTCTATTGCCCCCCTTCCCAAAAAGGTCGGGTGTTTTAGAATGAAATTAACTGTATGTCAGCAGTTGTGATATAGTTTGGGATTATTTTTGCATTTCATTCTTCACATTTCACGAGCTAAGCTAGACACATATAGGAGGCAACAATCCCATCATCCTACCAGACGTCAACTAACCACAGCAAGGAAAAACGGTGGTAATAAAACCATTTCAGGTCTTCTGCAAAGACTACGGTTGCTTCCGAATGCCGCACGTCGTGCCGAACGTCATTTGGGGTCATGGAATGCCGCTGTTTGCTGTCGAATTCTTCCGCTTGCTGGTGCTGACTGCCGCATATGCTACTGGTTCGTGAAGTGTGTCCAATGGTTTTATCTGTGTCTTGAATTTTCACAGGTGGCTTCTCACATGATGAACTTTTATGGTTCTGCGAAAAGCATGCGTTGGGCCTATCCTATTTGGATCGAGCTAACCAATATTCTGAAGAAGTGAAAAGAGACATGGATAAAATTATTCACAAAACCACCCTCATTGAAACAATTAATAGTATGCGTGCTGTCATTTTAAAAAACGCTGCATCACAAGCATCTCTGAAAATGGGTGAAATGTGGTTTTCGAACATGACAAAGTATCTTGATATACTAAAAAATGTTCAGGATGACCTTGCAGTGACGATAGTAGACTCAATCAATCGCCAACTGAATAAAACTATTGACTATATGGTTACAATGGTCGTGGTTTTAGTATTGGTGCTGTGCCTTAGTCCTATCATTGTGCTTTTGGTGCGACGAATGACAGAAAATGTGCAGAATTTCGCGGCTACTCTTGGTGAGAAGAGTACGGACTTAATTCGCGAGAAAAGGCGGACGGACTTTCTCCTCTACCAAATGTTGCCAAGAAGCGTTGCTGAAAAACTGAAAAACAGACAGGCTGTACCACCAGAAAGCTACAGTTGTGTGACGATTTTCTTTTCTGATATTGTTGGATTTACTGATATCTGTTCCCAAAGCACGCCATTGCAGGTGGTTCAAATGTTGAACAATCTATACCAGGCATTCGACTCAAGGATAGATTGCTACGATGTGTACAAAGTGGAGACTATAGGTATGCAGGTTTGTCAAATTATACCTCAACAAACAAAGCTACTAACTGTGGGGATTTTCAACTTTTTTTTATTTAAAGTCATCCCAACTGCATGTAATCAAATGTGACTCATACATGAGACAGACAAAACATCCAAGCTCAAATGTGACTCATATGTGAGACGGAGAAAGCATCTATGATTTGGTTCGAATGGTCAAGTGTAGATTGTTGTGGTTCGGTGCTAGGTTTTGAGATTGCTTGCACAGCTTTCCCAGGTGCGATCAGGACACATTGTGCCCAGAAGGCGCCGAGTAAATTTGTGGCTCTGGACAATTATTTTTCCTCGAACTGCAGACCTACATACAATTGAATTATAGGTCTTTTTATGAGGAATTTATTTCTTAAATCAGCGTAGTTCTTCAAATTAGCGCGACTATCGTAGTCATTAAAAGGTAAAACGTAGCTGAACATTTTGAAAGAAAGACAGGAAACCGTTCATGACACACAACACTTGCTGGATGTGGATAGAACATTTGTCAAATGGTGGTTCCATACCATCTTAAATTGATATTAGTTACAGAGTTGAACATTGTTACAAAATTTTATTTCGGGCACAGTCCTAGATTTTGTACACACAGGCATGTATTAAATTATGAATACAAGGACTGTGACAGTCCTGTGCCAAGCTGACATGTACATATAGCCTTATGATTTTTTAAGATTCATCGCAAAAACCACAATAAATTCCTTACAAATCCAAAAAATCCACAGAGCATGACCATTTGTATAAATCAGGTTCAGACTCACCCAGGTATACTACCAGCAAACTTCAGTTTAATCTGAGTGACGGTTCTGCAGAAAAAGTGGAAAATAGCAAAATCACACAGGCATGTGTTAAATTATGAAAATTATAAAAAATTAGAAGCACAGCGCCACCTGGTGATTAAATTAAGAACTAGGCATCCCTACGAGTGTTCCTGTGTGACATCAAAGGAATCAGGTGAGCAGTTTCAGGGAAGATTTTAAGAGATTTATCCCAAATGTGATAAAAATAATCTTTAAAAAAAAATCACTGGACCATTTTCATTTCAGCAAACGCGGTAGAGATCTACCCAAGGCACGTCCCATCAAGTAGTATGTCTGGCTGACGGTTTTTGAGAAGTGGAACATGTGAATTGTGGTTTAATATTTGCCACTTAAAAGAACAAAAAAATCATAAACAAGAGGGCTGAAGTACTGTCGACAGCCTTTCCTAAGCTGACCCAGAGATTCATCGCACTTGTGGTTCTGTGAATTTTGGATAGGACAAAATAGGTAGACACTCATCAAAGGTACATTCTTACCAAGTTTGGCACAAGTCTGGCAAAATTATGAAGTAATAACTATTCCAAGAAATTCCCATGTTTAACTGTCATATGAAAACTTTTCAAAAGATTTTCCTAAAAAATCATAAAAAATCCAAAAGTCACTAGCGCATGATAACGTGGTAGAAACCCACCCACGGTACATTGCTACCAAGTTTGAAGGCAATCTGACTGACAGTTTCATCGGAGAAGTCTAAATGTGAATTAGCGTTATAATGCCCACTGACTTACATAGTAATCAGTAGGAAAGGTGCATTTACCAATAGTATCCAAATTTTAAAAAAATCATAAGAAATAAAAAATCCACAGCAGTGCCACTTGGGGAACAACTTTGTTTAACCTTTTTACAAAGACTATACCCACCAAGTTTCAGCTTAATCTGGCTGACGGTTCTGGAGAAGTTGAAAATAAAAAAACAAAAACAAAAAACAACAACAAAAAACCTCATACCCCCCACAAAAAACAACCCCCCCCAAAATACCCCCCCGCAAAAATCATTGAAAAATTGAAAAAAAAAAAAAAATGCAGCACCACCTGGTGGACAAATAAAGAACTAGAAGTCCCAAGATGTGTTCCTGTGTGATATACAGGCAATTGGGTGAGCAGTTTTTAAGATGTGTCCAAAAAAGAAAAAAAAAAGGAATGATAAAAAGATCCAAAAATCAATGGAAAATGACCATTTGAACAAACCTGGTAGAGACTCACCCTAGGTACATTGCCACTCGGTTTGAGGTGCATCTGACTTATAGTTTCAGAGAAGACGTTGAAAACGGGAATTAGCTTTAGAATTCGCATTGACTTGCATAGTTATCAATAGGGGAGGTGCATTTACCGATGCATACCCCAATTTAAAAAAAAATGTTACAAATCAGGAATTTTCAGCAGTGCCACCAAGCGAACAACTGTGCTTGCACAAGGAACATATCCTCCAACTTTCAGCTTAATCAGAGTGACGGATTTGGAGAAATCGAAAAGAGCGAAAATACACACAACTCCCCTCCCCCCCCCCCCAAAAAAGCGAAAGAAAAATTGCAGCGCCACCAGCTGAAAAAATTCAGAAGGAGGAGTCCCAAGAATCATTCCCATGTGACATCAAATCTACTGTGTGAGCGGTTTTGGAGAAGATTTTGTAAGATTTGTCCCAAAAAGGAAGAAAAAAAATACATAAACTCCAAAAATCACTGTAGCGTAACCATGTGAACAAACATAATAGGAACCCGCCTAAGGTACATTGGTACCCAGTTTAAAGTGAATCTGGTTGATGGTTTCAGAGATAAGTTCGAAAATGTGAGTTTGCATTAGAATGTCCATTGATTTACGTTGTAATCAATGAGAAAGGTGCAATTACAGATAAGCACCGGAATTGGGAAAAAAATCATTAAAAGTCAGGATTCCATAGGGGTGCTACCTGGTCAACAATTTTGTTTGACCCTTCCACAAGGCATTTATTCACTAACTTTCAGCTTAATCGGAGTGACGGTTCTGGAGAAGAAGTTGAAAATAGGGACAACACCCAAATAACATCAAAAAGTAGAAAAAATGCAGCATCACCTGGTGAACAAATTAAGAACTAGGATCCCCCAGGAGTGTTCCTGTGTGATATCACAGCAGTCAAAAAAAGCCCCAAAATGTTCAGAATAAATCCCAAAATCACTGGAAAGTGCGTTTCAACAAACTTGATAGAAACCCATCCAAGGCATACCTTCACCAGGTATGAAATGAATCTGGCTTACGGTTTGGGAGAAGTCGAATATATGAACTGTGAATGGATCACAGATGAGGGATGGACAAAGGATGACTGACCATCCTAACAGTTCAGCCTGACTAGCAAGTCAGCTAAGCTAGATATAATAATAAAAAAAAAATAAAAAATAAATAGATACTGCAGCGCCACCTGTGAATAAATTAAGAACTACCAGTCTCCGGGGGTATCCCTGTGTGATATCAAAACAATCCGGTGAGCGGTTTCAGAGAAGATTTTTTAAGATTTGCTGTTGAAAAGAAACAAAAAACAAAAACAAAACAAAAATCATAAAAATTTAAAACCCCCAGAGCGTGACCATTTCAACAAACTTGGTAAACACCTACTCAAGGTACATTTCTACCAAGTTTGAAATCAGCCTGACTGACAGCTTGGGAGAAGAAGTCTATTGTTGATGACGGACGGCGGACGACGGACGACATACGACAGACGACGGCGGACGAAGTACCATTAGATAACCTCAACTACTGACGAGTCAGCTGAGTTGAAAATATGGAAAAAAAATGCAGCCCCAGCTGGTGAACAAATTAAGAACTAAATGTCCATGGAATTGTTCCTGTGTGATATCAAAGCAATTGAGTGAGCTTTTGGGCAGATTTTTTTTTAAATATTTGCCCCCCCCCCAAAAAAAAAATATATATATATATATAAAAACCCCGAAAATCACTGAGGCGTGACCATTTGAACAAATTTGGTAAAGACTCACCCAAGGTAGATCCCGGCCAAGTTTAAAGTGATTATTGCTGACCGTTTTGCAGAAGTCGAAAATGTGAATTGTGGACGGACGGACGACGGACGACCGACGGACCAAGCTCGGCTCACTCACAAGCCAGCCAAGCTAATAACAATACCCTGTAAACACGTCTCATGCTTTCCGTACCATTGAGTGTCATTGTAGTGTAAAGGTGTTGTAAGCTGTTTGCCATTTTGTCCCATGTGGCGAAATCACTGAATGATTTAGGGAAATTGTTTAATCATTTGCCGGTTTCGATCGCCAAATCATTTATTGATATCCCTAAATTATTATAATTTAGTGCTATCGCTAAATCACCAAGCATTATCTCTAAATGGTCTCATTTTGTAATGTCCCTAAATCATTTAGAAATATCCCTAATTTATAAGCGATATCTCTACATGAATTAGATATATCGCCAAATAAGGTATATTAACGATGTCGCTACATGAGCGAGTCGGTGAAATGCTGGATAATTGTACTGTGCCTGTATAGTGATTGGCGCGAGGGAACGAGCAATGATTGTGAAGATTTCTAATGGCGCATTTCAAAAGAGTGCTGGCGTCATCGCCTCGAGTGGCTTTCGTCATAATGTTTTCGCTTTGCCAGATAAGACGATCCATTCTCGACATGACATTTTGGGAGGATAAAACTATTGCACTTGCCTCTAAATCGGCAGCCAATTTACTCAAATAGGACAGAAAGCACAAATACGTTTAGCACCATTGCTAATATGTCACCTAGCGTTATTACCAGATGATTTAACAATATCATGAATGTTTGACGATATCTGTAAATGATTTCGCGGTGTCGCCAAATGATTTAGTGATATTGCCAAAAAGCACCAAATGTCAAAATGCTATACCATATAAAAGTAACTTTAGAGCCTATGGCGATTTAGAACGGGGTGTAGTGAAGTTTAGCAGTGCAAAATGAATGTGCGTAAGATTTGTCACATTGTAAATTAAACACATAGTCAACGACTCGTTATGTGTGTCTATGCAGGAGATTCATACATGGTGGTATCAGGATGCCCTTTAGAAAACGAATCAAAGCACTACTATGAAACCGCAAGTATGTCCCTGGATCTGTTGGAAAACATCCGCAATGTAGAGATTCCTCATAGGGTGGGGGAAATATTACAGCTCCGGATTGGCATTCATTCAGGTCAGAGCCTCAATTTTCCTTTTTCGCTGTGGGGACAGTAACTTTGAATGAAATGTGTTTGTAACCTTTATGTGCTCGTCATTATCTTTATTTACTACCCTAATGAAATGCATTCTTTTTACTGTAAATTTCTTTATTTTCGAGTGTTTAAATTTTCACGGTTTTTCTATATTTGACATTTCATTGGAATTTTTCATATCCGCGAGTTTTAGAAAAACAAACACAAAGTAAGCAGAATTTAAAACGCTTATTGTCTTTATAAAATCTTCATGCTTATGGCGGAATTTAGGATCCCAGATTACAGTACTCGGGTGTGTGTTTATTATTGTACCTTTTCTTTCATATAACATAAGCTTCAAAGGGATAAGCAAACCATGTGGAAATACCCCAGTGTGTATCGTTACATTTTGATTTACTCCAATGGTTTATCGATGATTCCTTTTTCAATTGTGTGACATTATTTGCCAACATATCGCAAAGGGCAGGTTTTGGCCCCACCATTCTTGCTTAGGCTGTAAGTTTACACTTACTAAGAAATGTACTTTTGCTTAAAATGAACAAACCTTAATATTTGGTCGAACAAATTGCGACAGTTTTCTCTGTCCAATTATTTTATGTTTGGTGTGAAGCCTCCGTCGATTTGATCTTCAGTTATTGATATAAACATCCGATCCCAAAAAGCCAGTTAACTTATTTAATAATGTTTTGGTCACTTTCTTTCTGTATTCTCCCTTGTAGACATTGTTACAGGAAATATTGACCTATGGCAATTCCTATGGTTGATTTTCTCCGAACTCATCTGTAAGGGGCATTGGCGCATGGTATGCAAATTAACAAGCAGACAAACAATTAATTCTTCTTAGTACGCTTTTGATGGTCTTTGCACGGTATAATGTGATCTATATTGTCATAGATATATTTTTGTGTTGTCCTGATTTAGGTCCATGCGTTGCAGGGGTTGTAGGATTCAAAATGCCGCGCTATTGTTTATTTGGGGATACGGTAAACACGGCCTCAAGAATGGAGTCTACAGGCAAGCGTAAGGAACTTTTATTTGTATCATTGCTATACTGAGAGCCACTCTGCCTAACACTAATTGTATTTAAGTTAAGTATAATCTATTTAAAAGAAAGGTTCTAATATCAGAGATGTGCTCTTACTTTGGTAGACATTACATTATGGGTCAAAATTAAATAACTTTCGCCTAAGGATTTCCAGTCACACCGCTATATAGAGACAGCTAAGTTCAATTGTCGTCTACTTCATCCCCTTTTATCAAATATTTTCCTTTCTCAAAATATTTTCAATGAAGTTAAGGGAAGACGTACCAGGATAGCATGCTAACAGTCAACAACTTGGCTATGCGCTCCCTGCTTGACGCTTATGGCAAGCCAACAGGGCCATAACGCATAGGTCTTACGCGTAGCCGAGCCTCCACTACACGTAGTCGAGGCTCGGCAACGCGTAGTCGAGTAAACCAACCAAATTTCAGTCTCTACTACGCGTAGTCGAGCCAACAAATAAGATTACAGTTCCCACTACGCGTAGTAGAGTCTCGGCAACGCGTAGTCGAGCCAACCAATAAAATGACAGTCTCCACTACGCGTAGTCGAGGTAACCAATAAGATTACAGTCTCCACTACGCGTTGCCGAGAAAATGTTCTTCTAGAACGCGTCGCCGAGGCTCGGCGACGCGTAGTGGAGAAACTATGCCTCCCATATCGTGTAGCCAAACTATACAATCACTGATGCTCTTGTAAACTGTATTAGACCTGTTCGACTACCGTTGAGAAATTACTGGTCTCGACGACGCTTAGCCAAGGGAACCGATTAAATTTGGTTCTCCACTGAACAACGCGCCGCTGTGCTGGCTTGAAAAGTAAAATTTGATACCCGTTCAACCTCCGTTTTGAAATGTGGGTTACAACCATTCGGCTCTGCGTCGTGGAGACCGTAATTTGCTTGGCTGCCTCGACGACGCATTGTGGAGAATTTCAGGTCTTGGACCAGTAAATCAAACCTAATACAGTTACATGTTAAATTGGCTATATTCGCCAGCTTGTCTGTGACATTTAAAAGTTTCGTTGACACTGTACCTGTCATTTTTCTCAAAGCTTACTTCAATGACACTTACACTATCAATAGAAAATGGGGGCAAAACCAATTAACTTTTTTGCTACTCGCGCATTTGTTTATGCTTACCTCCGTAGTTACAGTTCCGAAGCAAACCTTGGTGAAATAATAGCCCAACAAAATTTCTAGTTCAAGAATTAAATGTTGAAGTGACACCCTTCCAAAACCCACAGATAATCAGGCATATTTATTCCCTTTATATGACAAGAAATGCATAAGAGTTTCTCTGCTCCCTAATTTTTAATAGCATATCACCTGAGGTCCTGTATTCATTGCGTGACTGAAAGTTCTGACACACCTGCAGCTGCAGCGTATTTACTGGCCCAAGACATATACAAGTCTGGACTACGCGTTGTAGAGTATTTCATGTTTCCGCTACGCGTTGTAGAGACTCTAATTTGATTGGCTGTTTTAATATCAGTAATGATTGTAAGGACGTAAATGATTGGTTTGCTTTTCTTCAGCCAAAAGGTGCCATAAGTTGCTCCACTACGCGTAGCCGAAGCTCGACTACGCGTAGTGGAAAACATATTCTCGGCAACGCGTAGTGGAGACTGAAATCTGATTGGTTGGCTCGACTTCGCGTAGTGGAGGCTCGGCAACGCGTAAGACCAATGCGTTATGGCCCTGTTGGCTTGCCATAGGCGCTCCGCCGTGGGTGCGTAGAGAAAAGTTGTTGACATAATCCAATAAAATGACCTAGAAAAGGTTAAACCAACTGTATGTGATTTCCAAAAATCCCTCAAGCTCACAAAGTCATGTGTAAAGTTTAATCGTGCATATACATTTAATGGAAGTTTGTAGTCTTTCATATATAAAAAAATGTTTTTCAGCTTTAAAAATCCACATTAGTGAAGAAACCTACCTTGGTTTGGACGAATTGAGCAAATTCATCATGAGACCTCGAGGGGAGACTTTTGTCAAGGTACGCTTTAATAGGAACTTTAATGTTATTTTCTCGATCTTAAAGGGACACATGTTCACATGCGTGTATCGTGTATCAGACTTGAATATGGTTTGTTTATAAGACTTGGAGACCATCACTGGTTTTGCTTTAGTCCAAGGGTGTTTAAAGACAAAATACAGTGACAGCAGGGTCTAAAGTGATGCCTGGTGATGACCTTTACTTGTGACCGTCACTGCAATTAGTATCAACTTGTATATGTAGGTGGACGGCATGAGCGCTCAAGGTGAACCTTACAGGAAGAGAAAGAAAAGATGCCAGAAGTTACAAAAAACAGTTTTGCCGATGATGACTGTTTATAACAAGAACACACGAATGATAAACAGAGATTTTGCTACCAAAATAATTTAAAATTGGTAGTAAAACGTTTATCAAATGCCTTAAATGCATGAAGGCAATTCGAGCTTGGTGCACATGGAAATGAAATAGATACACACTGTGATAATATAAGTGAAAACACCATAAACTAGGTAATATGAGACTCTCATTTTGCTTGTTTGTACCTTTGCCCTCAACTGTTAGCTACATGTTTGCGATAAATGATAGTACTCTATGTACAAGCAGCAATCACGTTGAGACGCTAAATGAAAAACGTGATGTATTAAAGATATCACAAAATGATTGCAAATTATAAAAAAAGAAAGAAATGATCATAACCACCAGGCCAATGTACCAGCGATTGTCTGGAAAGAAATGGAAATGAAAGATGACAATGTGACATTGCAAAAATCTGAAAGCAGAGAAGCTACTTGCATTGTCTCAACACCTAGCATAAAAAGACCGTGTGGACAAAGTGCACAAGACAATAATTTTGTCCACTATATGGTACTGGTACGGTTCAGGTGGATGAAAGCATTCTTACCAACTGAAGTCCAGTTCTATCGGGCGTTCATATTTCTTGACTTTGAGCACTGCAGTGTAGTATGAGACTCGGCCCAATTAAACAGGAACCTGAAGCAAGGGAAAGGAGCTGCCAGAGTGGTTTATGATGTTTCAGCGACTATGGCTTCAGAACCACTTAAAAAAATAAGTGAATAACCGTAAAAGGGAGAGTAAACTTTCACAAATGCATTCTCGTGTATAAATCCCAAAATAGCCTTGCCCTTCCTTTCACGAGAAGCATGTTCAAAACTATGACAGAAGTCAGCACACAGAACACCAAGCAAATTGACTGGACGAGGCTATACATACAAGACAAATGCAACGGATTTTAGAATTTTAGAGACAGTTTCAGATATTCGGCGTGCACAAAGTGGAATCGGTTACAAACAGATACTTTGAGGACTCAACAGACATACACGTTGTTTAGTCTTTCATAGTTTTGACTGTTCAACATGTTTTTAAGCTAACTAATTTGTGCAATACTAAGCTGTGAAGACCATGTGAAAGACAAGACGTGTGCTTAAAATGTACATCATCGTAAAATGATCATGATGATGATAATGATGATGTAATAATAATAATAATAATAATAATAATAATAATAATAATAATAATAATAATAATAATAATAATAATAGTAATAATAATAATAATAACAATAATAATAATAATAATAATTAGCATTATCATTATCATTATCATTAGTGTTAAATAGGTATAACCAAGACGGAGCGAGCGAAGCCATCCCATTGCCAAATTTATTTGCTCGTCGCCAGGCCGGTTTTTTAATGAGACTGACAAACGAATTGTTTGGAACTGTTTTTAATTTTTCAATTTCAATATGTCTCAAACATACAAATATTAAACGAATTGTAGTTTTCTTTATAATTTTGATACTTAATATCATTTCCCTACTAAATCTGCCAAATGTTCTATCTCTGCAATAAGAGATGCCCCTATTTCTGAAGTATGCTTGATTAGCTTTGGCTCTTGACACATTAACCTGCTGAGTTTTGCTCAACATGATTTTCGTGGCCACTTTGGAAGTATCATTCTCCCACTGTCACAGCACAGTAAAGACACGTCCTGTCTGTGGTTCTACTACATATCAAGGAACAAATAGAGGTTGTCAGTCGATTTAACAAAACGGTCTATTACTCTTTCAAATTATCTCATTTACGTTTGACCACAGATGTCTCAGAATCAAAGTTGTAAATGAATTCGTAAATATTTGGCCACCATTTCTGAAAAAGCGTTTGACAATTTTTTTCTAGGTCAGCTGGGGTGGGGGTATAAGATTGTAACTGATGACGTAAAGTTTTGTGATATTCCTTTTTTATGTGACTTTTGACATTCTTAAATGAAGAAGTTCGCACAGTCTACTAAACCCTATTTGGACACGCACAAAACAAAAAGTGGTATTTTAAGGTACTATTTCACAAAAAATGAAGCTAGGAGCTGTTATATGCTTCACGTTATCCTGTTTCTGGGTGTAAATGGAACCTCCTGACTGAAGCACCCATACGTGAAAGTAGCTTAGAAACTTTCTTTTCTTACGAGAGAAAACTGCGCCTTTATAAAACAGAAGGCAAATAGTTTATGAATGTAGATATGCAGAGACACATGAGCACAACGTTAATGGAACTCTGCTACGGGTGTCCCATGTCACCAGCATCTGTACACCTTCCGGGAAGCTGCAGAAGCTGATATATCCCACATGGCAAGGACAAAAAATTTCATCATCCGAAATACAGTTCGGGTGAAACTGCATGCTGACTGAAGGGATTTATTATTTTGTTGGATTAAGATTTGAGTTCTGAAGAAGGCATAACCACAGTATTTAAAATAATAACTGAAGCAAGTGACCTTTGAAACTACTATTCAGTGTTGTTGTCTGGTTTATATATTTGCAGGGTAAAGGCTTTTTAAGCACGTACTGGTTGCTCGGTCGCTGCGACGGGAAGGAAGACAAACGGGTGACCACATTTAGCGGTTGGACAGATGCATTGGATATTGGATAAACTGGGTCCAAAACACTTAATTTGACAATCAAACTATCTTACACATCGTCATATGACTACAGCACCACAGTAGCATGTATATTTGACCAAACCCATCAAATGTCAATCAAATGTATGTGACTTTTTTTTTATCAAAGTAACATGTTTTTAGTAGATCGTATTTATAAGTTACATTACCGCTGTCAAATCACAAAAATAAAATAAAGTAAAAATAGAAAAAAAGCTGTAGGACGTTTCAATACTATTGTCTTTGTTTTTGTTAAACACGATACTTAAGTTGCGGGAAGTGCTGCAATTTTGCTAAATGTGTATTTGAATAACGGCTTGATAGAATGTGCAGTGACTAAAGAAATCGTTACATAGTGATCACAATCATTGCCACACATGTAAATTGTAATGGAAAATACGTTGGGGTCCTCTGTCAAGCTTGGCACATATTCTAATTTGTCAGGATAGATAGATAGATAGATAGACAGACAGACAGATAAACAGACATATAGATAGATAGATAGATAGATAGATAGATAGATAGATAGATAGATAGATAGATAGATAGATAGATAGATAGATAGATAGATAGATAGATAGATAGATAGATAGATAGATAGATAGATAGATAGATAGATAGATAGATAGATAGATAGATAGATAGATAGATAGATAGATAGATAGATAGATAGATAGATAGATAGATAGATAGATAGATAGATAGATAGATGCACACACCTCTGTTGCCAAAAACGTCTGATAAACCATTTCTAGATATTTTTAGCTGACTGTGTATGAACAAAGCATTTGTATTTCCTGCTGCTGACCACTCAAGTGATTAAAAACCTCTGATATCGCTATGGCACATGGAAACACCAATACTCTTAAGTCTGTTCAGCAAATTCATTTAAAACATTTAATGCTCATACATTACCCAGATTGTGATAAATAGTAGACATAGCCCACAAAGCAGGGGCATCACTGCTCAGGGATATCATTGCTCAGTGATATAACTGTAAATGCCAGTCCAAAAAGATCCACTATCACAACATCAGTGGACCCACAAAAGTCACAATAAATTTCAAAGAATGATCATACTTTATAAAGGTGCATATTTTTGTAATGATATGAAGGATGTCCAGTCTGCATTTGAATAAGATCAGTTTGTTCAGTTGTTGGAATTTGTTTATTGATAACATTTTTGTCAATTTCAGGGATTTAATCTTCAGACAGACAATTGGTATTCCAATTGTATACCTCTTTTGGCCAATTTATATGTATTTTACTGTGACTGTAAGTTTCTAATTAAGCTGTCAAAAGAAAAAAAGATTACATGATAAATGTTTTAAGTTGACATGAAGCTATATTGATGCCATATTAATCACCAATGATAAACATTTTAGAAAATATATTTCATACAGATTCGAAGATGATTTGGAATAAAAAGAAACTACAGAAAATGACATGGAATGTTCATTTTTAGATAAAATGATGTATACCGGTAACAGTGACTTGAAGTTTAAATTATATGACAAAAGTGATGATTTTGAATTTAACATGGTAAATGACCCCCATATGAATAGTGATATTCCACTCGGGCCAGCTTATGTAATCTACGCGTCAAGGTTACTTGCCTTTGCTGAAGTGTGCACTGATTTTGACAACTTTGACTTCTGTCATTTACTGCTTTTTCACAAACTTGTGAAACAAAAGTTCCTGAAGTTTCCGGGTAAAAAATAAAATTTATTATACAGAGATCCAGTGAATTTGAAATGTTATATAAATAATGTAATGAATATGTAAACCTAGAAATTGTAGCTGACATTTTATACATTGCGTGTATAAGGCAAAGCATTTGAAAGGTGAGAGTTGCTAGCATCAAATTGGTTTAAACTTTCACATACATTTGTTCCTACCTGTCTCAAGTCAAGAGAACGATGTTTTCCTTCGTACTGCATTTTGTATTCAATGGCTGACATATGAAAAGTATTATGAAGGCATTGGTATGTGTACCTTGCACTTATGAATGTTTGACCTGGTTCGTTTGATAAATGAAGTTTTGGTCATGGATTGTTCTTGTTTACTCGGATTTTCGGTGAAGTGACTCTGACATTTGACCCTATGGACATTTGGACGTACGTTTTGGTCTCTTTTGGGTACGGCCGAACTATAAATTTATGCGGTTCAGCTATACATACCAGGGAACATTGCCTTTGGTCGGAATTGTCTTGGATTTGTTTCATTGGGACTACAGTTTGGATATGGTAATGACACTGTCTAAATTGTTGAAAACTGCTGTCCATTTCCATTTTTATAGCAGTTATTATTGCTACATTGTCAATATGACATTTTATTCTCTGTAGTGTTCAATTAATGCACTGCTTGATGGCTATTCAAGTATTGCTGTTGCGTCTGGTGATGTTCATCTTGACAGACTTGTCAAGGTTTGGACGGTTTTAGACTTGGACTGATTTTTTATTACAATAATGACATGCAATGGTTTCACTAGTATTATATCATTCCAACAGTTCATCCTGATGCTCTAAGACAACAAAAAGCTAGTGATTTGCTCTAGAGAGTCGCACTAAATTGTTAGAAATATTGGGCAGTCCATATAGATGATACAGAGTGTGGTGAAGCTAATGAGAGTAAGAGCAGGGCGGAAAGTTGTCAGCTAGGTAACAGGGCAAGTCTGAAGAAAGAAAGCAAATTGAAAAAATCTACAACCTCAACAGAGAGAGAGAGAGAGAGAGAGAGCGAGCGAGCGAGAGAGAGAGAGAGAGAGAGAGAGAGAGGGCAAGGGTAGTAACTGAGCAAAACAAATAAAACCACAAAGAAAGGCGAAAATCTTGGTAGTGTTTTTAAACGCTAATTTTTCACTGCAGAGACCACAATACTATATTTGCTTTAGTGTACTTTATGCATTGTGCAGTAACCTTTCGATTGCACCAAGGTAAAAAATGACATATCAGCATTATGGACCTTTAACTTTTGTTGTCGCAAATCGAATAGGGTACCAGTGATTCTGAAACAGGCCAAAGACATGGACAGCATAATGACCCCAACAGAGGACACTATGATACTTGCAAGGTATCAATAGGTCAGAAAAAATTACCCATATTCATAAATTACGACATCAACCTTCATCTTCCAATACCAATGTGAAGAAACAAATTTCACTCCTGACGTGAGACATGCAGTCAGCCATAAAAGGTAATTGGTGGTTTAGACCAGTCTTCTCTACCTCTGATGTATTCTTCACAAACTACAGACTTTAGTTGTTTCCTAAATGTATATGTCTACCCACTTAAAACCCAAATTTCACCACTTGTGCCAAAAATAACCAGAAACCTGGCAGGTTTGTCACTTTTTGGTTCTCCAGACTTATCAGTCAGCCGAGTTTCAAGCAAAAGAGGAAAGTAGGACTTCGTCGTTTTTGTAATATACATGAATTTGGAACATTGTAAAACCCACTCTGCCTCGTTTATTACTATGAGTACGAGAACACAGCCCACAGCACTATATAGCCAATCAAGTATTTATCAAATATTTCAGAACAAGTACAAACATATCATTTAACACAATTACATCCAATATATTTATCAAATTTCTGGCACACGCTACCACTTCCAAGTGACAGCTGACTTCATTTTACCAGACAAAGCTACATTTGTCAATGCCACAGTACTTTATCCATAATGATAAAAAACTGCAATACTGTGATGCCTATTTGTGTGTCCAAAGAAAAACAGTTTATTCAGATCATGGGTACTTTCAGGATGACACTCTCGCAGAAAATAGAATCCACTGCAAAGATCCACGGAGTATGAGGCCTAAGCTACGTAAAAAAGAGCAGGAGGTAAACCAAATGGAGACAAAAGAAATTAAGAAACAATGGGAATTATAAGTAAAGGATGGTGAAAAACGTTTGGGATCCGACTGAATAAACATTTCCCATATTTTGAATAGAAATTCTGAAAAACACAAAAGTAACAAAAGAAAGGATGTACGAAACTTGAAAACCTTGGTAACCAAAAAAAGACATGATCTTGCTGCAGAAAAATATCCAGGCAAACAGTGACCTACTCAACAGAGAAGAAATATTCAGACATTAGATCAATGAGGAAATAGAAACGATACTGAGAGAAAATGAAACAAAGGCTTAATAAGTAGAAAAGCAGCGTTCTCGTATCCATAAGCTCCAAAAACGCAATTGCAGCAGGAGTGCAAACAATTTACCGACGGTTACAGGTCCATGTTGTGGCTGGTATGGCAGAGCCTTGGTTAAAAGTGAGCACAATGAAGAGAGCAACATGCTCCTGCATTAGATGAAGATGACAGTTGCAAAAATGCAAAATGTTGTCTTGATTGGAATCTCACTGCTAAAACACATCAACCCTGATCACCTGCATGTACTTGGCACAAGTACTAGCAGAACAATCATAGCACATACTATTCAGAAGCCAGAGAATGTATCGATGTTAAAATTATATTGATCAAACAGCAATAAACATATAATAACCAACGACCTGAAGTTGCTTTCTTTACAAGCTGCAGCGTGGAATTTGGTTAAAATAGTGGATGAAATTGTCGCAGCCAATACAGCATCACGAATGATACTATCATTGCTTATACATTGCATGGGAGATAACAAATAGAATCTCCAGATACAGATTGTATGTTCGCTACTAGTCTGCTGGTGAGTGCCAGGGATCGTATTGATCTGTATGCAAGGCGCCACCTCTTTTTAAACAGGCATACCCAAACTATTGTAAGAAACTGTGCAACAACAACCTTAGTCTAAATTGGCAAGGTACATGCCACCTGTACATGAACGTTTCGGTGGGAGCAACGCAGTCACTTTCCATTCAAACTTTGGCAATACCAGAATCGGGATTTATCATTTTGAAGAAGCATTGTATATGAAGTTTCAAATCAACAAAATCTGGTTTGAAACTTTTATACGAAAAATCTACTTTTAAATTTAGAAAGAGTCAATATCCAATAACAATGGCATACGTTTCTTTGGAAATGATAATGAGCCACATGACGTGTTTGATTAATTTAGTCATTACTGTATGAGCTTTGTTTATCAGAATTTGGATAGCTTGCAGAGTACAAACTACAAATCTGCAACACATCAAACCTTATTGTCATTTTCAACAAAAGGGTTGACATTTGATTTGGTATATCTACATTCAAGCAATGGTTTATGCAACGGAATCAAATAAAGATCGCACAGCTATGAAGTCCATGCTACAATTTCCCAGGTACCTCAATAACATTTGGGTGCTTACTTACCCGATGCTTAGAACTCATGAACCGTTCAGTCATCCTAAGGGAACGATGGGTATACTTATGCAATTATGGTTGATTCCTGCTAAGGTTTAAGTTACTCTGAATATTGTCACTGAGGTAAAGTTGTTTTATTATCCATATATCCTTACCATGGCAAAACAACATGGCAAAACAACTTGGTGTCTGGATTTGAAGAACTTGAATTCAAAAACGTATATTTCAAACAAGTAATCAACAAAAATTATCTGAAGGCTTCACGGGGCAAACCTTATATATATATATATAAACCAATTTAATCTAGGATATTTTCATTATTTGTGAACATTGTATATATATTCATCTTTGACTTTTGGAGCTCATACAAGAAAATGAACTGCGAGAATCTCAGGTGGATTTACGATTTCTTACAAGAAAAATGTACAACATCAAAGATTTACCCTTAAAATTCAATACCTTTTTACCCAATGAGGCCGTTTGAATCGGGACACGCTGTTGAGTATCAGTAAATATCGATTGTATTTGTGTCTTTTTGTCCATAAACAAAGTGGGCATTACCCTATTCTTTTGTATTTTTGAAAGTTTCAGGATAAATATCTTGCCAAAAGACCCACCATAATTTGTCATTTCACACCGACTCGCATAAATAAATGTCAACATTTTTATTTCCAAACAATATACAGGTAGAATTCAGCAAGTATATAGTCGTATTGTGGTGACAGTAAAATTGGATGTATTTCGCAGAACCAAAGTGGACCATATGAGTAAGCAACAGCTTCATAGCTTCTACCTTAAGTACCGTGCAAACCCACCCTTAAAGCAAGAAATTATGGTAACAGAAACAATAGACGCAATAACCTCTGGCGCGTAATTGGCAATCGATGACAAAAAATACTCGCTTAATGTATATCAGATAGTGAACTTTGTGCACCCACATTGATTGCTTGAAATAATGCACTGGGATATTCATTGCTACAGACACTTAGTCGGCGGTCAATCAGTAGAAAAAAATAATGATGAGGATGTTCTAAGTTACCTCTCACGCGTACCTGGCAGCCGATGACAAAAAATACTCACTTAATGTATATAAGATATTGAACTTTGTGTTCCCACATTCATTGCTTGAAATAATGCACTGGGATATTCATTGCCACAGACACTTAGTCTGCGGTCGATCAGGATAAAAATTTAATGATGAGGATGTTTCTAAGTTACCTGATGCAATTTGACATATTTGGCCTTTCCGAAACACACGCAAACTCCATAGTGTTTACAAAGGGGTATAGAACACACATTAGTTCCAAGGAAAACATCAAGGTGTAACAGAATGTGATGGAATTGTTGTATTCTCTTAACGTACGCTAATGAATGATATGAAGTCTGTTACAAGATAATGCTGATATTGCTGGAATAAAAATTAGAAAAGGCCTTTTTGAATCAAAAGATTTATACGTTAGCTGTATCTAAATTTTTCTCATATATTCAATGTATTCAAGCAAAGTGGATTTGTATGAAACTATGCTGCGTGATACTCGTGCTGCTCAACAGGTTCAAAATGACTTGGTAATAGCAGAGCAGGCTGACTGACGTTAAGCTATAACCGTTGCCACCTGAAAATTATATGGATATTCCATTATGTAGAAGAAGCATCACCGTGAATTGGACGAAAAGTCACAAATTGTTGCAAAGTATAAATCGGCAGGGCTCTGTATTTTGAATGGTAGAACATTGGGACATATGTCAGGTAAATTCACTAGTAATAGTCACAATGTGAGACAACCTGGTTGTGCCGAATATAGTCTTCATATTATAGATCATACCTTTTTTGTCCTTTTTACCTTGCATAGACGTCAAAGAACATAATCAGTTAAAAAAAATCGATATCCAACTCTGGATGGAACGTGTATTATAACCAAACCGGCCAGTACTTCACTAGTCTGTCTTAAAACCTGACGGCTTTACATGTCATTAGAAAGAGTCTTTACGAAAGAGTTCGAAATGGTTATGAATACATACCATAATTTTGGGTACTAATGTTTTGATAGACAAATCTGCTTATAATTTGGGATCAATTATACGCAAAATTTGCAAGTTGGCCATTTTGATACCAAAAACCAAACAATCAAGAAAGAAAGAGTGTACAACATTATGCCGACGAATATTGTTGCGCTATCTACAGGGAAAGGCAAAAGAATAGCCAGACAATCATACAATAACCGCGAAATTATCTACTGCAGCAAACTCACGAAAAGACATGAAGGCATTTCAAATCGGTAAACAGAAAGGAAATGAATTTAAGCAGAGAATTATTCAGTCCCTTACCGACAATGCGCAAGACAACACTTGTTTTCGGAACTTAAAACAAGCAGCCAGAAAAATGTCTTTTGGAACAAAACCAGCCAATGGACAAAATGGCAGGCCTAAGTGGATGCATGATATAAGTCCCATGGCATAAAAGATAACTTCAGACCCTTTATACAGAAAGTGCATAAGGTTAGAGGGAATGTAAACTGGAAAACCCCTCTCCTTAAATTGACTTTGCTGGCAGGGAAAGTGAAATTATAGGTTCCATATCTGCATTACAAATGGAATGTCATCCAGAAAAGACAGCTCGCTAGGTAAAATGCTGAGAAGAACTAGAGAGGCACTATCATCATTTCTAAAACGTGTGTTCAATATGATATTTTAATCATTTTTCCGGCTGCTTAGAATATACTTATGTTAAACTGCAAAAAGCTAGATTACATTTTTACCAAAACAAATGGAGGCTTCCCATTCTCTAGTTACATCATAGGTTCGTAATTTGCACCTTGACCCCCATGCTGACCTTCGTTCTAGACTGCCCTGGTGGTCATTAGCCAACTGATTGCCATAAAAGTGATTTCTCTTATCCACGTTCAGCTCCTCCGAAGAATGGCCTGAGGTTGTGGGCACAGAGACTGTGCATGATGGGTGTTGTTCACCCTTTGACTCCAGTTGTGCCATAAATATCATGTAGGTTTGCCAATGGGTCGGATGCCAAAGTGGGAGGTAGGGCTCGCAGCGTTCGTCGAACATTGCTCTGATTTGGGAGGTGCTGGGACACATCTATTTGCAAACCAACTCGTGGTTGAGCACCACGTGTAGGTGTCTGCCCCTATGGTGCTAATGAACTATCAATACCTTAATGGCCTCAGAATCTCTGTCCTGTTGGTGCGTGATCTGATTAACCTTTCACAGTAGTGCCAATATGGTTTCCTCTTTGTTTCTCTCACAGGGGTATCTTGGGTTCCCTGGAGGGGAGGCCCTAGAGCCTGCATCCTTTTGCACGTTGGTACCTGAGATGAGAGGGAGATTAGTTGCTTGATCCCTGCCTGTGTCAATGTCAGGTGAATTTTCTTAACAGGCTGTGCTGGTCTCCTCACGGGGCCTCCTGTCTAGTTTAAGTGGCATATTGCCTGGAGAAGACTGCCAAGTTTAGCTCCCTGAGGGGAATAGGTGGGGAGCAGTAGTTCCTGGCACAAAGTGTGCTGACATTAGTGCACTCCAAAAATTTGCCCATTGCCTCGGAACCATTTACTTCCGAAATTCACTTAAAGACCTCCAATGAATGTGGATTGGTTGCTTAAGAACGTTATGGTATGGAAATCCACTTCAGAACCCCTGATGGATGAGAACTGGTTGCTTAAGACCCTATGGTTCAGGTATTTCACTAGGAGCCCGGAAAATAAAGATAGTTGCCGAAGAACCCTATCAGATGGAATTCAGTTAAGAAATTCCAATAAATGTGGATTATTTTCTTCAGAACCCTATGGTTCAGGTATTTTACCAAGAACCGGAAACATAGAGGTAGTGGTACGGGTATTTCACAAAGGAACCGAAAAGTAGAGATGATTGCCTCACAACACTATTGAATGGAAATTCAGTTGAGAACTTCGAATAAACGCGGATTGGTTGCTTAAGAACTGAATGGTCCAGGTATTTCACTAAGAGCCAAAACGAGAGAAAGTAACTGAAGAACCTTATAAGGTAGAAAAATTCAGTTAAAAACATCAGATGGATTTTGATTGGTTCCTCAAAACCCTATGATTCGGATATTTTGCTGAGAACCAAAAATAGAGATAGTTGCTTTTGTTTAAGAGCAATGCTTTGCTTAAAACCCTATGGTTCAAGTATTTCACTAGGAACCCGAAAAGTAGAGGTAGTTGCTTAAGCACCCTTTGAGATGAAAGTTCAGTGAAGAACCTCCGATGGACTTTGATTGGTTGCTTAAGAGCTCTATGGTTTGGATATTTCGTTAAGAACCAGAAACATAGAGGTAGTTGCTTAAGAACCCTATCGAATGGAAATTCATTAAAGACTTCCAATAAATGCGGATTGGTTGTTGAAATTCACCCCAATAGTTGTAAAGGGTGTGTGTAGGAAAGTCTCTGCCTTAGCTTTGGTCGGTCATTTTTTTTCTTTTTTTTAAGGGGGGGGGGTGATTTAAGTTGTCTTCTTGGTTGTCTATGACGCCCTCTGACTCCACCACTTACATATATGTGTGCTGAAGGGGGCCTGCCGGTCTGCAGCAGGACCCCGTAAGATGAGCAATATCGCCAGATAAGATCACACAGAGCCGTAGCCTAGGGGTCCGATATGTCAGAATGCATGGTCTTACCAACATTTAGGTCAAAGGTGTCACTAAAACTATGTTAATATACCGACATTTGCTTAGAATTTCCAAATTTTGAGTTCTTTGTCAATCACTCTTCGGGGCTGCCCACCCAGGGAGTTAATGATCAATACAACAATCTAAACGTTTTGGTATTTTCAGTACAATATGTGTCATAACTTCTATGGTCAACTGTAATTTTTATGTGGTCTATCAAGGCTGTGCCTAATTCCTTCGCTGTTTAATCGGTACACCCTGTATTATAATGATGTTGCCCCACGTTACCCCATATACCATTTAAAATAAGCCACGCGAAGTAACATTACAAATGAGATACAGAAACACACTGGGTTGTGATGTCACTGGGTCAATCTGTGTGTTGATTTTATCACGACTACTACTTTCTTCATTGGACAGGCCTATTATGTCTTGTCCCACATTGGCCTCCATGATTGATTAAATCAAACAGAAAAGAATTCAACTCAACTCAACTCAACTCAAAAAAAAAAAAAAAAAAAAAAACCTTCATATCAGCACATGGTGCCTGTCACCTTAGAATCTTTATTTTTTTCACAATGACTGACGAGGCGAACCGTTGTACACCAGTAAAGGAATTTATCCGTGAAATCTTACAACAGTTGCACACTAATGCTTTGGGCAAGAAAGCGTCATTTAGGAGAAAAAGGTATTTTTCCTTGATTTGCCAAATGGTTTCGTGTTTGTAAGATGTACGTTTCAGCGTACTCATTGTCGGATCCAAGCCATAGATTTTTGGTTCATGATCTTTTAAAAAATGCTTCCACAAGTAACATATTACAAAACGCAAATGGGTGTTTTCCTAACCTAGCACATTAAAAGGTTGACAACTTAAAAACATAAAGATTCAAATGTTTAGCGTGCACATAATTTCAAAATGATGTGGTCCAATGTTTACTAATAGAAACGTTTTGTTAGTGAGCTTCTTTTCAAACAATTAAATTTGTGATATGCTTGTGCAATTTGCCAGGCTGCTTCATGCGAATTTATTGAACTTATTCTGTAAAATGTTTGCAGACCGTGCTTGTGTACCTGTGACGCCAAAGACGTCTTCGGAGTTTATTTTATCTGTTTCTCTTGAAATTCATCAAAAGGCAAAACTGATTTTGCTCATAGAATTGGAATTTCTCATGCAGGCCTAAAAATATCCAAAGATCGGAGGGACAGCATTACAAAAAATAATTTTCTCCAAGCCAAATATTAATCTATTAAACATTAGAGGCTTTATGAAAACCGGGGCGCAACATATGAAAATACACTTTCAATAGAAGCACACCCTTGGATATCAAAGTATAGCTACAGAAGTTCTCATCAAGCATTCAAGTCCATCGCATGACTGCTATTCACAGATCCCAACTCCACACACAGTTTCCAAAACTCGAATTTGTAAGAGAAAAAGGACAATTTATAACTGCACGGATGATATGGAACTGCTGCTCTTTCCTGTTCATATAAGCGTTTCACTTCCCTAGTGTTGAATGACTTAATAATATCAAGGGATGGCAGAAATAAGCCAGCTGTGGTGCACCTAGCGCAAATGTATTTACTTCACTTATGTTGCGTTTCTTGGAGATATCAGTGGTTGGCAAAAATATACCAGCTGTGTCACCAAGCACAAACGTACCGGAGAAAGGCAACGTTGGACCCCCGGACGACATGTTCACTGACGTGGGCCTGCGTTTTCAGGGGCAAGTGATTAATGAGTATCATTTACCTACTCGAATTTTTTTATTGATACCCCGCTATCACCTGAGCGTAAGAATGAAAGCAAACAGGAGGATCGTGACGGTGATGTGCTCAGCTGACTTTGGATGCTCGGTGATCACTAAAGTCATCCTGGAACATTCGAAATAGTATGGAGGTCACCTTTCTTTAAGCTGATCATCAGTGTTTGCAGTATCAACCTTCACTCCCGCACTTCAGGAGTCATCATTTTCCAAAAAAAAAAAAAAATAAAAAAAAAAATAAAAAAATAAAAAAAAGTGACAGGGTCCACAACTACCCAAGATACATGTTAAAATATCAGTTTGACCTTTAAAAGATACTGTAGTAAACAACACTAAAAGAAACACCATCGGTCGTTTCCTATTAGTGTTTAAAAATGGCAATGGGCCGAGGATCTACCATTACTGAAGTATACTCGTCCAAAAAAAGATACATGCCAGTTTTGAGGGGGACTTCAAAATTCTTCTCAACTAAAAGTGACCAATTGTTTTGGCCTGAAAGGTAGCCCCATGGCTCCTCCGGAGTTTGAAAATAGGTGTTCACTTCAGGGGTCAGAAATTGTTTACTTCTTTGCAGTCCTAATGAGGGGGTTACTAAACTGTAATAAAACTTATTTTTGACAAATATATAAGCAAATATGTCAGATAGCTCCTGTCGCCAAGTGGCAATGCTAACATGCATATATACTCTTACCGATATTTACTAATTTCGATCATTCGTTATAATCAGGAAGTGCCCGCAGCAGCATATGGAGAACAAACAGACCAGGTAAATGTAATTTCCACATGGTCCGAAGGGAATCCAACATGTACTTTGAGAGGGAGGGAGGTTTGTGTGCCTGAAAATTTCCACTGCACATGATAAAAGCAAGGTGGAGGTCTATCGCTATTCACCTGTTGCTCTGTGGCACAGCAAATTCTTATCGACACTTCACAAGACACAACTTATATGAAAATATTGGTAGATTCAATAATATGTGCAAAAAGCAATTGCACTCAAAGTGATACATTAGTTCCCAAGACACTGCCCGCGGTATGCTGCCCAGTGCACTCAGGTGCTATTCTTTCCAGGGAATGTAATCATAATGAAGTTCAAAATAGTTATTACACAGAAAATTCGTTCAAAAGCAGTAAAATATCATTGCGTCCGCGGTTGGACAAAGTGAGGCGTGGGGGTCTCCCGATGCAATTTTGAGGGAACCAGCCGATTAGTTTTTAGGAAGGAAGGCTTTTTTTTTTTTTTAATACAGATTTCGCCAACTTAATCTAAAAAAAATCATTAGAAATTTAAAAGTCAGTGAAGGGTGACCACTTTAAGATCCTTTTAGAGACCTATCAAAAGTACATCCTTGCCAGGTTTGAAGTGGTTCTGGCTGATGGTTCTTTTGCAGAATTAAAAACGCGAATCACCTTTGCGATCCCCATTGACGTACATGGTTTTCAGTTGGAATGTATGCACAAGTATCCAAATTCCACAAAATTAAAATAAAACCTAAATAAGATAGAGTGACAAAATATAATAATCTCAAAACAATGGAGAGTGACTATATCAAAGATTTTGTAGAAACGCAGCAAATAGTTCAGATCTCATTCAGTTTGAAGGAATCTAGCCAGCGGATTTGTTGAAATTAAATTTTTGACGGGTTGACAGACAATGGATGAGAATGGATAGAGGACATAAGATAAACTGAGTTGTCAGTCAACTGAGCTTATCTTATGTCATGTGTCCACCGCAAACATGGAAAAAATATGTTCTGGTACAGACGATCTAATATTGCCAAGGTGTTTGGCATGAAGGGCCGAATATGGATAAAATTATGCCAGCAAGCTTATTACATTTGTTGATACTGCTTTCATTGGACACATAGGCAATAGTGTAGGCTCAAATTTGCTATGCATAAATAACATGGGACTTCCAGCTCCTCTTAATCCTTCAATGCATTCTGAAAATAGCTGGTCCACTCATCGGCTTTTTTGGCCTGTGCATCAGCGCGTAATCGGACGTTTTCTGTTCTCCAGCTTCGCGAAGTGGGGTTTTTTTTTGTGTGTGTGTCAAAATATCCTGTTTTATGGACAGCCATGCAGATTCTAGCAATTATCGCTTGGTCAAATGGCTCCTCTCCTTTTCTGAACTCATCAGTCGAAAGCATCTGAATAAACTCTCGCACTTATATTTTGCAGCAACAAGCTCGTAACTTGGAACAGGATTTCTGAGAATCTGGACATTGGATGTAGGCGTCCATTTCATCTGCTTATAAAGCCAAATGTCTCACTGATCATGCAGGTATGCCATTTTTTGGCAGACTGCTCCTTTCTGTACAGAATTGTATTGTACTCCATCATGATAAGTATCTAGATAATAATACAAATTTGATTATCTTTTTGTTTTAATGGAATGTGAAAAGCGTCCGTTTTGCAGTTCTTTTAACGCCCAATTTGGGCAATTTAACAGAGAAAAAATTAAAATTTATTATGAAATGTATGTTCGAATGTTTGCTCCATTCCAGATACACTACTGTTATACCTTACAAACTTGCTTTCTGAGGATATACAAAGTGGATTGTTAAATTATCCCATAATGTCGCAACTTTTTTGCGGCATGTTTTACGTCTTAGGGTGTAGCTACGTACTCCACTGGCATTTGAGATGAAAAGTGGATATATACAGTTCATTCTCTATATTCGTTCCGTGAAACCACATAAATGGCTGTCGGTTCACATCAACTTCACGTTGGGTGTAGAGAGTGCAGGCACATGTGACATTTGAGACACGTTTTTGCGGATTGACACTGCTTATTGACACATACAGGCAACTGCAAAATAATTTGAGAGGGGATCGGCTCATCGTGCTGGCATTCTAAGTTGATTTTTGTAATTCCGTAACTTTGGAGTTGCTTTGATAACATGCAGATACATGTAACAAAGGTGCGGGCACATTACAGATAGTCAATAGCATATGCATCAGCATTCCCTGCACATGTAGTACAAAGGTGTATGTTGTTCATGGTCAAGTACACATACATAAGTCACTTCCAGAACTTCTTGAAATGAGACTGATCTTCTACCTATCCTTGTGGGTTTATGTCACTGTTGAATTCTGCATGTGATGCTGTATTAATTGCAGGCGATCAGGTGACCTCTGTGGTAATGACACATATTAGGTTCTCAGAAAAAAATCATAACTGCATTTGATTGCCATGCCACACTGGTATTCCTTGTAGCCCTTGTTGCGATATTTGATAGTTCTGCAATATTACTAATGACATGGGAATGGCTTGGTTCCATCTCTGAGTTTTTTGTTATCGACCAGGTAGTATTTCATAAATTCTGGGGTCTTTTGGTACCTACATGTATCATTTTTATGACACAATCTAGGACTAATTACAGAGAAATACAGTGCAGCTTCAAAACCCTTCATTTTATAAATGAGAGAAATATTGTCTTTCAAGTACATCTGCATTTAAGCCAAAGATCCTAGCTTCTTGTGCCTTTTATTGTACAGATTTCTGCATAAATGTTCGGTATATTGTACTTTTCAAGGCCAAGTAACACCATTAATTTCTTTTTCTCGCTGTTGATAATGTCATCCCACTCTTCATTATTGTTTACATGCTGTTTAGTACCGTGCTAACAGCTAAAGACTTGTAGAGACGGTCTTCCTTCAACATTTGGTCCACACTTTTTTCCTGAATGTAGTTATTGATAACATCGATGCTTGCGCTTTGTTTATGTCCTGTGACATAAATACCTCCAAGAGAAATTAACATAGGGGGAACACTGTTTTCATATTGTTCAATAAAATATGTTTAAATCACAAATAACTCGAAATACACCCACGATGATGTTGACGCGGTAGTTTAATTCCATTCTCTCCATGGAGCTCGGCACATTTTGAATGGGTCACATACTTTCGGGATCTGGTTCCTCTTATGGTCATAAAGGGATCACCAGTGCATTACCCGGTGCTTTGTAGCATATGGCCCTAATCATTGTCTGCCAAACAATTTTTGCCATGCGATAATATTGTCATATCAATTAACCATCGACCATTAAGTTTGGCTTTCAACACTTTATTCCTATTTTGTCCATCAACTTTGATATCTTCATCCTATATGGAAATCTCTCTCACGCTCTCTGTTGAAACAAAATGAGTAGGTGTATATTCAATTCCAGCGTTTTTTATGATTATGTTTCATAAGGTTATGTTTCAGTTACAAGTGTTGAATATGTTAGTCAAGGTAAATATCTAATTTTACATATTCCCATTGTTTGGACCATTAAATTGCAGTAGTATAATGTCAATTCAAAGCTGATACGACTGATGTGAAAGAACCTACAAATTTTCTCAAAGTTTGACACGTATCGATATGCTTCGAGGGCGCAGTCAGCTGATGTCCAACATACAGGCAAATACGGCAATCGTCTGATGTAGCCTTGGCCTGCTTCGTGATCCATACAGACCATATGACAAACATCGCTATAGTTGGGATGCACAGACTATACTTTTCATCGCTGAATGAGAGTGGGCAGTTTTACCAGGCAGGAGCGCGGCAACTTCTGACACCTGCAGCTCTAAAGAAAGTAGCAGAATATTGATCAGCCCAGGTTCTGGAGGTTTGACCAAAAATAGCATTATTGATTAAGATGTTTCTTAAAGACATATTAACAAAGTGTACTACTGAATATATCAAATCTTTTCTAGTTCATTTTGTTCAGTTTTTGTGGTTTTAAGACACTCTGGTAAACATATGTGCCATCTATCACAAAGGCCACATTTGCTAGTTATAGCTCCAATACGTATTGAAGCATTGATCAAAATACTTTTGATGCTAACACGGTAGTTAATGAAATGCATTAACACCCTACATCTTGATTACAGGCAAATGGTATCTGCACTAAAATGTCGTTTCACATGCATGTTACTCTAAAACTGTTTATTTGAGTCTAATTAAGCAAAAATATATTTACTCAATAAACCCTTGATTGCAAAACGTAGCTAAAAATATCTAACAAATGATCATTTCATTTTAAATGTGTGTCAAAATGAAGAGCTTTCAAACTTTGTCATTTTCAAAATCATATATTTTTAATCACAGGAATACAACAGAACTAGTGCTGATTTGGTGGAGCCAAACATAAGATGTCTGCCATATGAGTTAACATCTCAACAGTGTATCTAACAATTATCACTATAAGAAATACTGCACCTAACATACTGCCAGAGTCACGGAAAATTGATACCTGATAACATTATATATATATATATATATATATATATATATATATATATATATATATATATATATATATTATATACTAAATTGATACCTGATAACATTATATATATATATATATATATATATATATATATTATATACATATATATACATACATATATATATATATATATATATATTTATAAAACACATATATATAACCAATTGATTTAATCACTTGGCTTCAGTCAGTATACATAATATGCAACTGATACACATGTAAAGACGTATATATCCAGACATCAAAGAAATACAGCACACGACAGAACTAGTGCTGGTTTGGTGGAGCCAAACAGGCGAGGTCATTAAAATAAATTGATTTCCCGTTAACCTTTTGTTTCTCTCTTTCGCGCAGACACAGACAGGCATACATATATATATATATATATATATATATATATATATATATATATATATATATATATATATATATATATATATATATATATATATATATATGTGTGTGTGTGTGTGTGTGTGTGTGTGTGTGTGTGTGTGTGTGTGTGTGTAGGGGCGCCCTTGGAATTTAAGTCCTTCCCTGCTCTACGGATGGCCAGAAGTGCCCAATGTAACTTAAAAGCAATCGGGCTTGTAACATAATATACCTAGATTGCTTATTGCTTCTGGTATGTTCTGGTCGGTTCCACGAGCGCCCCCAAAAGAAAGCAAAAGCGAGTCTCGGGGATACTAAGGAGGCAGTGGCTTCAAGATTTTCTTCAAAAGTCACCCCCTCCCCCAAAAGCATAAAAATATAAAAATATATATAAAAAGACTGGTCCATGGCATTTCTCACACACCTGGTACAGACGTACCTATTCCCAACGCCACCAAGTTTGAAGTGAATCTGAGGAATTCTGGCCTAAAATCCGACGCTTTCTTTAAAAATGAAGTCATCAAGGTCAATAAAATGGAGAAAAAGCCCGTGTGCCATTAAACAGTTAAGAAATATGGGTAATTAGAAGAATTCTGTTTCAACGACATTTGCGCAAGCTATTTCGAAGACGAGTTTAGAAGATTTTCCCCCAAATATCACTTTAAGCATCCAAAAATTATTGGAGCGTGACCAATTGATTTGCTTTGTATAGGCGAATCCAACAACGGTCTCAACCAAATCTGAAAAATAACCAGCTAACAGTTTCGGGGAAATAGTCAAAAATATCAATTGCAGACGCCAGACAGACAGACGGGCGGATGACGGACGAAGACCTACCCTGCACATAGCCTCCGCAGACTTATTGGCACACTTACCTATCTATTTATCCATCCATCCACCCATCCACACACACACCATCCACCCATCCATTCAATCTAGTCTGTCTACCTCCTGGCCTCGCTCTTTATCTATTCAGCGGACATGCCATAAGGGTAAAGATATGTATTTCAGACTCAGACTCAGACTCAGACATAGTTTTTTTTTACTGATTACAAAATCATTTAAGCAGATAATACCAATACAAAATTGTAAACAAATATATGACTTACATTTTGGAACAGAAGAAAGTATTTCAAGACAAAAAGTAAGAATGAACCCCGCTGAGGATATTCAATCCGCTATCGCGGGGGCCACCTTTAGGTATGTTTACATGAGGTGTGAATATATTTATATAGTCGTTAACATTATACAAAAACTGAAGTACAAATGAAAGTCAATCAAATATTAACCATGATATTTCAGAAAGAACTGAAGCGCAAAATGTAAGTCAATCAATTACAGACAAAACAATTTGCTATGGTGCAGATTTCAGAGTACTTATTGATAAGGAAATTTTAGATGTAATTGGAGAAACCATAGTATGAATGGGTTGTGACTTTTTCTTTGATATTTTGTGTCAACTCTTTTAGAATTTCAGGGATGTAATAACGAATACAGTTCTTGGGGGAGGCTTTTAAAGGGAGGGGATGACGAGGAATGTGTCGATGTCGGGTGTTATGCGTATGTGTAATTGGTAAGGGAGCAAACATATTATCAAAGTATCTAGGCAACTGATTTTGGTTATATCTATGGTACAATTTCAGTGCTTTTAGATATAATAGATCCTGGACCTTTAGTAAGGTAAATGGTTTAAAAATGGGTTCCGTATGTGCATAGTGAGTTGAAGAACTTACAAGGCGAATTGCTCTCTTTTGTAATGTTACAACTCGATCACATGAATGGCCCTAAGCAAGAACAGAATAGTTAAGATGTGGCAGGAACAAAGAGTTATAAATGAGCAAGAGACCCGAAGTGGGTAAATAATTGTGAAGTCTTTTTAGCGTATCTATTATACGACAGAGTTTACTTGATATTTTATTAATATGGGCTTTCCAGTTAAGATGTTCATATATCATGAGTGCCCGGAAGTCAAATTCGGTGGTTCTTTCTATGGGAATATTAGTAATTGATAGACTAATGTTTAAATTAAGCTGACGTTGTGGAAAATGAAAGATCATGTATCTGGTTTTGGAAACATTTAAGGACAGTTTATTTGCTACAAGCCAGCTGTGTACTTTGTCTAGCTCAAAATTAATATTTGCTGAGAGATTTTCAGTATTAGATCCACTATTAAAATTGAAGGAGCATAGAGAGTTTATGAGGGTTGTGTCATCGGCATGGAGAATAGCAGTAAATTTTGAGGAGGCCAAATAAATATCATTTATATATATAATGAAAAGAAGGGGACCTAAAATGGAACCCTGTGTTACGCCTGTAGCAATAGGTAATGATTCAGATTGCACGCCATCATACTCGACAAGTTAAAGTCTATTAGTCAAATAACTTTTGAACCAATTTAAAGCAGTGCCGCATATTCCATAGTAGTTTAATTTATGAAGAAGAGTGCCATGGTCCAAGGTATCAAATGCCTTTGACAGGTCAAGATAGATGCTTATGGGTATTTTTCCCGAATCAAGTAGATAATAGGTTCTGTCTATAAATTCTAGTGCGGCTGTTTCTGTAGAGTGTAACTGTTTGAAACCATGTTGACTGGTATAAAACAAATTGTTTGAAGCGAAAAAAATCATATTATTGACGATAGACAGCCTTTTCAAATACTTTTGAGAGCGCGGAAAAAATGGGATTGGTCTATAATTATCAAAACTGGCATTATCCCCCTTTTATACACAGGTATCACTTTTGCCAACTTTAACTTATCAGGGAAAATGCCAGTGACTGACGACTGGTTAATGATTAGCGTCAGACGCTGAACTAGAGTATTATTAATGCCTTTCAGAAGTTTCATAGATAATAAATCGTGGCCGGAGCTCGTTTTAGGCTTCAACTTATTGAAAATCGTTTGAACATCATTAAAAGACACTGGAGAAAAGAGAAACACGTTGTCATGTTGATTGGTAAGATAAGTAGTAAAGGCTGGTACATTAGTTGAATTTAGTTTCTAAGCTAATTTGGGGCCAATTTCTGTAAAAAATTCATTGAAACGTTTGGCGATTTCATCTTTGTTTGACGTTTGTGTGCCATCCACTTTGAAAAACTGTGGGAAATCTTTTTTCTTTTTATTTATACTGAGAATTGACCTGATAGTATCCCAAGTCTTCCTGGTGTCTTTTTTGAATTTATCAAATTGGTAATTGTAATAGTTTTGCTTACATTGGCGAATAGTTTTATCCAGGATGCACTTGTAAGTCTTTATGTCAGTTTGATAACTTGATATTGATAGGATTCAGGATTAGTACACTTTAATTTGCTGTATGAATTATCTATACAATTTGATGGATCGCAGAATACCATGCGTCACCCAAGGTGAGAATATATGTTTATATTTGTTAAGTTTTACAGTTTTGATAGGCAAATGCTTATCCTTGGCATGCTGTATGATGCCAACAAACTTATTAAAATTTATATCTGGATTTGAGTTTGGATCTTGGATGAAAGATTCCATTATATTAGTGTCGTTTATTTTATTATAGAAATCCTGTATAGAATCAGCGTCTTGCTTCTGAACTTGCACATATTTGGGAGGGCCTTGTGAATTTGTTTTCTGATTCAGGAAGACAAAATAAGGAAGGTGATCCGATAAATTAGTAAAAATGCCGGAACGGCATGACTTTGTAGTATGGGAAGATTAAAGAAAACATTATCAATTATTGTTGCACGTTTCTCAGCAAAACGAGTCGGTAAGGTAATTTGGGGTCAAAAGTCGTTATTGAGCATTAAGTCTAGAAAATCTGAGTATTTTTCCCTGATATTTTATTTTAGCATGTCAATATTGTAGTCACCTTCAAGCATTGTGTTGGACCGTTCATTAGATAGAGTTGATAATATAGGTACCATGTCATTAATGAAAGATTCAATATCCTAATTTCTGTCTCTTGGAGGTCGGTACACATAACACAAGGTGACTTTTTGTTTTAACCCATCACCAGTTATATCTATAAATTGGCCTTCCCATAATCTGTTAGGGGAATACAAGTCTCGAACGACAAACTGAAATTGTTTATGTAGATGTATTAAGCAGCCTCCATGAGAGCTGCAGGTCGCGGGTAAATGAATAGATGTATAATTACTCAGATCAAATTGTGACATGTCACAATTCTCGCCGTCAACCCAAGTTTCCTGGAGGCAAATGGCACTGAATTCAAAATGATTTTTGGATAATCCATCCAGTAAAATTTTAAGTTGGTCAAATTTACTGTTTAAACATTGAATATTTAGGCCTAAAGCAGAAACATTTTGGGAAAAGGGTGTAATGAAATTTATTAGATTACTGGTGTCAACATAGGGGGAGTCGGATGCAATAGATAATGCATTGTCCAAATCATCAACATTATGTAATAATTCATTGAGGTTATTTTCAGAGATGCCACCAAAATGTTTAAGTACATTATGGACCAAGACCTCACAACCCATAGGATTTGAATATTAACAAGATTTCCAAGAAGCACCATATATAGCAAAGTCAAGTCTGACGATGTAACCAATTCACTGAGCTGATATTTGTTAGAACCTGAAATTTGCACCTGAATAGAAAACAGTGCAATAGGGAGTAAAGTTATGGCAGAGACAACGTGTAGACCTATACACGTCTGTGCCACCATACAAAAATAGAAACAAAAGAAAAAGTACATGTAATATGTGGTAACAGCGGGTTACCCCAACAGGAGAGGATGGTAATCAAGGCATACTAGATTAATAATGTAGCTCTGGAAAAAAAAACAAAAACAAAAAACAAAAAGAACAAAAAAAGAACAAAAACAAAAACAAAAACAAAAAACAAAAAACAAAAAGAACAAAAAACAAAAAGAACAAAAAAAAAAAAAATCAAAAAACAAAAACAAAAAGAACAAAAAAACAAACAAAAAAACCCTCCCCCCCCAAAAAAAAACAAAAAACCAAAAAAAAAAAAAAAAAAAAAAAAAAAAAACCAACCCAACCGTGCCCCATCCATAACAAAACCACTCGCCGCACTCCACGCCCATTGACGCAGAAAACAGCGACCAGCCACCATCATAAAAAAAACACATCTTGTCAACTATATGGAGACCTGGGGCCTGCCTCTCGAACGCGCCCCCGCCGCCCGCGACCAACACACCCACCACTCAGAAACAGTGATAGGTGTATCGGCCGCAGCCCGCAGCGAAGCCCCCGAGAAACAGGCCTCAGCATTTTCACGGCATTAGATAAGAATAATCAGAACTACATTGTTTAATATACTCAGCGAGTCTATAAAGTTATCACAGATAACAATAATCATGCAGCGGTATATGACTAGTCTATGATACAGTATACATTACTTGCAACATAAAGAAAGCCAACCGTATTGATGACCTCGGTTTTATAGCAGTACCAGATATATTTCAATCATGGACAGATGATGACGTATACAAAAACTTTGATTGTTCAAATATCCCACAAGGGGATTCGTGTATTACTGTCAACTCATGCAGAATTTGCTGGGTTCTGTATGTGCCATGTGACATATAATAAACCCACCTGTGTCTAGGATTATACACGAAAAGTAACAATGTAAGAGTAATTAAAGTATGAAGGATACTTCTTATTAGTTTGTTGATACTGTCCCATGGTAAAGAAAACAATGTGATAATGAGTAAGGGCAGAGAGAATGCGTAAAACCCATACACATCAGTGACACCATACAAAAATAGAAACAGAAAAAAAATACAGGTAAATGTATATAATATTGGGTGCATGCCGCGGCGACGCCTCCCAGAAAAACAGGCCCCAGCATTTTCATGGCACTAGGTTATAATCTTGAGAATCCTCAGGAAAGCATGGTGTGTAAAATAGTCAGCAAGTCATGAGATTATCACAGATGAATTCAATCATACTGCGGCGGTACAGGACTTGTCCATGATAGGGTATGTATTACTTGCAACATAAAGAATACAGCACTCCTGTAGCTTCAAGTAGTGCAGCCCATACTCCATATTGGAGAGAAAAAAAGTAAAGCTGACCAATACAACCGCACAATGTTATGCAGTATCATAGTTTCAACGGTGCAGCACATTCATACCACTCTTCAGCGAAAAGCAAACCATACATCACTTTGTGTAAACCGTTAACTTTACATAATTGCGGCACATATAATACATTTGAATTAGTAAAAATACAAGAAAAAACAACAAAAAAAAACCCCAAACCCCCAAAAAACAAAACAAAAAAAAAAAAAAAAACAAAAAACAAAAAAAAAAAAAACAAAAAAAAAAAACAAAACAAAACAAAAAAAACAACAAAAAAACACCCCCCCAAAAAACAACTCCAAAAAAAAAAAAAAAAAAAAAAAAAAAACAAAAACAAAAAAAAAAAAAAACCACCCCCAAAAACATCTGCACGTCAGTACATGTATGAATCCCAAGTATGTGTCATTATTACATCATATACATAAGAGGCTCCCATGTGCTACATGTGAGCGGAAAAGAAAAGTTGACCGTATTTGTTATCACATGCATAGAGCTAATCCATCGCTGCGAAGCAGTGCAGTATATGCGCTGAATAGCAGCTCTATACATATACAAATACATATACATATCTTGGATAGATAATGACGTACAGAAAATACTCTGAGACTTTAGAGTGTAAATATGCCCCCAAATAGGGACCTCATGTAGACCAGTCAGATCATGTATAAAGGACCGTAACATAATGCCAATAATACAATTTTTGCTATGCATAAGTGATACAGACAAACGCATGGAGAACGCTCTCGTCATATATGCATACATGGACAATCAATTGGAGCAGGGGGAAATCACCAGCCCCCCCTCCTGGTTCGCACAACATTATCAAGTGAACCACACCTTCTTTATTGGCCCTATGCCACTAACATAGAACCTAAAACACTGACATTGAAGTGCAAAATGAAAAAGATATATATTTATGGAAGTGATAAGTTAGTAAGTCTTTTTTATGAGACACATGAACTATTATTCTTGAATCTGTCTACGACGGTGAAGTTTCCGGAGCTCGTAGATCGAGCAAAGGCTTAAGTAGCTCTCACACGATGGCCAGTTGCGTGCCGAGTTTAGCCCCGAACTAGTTTAGCACAACTATTAGAAAACTCATGAACATCTCAGGATGGCTCGGCATATCTCATACTATCTCATAACGACTCCTGAACAGAAAGCCTAGGCAACTCGTACCTGACTCGGCAAGCTCGATATAAGGTCGTGTCATCTCGTAATAACTCTTTTAGCCGAGCTTTGACGAATCTATCACGACCTTAGTATGTATGAGTCGTGAGAGCTCACAACGAGCTTCCCTGGCTAGACACGAGTTTGTTACTACCAGTAAAGGTGACGCCAGGATCACGACCATGCGACAAGCTGACAGCAGGTAAGCATATATTGTGTGGCTCATTTTCCCATCATTGCAGTTCAAAATTCCGATCACGCCCAGAAGGCACACGAAAGACAGTCGAGGAGGAAAGACCAAGGCAGTAAAGGTAGGCACCAAACCGTAGTGGAGGTGCACCCCAAGGATGCACCAAGAGGAAATTGCTTCAAAGGATGAACAACATGTGGGCATGAATTCCCGAAATCTAAGACAATATCTCCCTGAAGTGGCGGCGAACTCGTTCTATCTCATACGTAACGCGCACTTAACTCGTACTAAGCTTATGCTAGCTTGTACCCAACTCGTTACTACTTGTCATGAACTCGGCTGTACCCACAATAAACTCATGCAGCTGATACTCAACTAGGATGTACTCTCACGAAACTCGTGCAGCTCATGCTCAACTCTGAACCAGTAGTAGCGCCCTCATTTGTACTTGTTCCTATCTCGTGGGATACCCGCACTAAACTCTTAAGATACTCGCGCATACTCGCACTGAATTTATAGATAACAGTAGATAACAAATTTGCTGCCGAGTTTCACGAACTCGGCAACATGGGGTGCTCGATACAACTCGGCACTTAATTTGCCATCATGTCAGAGCTGCTTAATTCAGGCCGTCTATCCATTTAAGGCCGGGCGTGACTCTTGGCATTTTGTGCTGATAAATCTGTGTCTTCTTTTTTTCCTGGAGGTGCAAAAAGGAAAAGCACCCTACGTTGGCATACTGCCATGCCCGACACCATAAGCCACATCTATTAAGGCATCAATCAGTCCTTCTCATGATATAAAAAGGCATTGCCATTGTAATTGCATTGTAACAAATGCAAATAAACACTGAAAAAACATAAATTTAAACTATCCAAGAAATTTTGAAAAAAAATTGTATTTGACCATAAAGTGCTGAATCTTGAATATGTCTGTGTATTATCATATTTTTTTGGTTATTGAACCTCTTTCATATTTATCAAGAAATACAATATAAATCGATTAGAATCTCTTGTGGTACTATGAAATTTACGGCAAGTCATAGGGTACTGCGTCAAACTGGTTGAGCGCCCTTCAAAATTGCCGAAAGAATTCCAAAATATTGTACTTTTATAAAAGATAAATCAGCTCTCTTGCCCTACATATCTTGACAAATTAATTGCAATTCATATACAAGTCCCGATGGAACGCCCTCTCCGTAATTTGGTGCAACTTGCAGGACTAATCGATGCTTTAAATCGTTGGTTTCTTTTACCAAATCATTATGGAATGACTTGCCATATACAATCAAAAAGGCTCTCCCACCTTGTCTGCCTTCAGCTCTATCATTGCCAATGTCGCAAAAGTCAATCTCGCTTGTGCACCTACCCAAAGTAAGACCCCCCCCATACACTTCTTTTTCTGTCCACTAAATATTGTCGACGGTAGACTCCTGTGGAAATTATATGTCTAGTGACGACGGAATGTTGGATCTCGAACCAGCAACCTTCGGCACCAATCATTTGGCAGAAAATGGGAACCGCGCTGACAACTGACCAAATCCCCATTCTTGGAAAGAATCGTTCAGTGGGGGGCAGGTATGCGTGAATGCCATGATCGACACGCCCCAGTTCTTTGCATTCAATCCAGTACAAGTCTGTATGCAGAGTTGTCCCAGATCGGGGATGTCATCTTGCAGTTTCGATTTTTCAGATGAACAAGATGAGAACAACACCTAGATATATTCTGCAGTTCCATTGTACAAGAGCTATTCCTGCCGATTTTTTATTTTGTTTTCTATGATCTACGTCTGTAGACATGTTGCTCAACGTTGCTGTCAAATAATGTTTTTTTTTGTATTGTCCAATATGCCTTGCATATGACATCATGTATGTCTTGAGGAACCTTTAATTAGCTACCCACATTTGTAGCTACTGGCCAATTCAGATTTTGGAAAGAAATTTGTTTACAAAAAAAGTCAAAAACAACTGTCTCATATTTTCTTTTGGCACTTCAGAATTAACTTGAAAGCTGTTCTAAACTTTTTGTCTCCCCAGGCATAAATAATTGGATTGAAAAACGAGTTACAGTAGAAAACAATATAAGATGTGTACATGAAATAGCCGAAGTCACCTGGATTTCCGCCGTGGCCAATAGTTATACTACATATTATCAAAAACTGTAACCAACAGATGTAAAACGCAGCAAACACTTTTAACATCATTTTAATTATTTTCTTGTCCGATGTACTCTCCATTTGGTAGTCGTGTGGCAATGGCTGGGTGTGTATTTTATTTTGTTGACGCCAAGCTGTGTAGAATATTCTGCAGTATAAGACGGCTGTTGCCAGAAGGGGTGGAATGGTGACTGAATGAAGGGAGACCAGCATCATGGTGGGGTCCATTGCATTTGTCATTAAACAGGGACGTAATTGATCCATCTTGAAGAAAAGCAAAGAACTGAATATGGATGTCACTAATAGAAATAAATTGACTACAACGAGCGACGTGAGCACCCTTTTTGTTGTAACAATAGCTTGGTACCTCAGAGGGTAGAACACGGCGATATATCTGTCCACTGCAATGAGCAAAATACAATATTCCGACATTACTAATGATGCACCAATGAATGTGGATGCAAGCCCACAAGCAATTCTCCATGCATTTACATCAACGTCTTCTGGTAAATGAAATGGCGTTGCTAAATAAGATAATCCGATCCAAATCACGCCGAATATAAGATCTGTCGCAGATAGGTAGGCAACAATGGTATTTGTAGCATTTTGTAGATTTTCAAATTTGACAACTGCAATCAATGTTAGCGAGTTCGTAAAACATATGATAATGCACACCAGACAAAACCCACACCACACAATGAACGTATTCACACCCAAATCCAATGGGTCTCTGCGGATTGTTGTTGACTGTAATGTAAAATTGAAAACAACTGTCGTATTTAACTCCATTTAATCGTCCTTTTTGTTGAGAGTGATACTTTACCTCTTTGGCATCATTGTTGTATTTCTTTGATATTTTTTGATATAATGCTGCTAAATCATAGTTTCAGATCTGTGTAATCAGTGTTTATTTATGTTCCGGCCACGCCAGACAGAGCGCAGGGTGATTCTGACACATAGCTTGGTGAGTTCCGTAGTTAACTCACGACGAAAATTTCTTAAGCTGCCTGTTGAAACGTTTGATAATCCAAATAGTATACATTTGTAGTAGCTTATGACTTTCATGGTGTCATGCTTTTGCTAGGAACCCTACCGATATCCCATTGCACACTTGTTTTGCAATTTTTCCCTCACAACGTCCGTGTTGTCGAAAACATTTCTGAATATATAGTGTACTTCTCATTAATTAAATATCATACAGTCTGATTCATAGAATTGGACACAATGGGCTTTTATTTGAATGTGATGTTCGATTCCATTAGATCCTTTCACATTAATCATTTGAACAGATAAATGCAGTTTACATCTAAGTAGAAGTTTCTATTGGTGGTCCTCAGGACCAGATATAAATGGATTCATTGACAGTATGCTTTTGACAACAAACATGGGGAACCATAGGACGTGCAATGACCCTTTCAAAGGTGTATATTAAAGTGGATATTGATATTACGGAAAGCAAAGCTTGAAAAACAACGCAGAATGCGTGATGGCTTAAATGATATTCATCATGGGTTTGTCGGCGTTAAATTTCTGACTCTAACAGAAATTTTGAAAAACAGCTGCATTGTACGATGGCTTCAAGGAATAATGTATCAATCCTGCAGACTGCAGCAATCGGTAATATTTTACAAATGCTTGGCTTCAGTCATCCTGACATTACCTTTCCAGTCAACATACATCAAATACCAGATAATAGTCCGTTTCTTATACATAAGATGCGTGCATTTTAAGGGTCCGCCCCATAGGTGGGACCGTTTCTGTTTTCGGGTTGTCCGTCCGCATGTGCGCATTCTCGTTACCACGATATCTACAGAATGCCTCGATGTATTTGGCTCAAATTTGGCAATGCGCTTTCCTTACCTAGCAAGATGAACCGATTAGATTTTGGTGTCACCATGACCTTATTTGGGCAAATCGCAGCCTAATTACATGCTTGTTATGGCTCGTTACCGCAATATCTCCAGAATGCACCAATTTGGCAGTATGCTTCTCTAGCATGCCAAGATAAACTGATTAGATCTTGGTGTCAGCATGGCCTAATTTGAGCAAATGACGGACCTTCAGTCAACGCTTGCGTTGAAAGTATGTCTTGTTAATCAATGTCACCGTACGTTACAATCACATTAGCGCATGAACGTAGAATTACAGGAGATAACGACAGCTATCGACATGACACCTCACAATGCAGCGCTTTGGTGGACCGCACGAAAAAGGGGGGGGGGGGGATTTGGCGGGCCTGCAGTTTGCCTTCTTGTACTAATGTAATAGTAAGATCACAATCAAACTTCACGTCCACAAGGTAGGTTCATTTAGTTATTACATTTGACATACACATTAGTGACGTCACTGATCAACTACAGGAGACTTTAGAGCCATGAGTGAACCAAAGTTGTACTCAAATAAACAAGTCACAAAAATTAAGTTTCAAACAGTTTATTTCTATACATGATCTCTGTAACAAAAACTGTCAAGCCAGTATCTATAGGCTTGATGCCCAAGAGGTGGCCCAGACCACATGTCTATCAGGATGGCCCCGGGATTGATATAGTGAGGACTGTCAGAGTTCAGAATAAACTGTCTTTCTTTTACGAGGAATTTACACTATTTTGACAAAAGATCTTCTACACACACAACAGTTTATTTTACAATAGGTTTATTATGAAATTTTTCAAAGGTTGATGAATTTGACCAGCCTGTTACTTGCAGATTGTCCCTAACTGGTACTCCAGCTGCCTGCTTGGCAGATGAGCCCGCACACCTTGTGCTGTGTGCACACAAGGTGGTTGTATCAACACCAGCATATATTAGGTACTTTTTGAACAAGTGATAGATGCTGTCTCTTGAGGCAGCGCTGTATGGCGTCTATGTGGTAGCAAGAGCTGGTCAGTCAACCTGATCGGTGCTGTTTTATGCAGATAAACTGCTATGCAGGTCCTCATCAGGAAAGCCTTGGGTGTGTATTGGGCGCCCTGTTTACCTGGCCAAGATGTTTTTTATACTTTGTTTACAAATATAACAGATCTGTCACCTGTGTGTTAACTCATTACTTATCGTGTAACTTATTGCCTTGAGCGTTTGTTATTTCTGGCCGGTCAACAAAGCCATGAGTAGGGTTTATTAGTTTGTCAGAGGTACCAACTTTATACCGGCATGGGGCAGAGATTTGCACAAATAGTGCAGAAAAAATTACCCATATTCATCAATTTCAACCCAATAATGACAGCAAAAAGATTCGAGAGTTAGCTAAACTTCAACAGTCATCTTTCAATACCAATCTGAAGAAACAATTTCACTCCTGACTTAGGACAGGCAGTCACCCATAAAAGGTTACTGGTGTTTTTATGTTTTTCAACCGGTCCTCCACCCTGTGAAATATTATCCATTTAATAACTAAAGACTTCAGTTTTTCCAAAACATATAGGCCTAACCACTAAAAAACCAAATTTCATCAATTGTTTCCAATTATATTATAACCCGCTGGTACTTTCGGACCTGTATCCATTATCGGGGCAACCTTCTCCAGTAAGCTCCAACTATAACTCAACAGGGGCTCTTGGCTCAGTACCCAGTGCTGCAACCTAATTCATAGCCTGGGGCGACTTCAATGTCTGATACAATATTCCTATTCTGGGGCCCACTGCTGCCAACAACTGGTATTTTCAAGTCATTGTATGCACATTTCTAGGTAATGCTCCCACCTATGTTCCTTCGACATATTAAACTTCGCTTAGCACTAATAACACATATGTTTTGGATACTACCCCTTCAAAAATTCCAATCGGGACCAACCCATTGACCTGGTTGGCATTTTGAAAATTGTGGATTCCGCACCCAATGGTGTGTAAATGAGGATAGTATTGGGACGATCTTGGGGGTTTATATTATAAAGCAAAGGTTTATATTTTTCAAATACTTCAGAGCATCAATAACGAGATGATATATGCTGTGGCCGGAAGTCACTTTGATATCCAAATCAAATGTATTTTTGTGCGACTGTCCCACAATACATTGTGCCATGTTCAAAATGGCGCTGACCACCGTGCATGGTTTGCTGGCTCAATGTATCGTGTCGCATTTGGATTTGTAACAAATGATGGCACCTGCTTCAGACACAACCCAGCAGGCAGATTAAAGTTAAGATAGTAAGCCGTGCTTTAAAAGTACTTTAACGACCATTTACCCTGTAAACTCGGAATATGGATACCTGGAATGTAGCTAAATATTAGGTAACGATCACCGAGCAACTGGGAATATGCTGTTTCACCAAACAACCGTAGCTATACTGCTATGCTGTTTCCCCTGGCCCAAGTTACCCCCCCCCCAAAAAAAGTTAAAATAATATGCTGTGTTCGAGTTGACTTTACCGAAAATAACGGCGCACGACCGCCTTTTTTCTCGATAAATCTTTGAGCCGGAGCTATCCTGTTTCACGGAACCACCGTGGCTATGCTGCTATGTTATTTTTGCAGCAGCGGCCCAAGTAAACCCTCCAGACAAGTTAAAATAAAAGGCTGTGCTTGAGTTGACTTTACTGCAACATAACGGCACACCACGGCTACTTTCCTGATTAAATCTTTCAGCCAGGGTCGATCAAATTTTATTAGGGAAGGGCGAATGAAACTAATTTTTTTATTTGGTTTTTTGTGACCACGGAATGGGCGAGCTCGAACCAGCAATCTTGGGCACTAATCACCTAGCCGAAAATGGGAAGCGCACATACCAACTGCACGGAATCCCCATTCTTAGAAAGAATAGTTTAAAAGAGGCCCGTATACGTGAATGCAATTATCGATACGGCCCAGCTCATTGTGATTTATCCAGTACAAGTACTGTAATTGGAGTTGTCCCAGATCGGGGACTGCATATGTAAGTAATGCTTCATAAGATGTATTTAGGGTCGGGGCTCTTCAGTAGGGTGCGGTCTGGTGACAGGAACAACACATATACTTTTGTCAGGCCGCAGGTAACTTGGGTATTTGTTGAAACATATTTAAAATAGATGTTCTTTCTCCTCTTACACATTAATTCCTTTTACGTGAGTTTAACTTTTTAGGCCTACTTAGGAACAGTCGGAGGCACTTGTACCCACGGAAAATCGTCCAGTTCACGTTTGCCGGACGTTCCTGTCGATAACTGTACCGCAGGGTACATGACACTTCCGTAACACGTCAGGCACACGCTCGCTTTCCACTTGGTTTTGGAAGATTTAATGAGAACTACATGTTATCATAGCTACCTCTTTCTCATCTCTATTGGTTATGCTTTCACAAATAAAGGTCATTTGAAATATGCATGCCATTAAATTAATAAAATATCAAGTGAAATAAGCAAAACGATTCGTGTTTGTTGTTCCTGCCGTGCAAAATAAAAATATCTTCGCTGAAAATGTAGCCTAGTGATTGATTGGCCGATGTCTTTCTGAACAGGGAGCAGTGCGTACATTCCTACCCTTGTGGTATATTTTTTCCGCACTGGAGTTCTCCCCAAATAGCAAAATCACATTGTGTAAACATGAAAAAGCGGAATATTGTAAAAATATTCTTGGATAATGTCATGATCATACGAAAGTGTATGGCGTTAGAAATATCTCGAAACCATAAAGAGGAAATGTAATGAAAACGTTAGAATAACATTCTAAAAAGTTGAATTAAACATGGTTATAACATTGGGGTAACGTTGTTGAAACATGACTGGAAAGTATTTTTAAAGTATGTTGATAAAACATCACGCTAATGTTAAATGTTACAATAACAGAGTTAAAGTGTTAACTAGGTATGTTGCTACAACAATCTTTCAATGCTGTGAAAATATAATATAAAATATTTTTTAAAAGTTTACAAAAATATTGTACAAATATTTTAAAAAATACTCTGGAAATAATGTTAATGTAACATTTTCAACGCCATACACTCCATGTTTTTAAAATATTAATAAAATAACATTTAAACAAATTAAGTTGAGCATGGAATCAAAATTTATTGAAAAAAATGACTTCCGGGTAACGTTGGGTAGTCCACGACAGAACAGATCCCATGGATCTCTTTGAAAATCAGATTCTGGTGTGGAATGAGTCAATTTTGATGTGTATGAAGCTTGCCATGGAAACAAATACCTTTCCACTTGTTGCATGGTTAAGATTATAGAGAAAAGCCCTTGTAAACACACCACTTCCTTGGTTTATGCACACCAAAACATCCTGTGTCTCCACACATAACAACCTTAAAATGGTACATGTAGTGCATGTAGAGAAGCAGTGTCGCAAGAAATTTAACTGCTCTACATCTGTATCTGGTTGTTGTTCCTGGGGCCTGCTTTTGAGCATTTGGCTGGTGACAGGTGCTTATTAAATGTGAAGCCCTGAGCTACTATGTCTATTCAAGGGACAGCAGATGTAAACTCCCAATAAGAGCATATTTAAGTGAAACAAGAGGACCATGATGGTCATGCGCTCAGCTGACAGGCACCTAGAGCATCACAACTGTATATGCACTGTAACCAGACTTGTGCCACAATTCATCAACAAGATCAAAGACATGGTGCAGACAGTTCTTAACCTGTCAGCAAGCAGTAAAATCCACATAGGTGGCCCTGTGACCTTGGCAATGAGGTCAATGTCACCCATGTATAGTGTAAGTCTGGCCTTTCCTTAGGACAACTACCATGTACAACATCAAGGATTAATTTCAAATAGTTCTGGAGTTATCAAGTGAACTATAAAATTTCTGTTAGTAACCCCATGACCTTGAGAATGGGGTCAATATCACTAAAACTGTCTAAGGTTGGTCGTCATAGAGGACAACAAGAATGTGCAATATCCATGTCCTAGCTCAAATAGTTGTCAAGTAATGATATTAATAGTGTGTTCCATGTAACTTGCCCTGTGACTTGAAAATGAGGTCAAGGTAACTATTCTACGGCCTCTGTCTCGCCTTCATATCCAGAAGTGTCCCTGTGCACTTTCAAAGTAATTGGCCTAGTATTTTCAAAGATACAGAATTCTGTATATATCCCCCCCCCCCAATGAAAAAATACACATGAAAAATCCAAAAAATCACTAACCATGACCATTTGACCAAACTTGGTGAAGACCCACCCAAAGCATATCCCCACCAAGTTTAAAGTTGATCTGGCTGACGGTGTTGGAGAAAACGTCACAGATGTGACTTAGCGCGGCATTTCCCATTGACTTGGCAATCCTCATTGACTTACATACTAATAAATAGGCATGTATGAATTACTGACAATTATTGAAAAAATTGAAAACCTTGTAAAAAATCAGGAATAATGGGTAAAATTCCGTGTTGCACACCTTTGTTTTACCCTTCCATAAAGAACATTTCCACCAAGCATCAGCATTATCTTAAAGAAAGTTTAAGAGGAAAAGTGGAAATTAAAAAAACCAAACACACAGACACAGACACAGACACAGGCACAGACACAGACAGACAGACAGACAGACAGACAGACACACACACACACACACACACACACACACACACACACACACACAAAAGCTGAATAAATAGAAAAAAATCACAGCACCATCTGTGGAACAAACAAAGGTCTAGGGGGCCCTTGAAGTGTCCATATGCATTTTAAAACCAATATTGGCCAAGCTTTTTCAGAGAGACAGATTTTTTAAATACCCCCTCAATGAACACAAACATTCATTAAAAAAATCGCCAAATCACTGGACTGTGACCATTTGAACAAACTTGGTAGAGATCACCCAAGGCATATCCTCACCAAGTTCGAAGTGAATCTGGCAAACAGATGAGGTCGAAAATATGAATTACCATTGCAATCACCATTGACTACCCTAGTAATCAATAGGAATATATGCATTGACCGATGAGTACTCGAATTGAGAAATTCGTTAAAAATCAAGGATCCACAGCAACGCCACTTGGTGAGGTCTTGTGTGACCCTTGCACAAGAAACATATCCAGCAATTTTCAGCCCAATTTGAGGCCATTTAATTCTTTATTTCTCGAAATAGTATTATAAATTATTTTTAATTGTGGCATTAAACATTTTTATTTCCTTTTATTCTGCATTTAATCCTCAATTTCTTGAAATAAGATTAAATTATTATTTTTAATCATGAGCCCTGTTTTTGCCCCATTTTGTTCCAAGTGCTGGGACATAAAACGTCAAGACATAGACTTCACGGCAGCAAAATCGCACGTGCGCATTGGTCAACGCCAAAACTTCTACCGATTACCACGACAGTACGGAAATGTTCGAAATTTGATCCCGTTCAAAATTCGATCCCATAGCTTATAGACAGCAGGACTGGTGAGCATGCATTCCTGCTCCCTCGTGATCATGTTGTGGCCAAGACTATTGTAAGGCATTATTATGTATGTGGCCATCTTTTATATGAATAGACTCTCAGCTTGGTAAGTGCAAAATACTGGATTGTTAAGGCTTGCAGCTTAGTTCGTTGTGTTTTGTGAGAGTGTGTTGTAAGAAAATGTTTACCAAGCCAGCCAACCAAGTCTTGGCCAACATACAATTGAAGCACATACAACGAAATTTGCCCGCATTCAGTTATGTAGGAATTGATGCAGTTGGGCCGTCGCTCACCAAGCTGTATCGATTCGAAAAAGCGATATGGTTGTAACTTGTATTTTCACCTGTATGACCTCCCATACAGTTCATATAGAGATGCTCTATTCTCTTGATGCAAAAGCCTTAATGAATGCTTTGCGTCGTTTCGTAGCACGTAGAAATCTACCAGCTAAAGTGTTTAGCAATAACGGGAAAAATTCAGTACAGCTGAACATGAATTGTGCAAGGCTTTTCTTCATCACTCTGACAACATGGTGCAGTCATATGCAGCATCACGACGTGTAGAATGGTAATTTACTTCATCTTTAGCGCCACATATTGGTGGTGTTTGAGAGAAAATGGTTGGTACAATAAAAAAGGGAGTGTTCCATGTCCTTTAACCAAGAACAACCCGCCTTACAGATGAGGTTTGGGTAACTATTTTTATGTGAAGCAGAATCTATTGTAAACAGTCAACCGTGACGATCCAAATGATTTGACACCACTCTTACCAAATAGCCTGCTTTTGTTAAAAGGCAATGAGTCTATTGCTTCCAATGTGATGTCAGCCTCAGATCTTTGTCGTTGCAGATGGAAGTACATCCAACATTTTGTGAACGAAGTTTGGTGTAGATAGATCCTAAACACTCTTAGTGAACAGAACCGTCGCGCAAGACGACAGTGGAAGCATAATTGCTGATTGTTCAATCTGGTCTTCCATACTCTCTGGCCGTCAGGTCTTGTTAAGGAGGTATCCCCTGGATGTGATGGAAAAGTGCATTCCGTGTCGAAGACAAGAGTCACTGAAATACACAGGCCCATCGCCAAGCTTGTGAGGCTAGAATGATATTGTCACAATGAAACATGAAATCTTAATTTAACTGGTTAAAAATACATTCTAGCTAGTAAATTTCAGATTCGTCAGGGAGCCAAAGCTTGTTTGATTTAGTTTTTTTTTGCAAGGTCATATTGCAAGGTCGAGTGTATTTTTTCCAAGGAATGCAGTAACCAGATATGACTTTCTTGTGTTAATGTTTGTTTTCTATTTCAGATGTCAATTCCAGTAGCTGTAGCAGTAGCCCATAACAGAATTGGAAGCCTGTAGTATGCTAAAGGTCATATTGCAAGGTCAAGGGGACTTCTGTGCTCGAAATCCTTAAAATAAGTTTTCTTTGTGTCAATCATTTCCCTGTATTCCCATTTCACATGTAGAGATGCAAGTAGCAGAAACGGTAGATGTATGCAACAGTAGCAGCAGAGTGTAGAGGTAACAGTAACCTGCACAGGACATCTATGTCTGCCCATATCGCGTAATACAATTGTGATGGGTTATCACTCGATTGTCCTGAAAACCTAATGGTCCTGGTGGTGCATCTGCTTGGTGCCTCTGTATCGGTTTGTGTGTGTGTGTGTGTGTGTGTGTGTGTGTGTGTGTGTGTGTGCGTATTTGCGAATTCTGGTGCACATGCTCCCCGGACCATTCTTCCTTGATGACATCACCTGTGTGACGGAAGTGGGGTAGTCGGATGAGCTTCTCTGCTGGTCAACAGTCAAGTATACTAGCATTAAAATAATTGAAAAAATTACTTATTTGTTACGTAAATTTACCTCTGGACCACCTTTGTCGATATACAATCGCATTGGAAGATAGTATAACGCTACATGCACACTGACCAAGATTCACCGACGAGACTGGCAACAAAGGGGGGGGGGGGGGAGACCATCCATCCGAATGAGGAGGCAACATCCATTGGGAAAATCTCAGACGTAGATGGACATAAGGTTGCAAACAGCTGAGTCCTTGCCAAAGCCTTAAAACCTCCTTACAGACCAGCATGGAACTGTAAATGGGCCTGCTAGGAAATCGCCTGTCAACCTGAAAGCAGTCTGCCAAATGGGAGATGCACTCTATTTCTACTCTACTGATCCTTGATACTTAGCAAGACTGCTGGGCTGGGGGCGGGGTCATATGGATACATAAGTTAGTGTCCATTAAGCTGGAAGATATGAAGCAAGCATCTTTGGATAACCTGTAATCACGCTTGATATTTTTGGATAGTTTGATACTTAAACTACATGTTCCCCCAAACTCAGATGTGTGAACATAAACTTGTTATGAGAAAATTAAACTACATGTTCCCCCAAACTCAGATGTGTGAACATAAACTTGTTATGAGAAAATTGACTCAAAACTTGTGTTTAAACTGAAAAGTTCAGGTAGTGCTGACCACATGGCTCTTGCTCACGTGGGCATGATAATGAGCCTTGTCATTGTTTGCACAGTCATTAGTCCATGACCCCTGGCAACCCGGTAAGCCACTGACAGGGGTCACTCATAGGGAACAGGAAACCATTAGCCATTGAGAGAAGGGACCGTTTCAGACTAATCACTATTATCGTTCCGACTACTTTGATATTCTCTATTGATATTAAAAAAAAGAAGCACAATTCATTTCTGGGCCCTAAATATGAATGACAACATCACAGAGTAAAGCTACTAGTTTATTTCACACAATAATAAAAACACAGGACAGAAGAAGAAAGTATGTGCCATATTACAGCCTAAAATGCATAAGAATTGGCAACATTTTCTTCCAATGTAATTGTCTCGGACCTGTTTTTTGCTCAACTTATGCAACTTGTATGTGGCCTCACAAACATAAACAGAAAATAAAAAACAAAAACAAAAAATAATTTCTGTATCACATTAAAATCTACGAACGTCAAAACAAAAATATCATATCCAAGAGCGGTTCCTGGAAATTTGTTTTCTGACAACCCCTTCCGTGCCTTTGGGAGCAACTTCCAGAAAGAAAACGAACAACCTTTTAGGAACAACTTCAAAATTTTCTAACTTGTTTTTATGTTGTTTCAGGACTCACCACTGAATTCGATTCTGAACACACACACACACACACACACACACACACACACACACACACACACACATATATATATATATATATATACATATACTTATAAATACATTTAATTTCTCTTATTTCAATTTTTGAAAAAAAGTGTGACTGAACGAATAATGTGAAAATTCTATCAAGTCAGAAAAAATGCTGTAGAATCTTTAAATACTTCCAAGCCTGAAAAAAACTATGGATACAAATTTGTATATAGTAATCAGAAAATCTATAGGTTTACTGTACTTGTGACAAAATTAATTTTGATCCAAAGTTGCCAGCCTCACTGAGCACTGGCAACAGATCTTCTACCTTAAAATGGGTCTCCGGACTCTCGGCCTAGCGAATGCTGGGGGACATTTGCCAGAGGCAAGTCATAAACAAGGTCTAGGCATACTCCAGGTATGCTAACCTACGCACCTTGTAAGTTCTAGCTTGGACTTGCATCAGGGCCAAAGGCCTATCTAAAGCATTCCAGTAGGCCTTCAGGGAGGTCTGCTTAATATAAGATGAGATGTTGTATTGGCAGAGCTGTTCCTTTTGGGAGTTATCCAAGGGCAAAAGGAGGGCAACCTGTGACCCCTGGCACCATTGGTGCATAAGACATACCAAGGCAGAGTTCTCACCATGTACAAGGCTCTTGCTTGAGCAGGTAGAGCCATATCCAAGCAAAAATCATAAAACCCCCAAAGGCCATTGATGTATCTTAAACCACTTGTTTCTTTTGCAACAAAGCCCAACTGAGGTTTCAGGGTCATCTGGGAATGGTTAGGCAATCATTGTCTGGTACAACTACATCTGTCAAGCATGCAGGTTCAGTACATGAGGATTTCTGTGGAGCACACTTGACCATGGTTGCATCAGAACTTTTGGCTATGCCCGTAAAAGCAGCGGCCCGGTGCTTACCTCCAGGGGTTCCAGGGACCAATCTGTCCCCACTCACCATAGGGCAACCAAGATCAGATTGCTGTCATAGGAACAAGCCTTCCACAGAACCCTTGGGAGGATCTCAGCAGGTGGAAGGGTTGCTCCAGTGCATGACTACAGCATCCATAGCTGGGGTCTGAGGATCTTGGACAGGCAACACTCAAACCGGAAGTTTTGTGTTTGCACTTGTCGCAAACATATCAACATGTGGGGTACCCTCCCAGCCTACATGGCCTCAATGACCCATGGGTAGGCTGACCATTTCTTGCCTACTGCCTGACCTCTTCTCCAGAGTGATCTGGCCAGACATGCCTCGCATGCATGCAAATGTGGTGTGTGGAGCACCATCAAGTGATGTGTCCTGCTAATTCCATCAGGTTTTGGCCCACCCTTCTAGTTGCGGTAGGTGATCATGGTCCTGTTGTTGCACATGAGGATAATATGTTCTCCTCTTGGTCCTGGAAGTGGGGAAGTGCTAAGTGTATTGCCTCCAGTTCCAACCAGTTTATATGAAGGGATTTGGACTGCATGGGCCAAAGGCCAATGCTGTCTGGCCCTCCACATGGGCTCCCCACCTGGAACGACAACTAGACTTAATAATAGTAAGAACTCAAATAAACACTTTTAAGTGTAGGTATAAACATGACCTTATCATGATGGGAGCTCAAACGCCTAATTTTTCCAAACAAGTACCATCTGCGTGAACTTAAACAGTCTGCTCTATTGGGGTGTTTGTACTGAAATTTTGACCTTTGCCATATATGTCTATTACTAGCAATATCAGATAGCCATGCAGCTTGATGAAGAAAATGACTTTGTTATTTACATGACAATATACAAATGATTGTAATGTAGTAGTACACCTGAAATATGTGGCATTATTTTTCATTTATTTTAACACAAATTTCCTTTTTGAGCTTCAAGTGTTATTCAGGATTGCAAGTTTGCTGATGTTTATCCCATATTCGGACATAGAGAGATCTTATACAGTGTTAAATTATTCATGTTATGCTGGATCTGAAATTCAAGCATAGGAAGAATGTAATATTTATCGCGTAGCAGTATGATTTCCATTTATATTTCATACACTGTGAAATCAAGATTTGTTTTATGGTAATGCACTTGTTTTACTTGTCACTTCGGACAAACAGGATCCTCTACAACGTTTTGCGATACTCACAGAGTTGACAAATTATAATTGCCTCCTTCGTCCCTTATTTTTCATATTGTTATAAAAGTCACGGCCATCTTTGGTACCTTTATATTGCCGTATTTGCTTTTGGGTAGGGCCTGGTTTCCAATGGTCACAAATTTCTATGGGCAAATTGTTCCAAACGCTGTCAAATTGGCCCTTCTTCCAAAGTTTGTGTGAGGAGTTGGTATTTTGAGCTGTTCATGTGAGTATGTTTCATATTCTGTTGTCAAATTCATTATTCCATATTTTTCTTATGGGTTTTTTCAGATGTGTGGGTAGTATAACCAGTTCCTATCATCCGTTCCTTTCTCGCTGGTTGATGGGAAACACCGCTTTTCTGTGGTTATGCCAGTTGTAGGAGAGGCCACAGCAATGTTGCCGTCACCATTTCTTGTACATTTTCTGTGATTTTGCTGTCCAAAGTATATCGCAAATCTATATGCGGTTTAATAACGCATTTCAAGTTCGTCATCATGTCCCTGTTTTAAGGATACACTCCTGCTTAGCAGAGGTGTGCACAAAGTAGGCCATGAAACACAAGGAACTAAATAGCTCAACAAAGTAGCTAAAGCAGAGAATTGTCGTTTGCCATTGTCATTCGTGTCACTTTTTTGTATTTATGCAGCAATTGCGCAGGCTGAACGTACAACTTTCCTAATTTCAGTTTGAAACGGATTCAACCTTTTCAATTTTTCAAACTTTGAATTTTTTGTGGCAAAGCAAACTATAAGAAGTGAATAGAAAAGTGGGTCTCACAGTTTACAAATAATACACACGAATTTCAATGTTTTAATGAAAAATAAACAAGATGTGTTTGTAAAACATACTATCAGTCAATTAAAACGTACGGGTACATTTTGTTTGGTATGATTTTGCAGGCCAACAACATTGATGTTTTGCTATGGCCAGTATTTTCCCTGGACATGAGTCCCATCGAGCATTTGTGGGGTCAACTTGGCCTGCAACTGTCCAGAAGGATGCCCTACCCAACCATAAGACAGCAAATCATCCAGGCCTTATCAAAAGAGCAGGACCGCATCCCTCAGTACAGTATTAAGCGTCCAATCCAAAGTATGTGTCAAAGATGCCAAACTTTTGTAGGTGCTGGTGGTGGACCATACGCCCGATTGAAATGTGACTTGTGAAACTAGAGGACACTGAGAGAGCCCTCTGACTTACGCACAATATGCCACGCAAAAATCCATTTTGACATTTCATGATCCAGTGAAACGTTCAAACAGTCTATATATAGTAGAATGAGCAGCTTGGGTGTATGGAATAAAAATTTTGAACATATGTTCCATTGTGCGTTTTCATTGACTGACATTAGAGATGCTCCCCTGCCGTCATTATGTATGCCCTCATTACCCAGTTGATAGTGCAAAATGGAGCGCTTTTGCCCTGCGAAGTGGATGCGGAAACCAAATTCACCAAAGTGGCCATGTGACTTTTGAAATTAGGTCAAGGTTATCCTTCTTTGAAGCTGATCTAGACCTTATAGACGACTATAAACGTCTGCGATTTAATAGAATTTCTGAAGCTATTGATAACCATGAATATGGTGTTAGTGTCTTTACTGATTTATCGAAAGCATTTGATATAATTAACTAGGCAGTTCTTTTCAGTAAATTGTCATTTTATGGAAAAAGAGCCATTGCTCTTGAATTCTTCAAACGTTATATGAGGAATAGAGAACAATGTGTATGTTTTCAAAATTCCAAATCTGATTCTATGAAAATCACATGTGGAGTTCCCCAAGGGTCAATATTGGGCCCCACTCTGTTGTTGCTTTATATTAATGACCTTGGTGTATTATCAGTCAATATATTTTTACTACCTCATGCAGATGACATACATTTATCATTCTCTGGATCTGATCTGGACCTATTAGAATAAAATACCAATGTGTCCATGCCTCACGTCATGGAATGGTTCCTTTCAAACAGATGATCAGTTAATCTTGATCAAGCAAATTCCATGCTATTAACTACTGGAAATCGCCCAACTGACAATTTCTCCATTAAGGTGAATGATATTATCTGGAGCAAACCTTATACTATGATGTTTTAGCTGTTTGGATTCATTCGAAACTAAATTGAAAGTATCACATTGATCAAACTTCATGTTAATTGAGCAAAATTGCAGGTATTTTTTAAGAAAATAAGATGGAAACTCGGGAAGTCTATTTTAGCTCAGCTCTATTATAGTCTAGTGTATCCTTATCTGATTTATTGCTTTGTAATTTGGGCATTTAATTTATACTACAAATGTGTAAAAAAATGTTGTTCAGAAGAAGATTATATGGATTATCAATTTTTCTGCGGTTGATGCCCACACAGACACTATCTTCAAAGATCTCAAGATTTTGAGATTTGAGTTCATAAATGTTTTTTGACAGGGGTATTCATGTTAAAAACGAGCCATAATTTATTGCCTAGTATGGTCAGTAATTTCTTCATTTTTATCCTCGATTTTCACTATTATCATACTACACAAACGAATAATCTATTTGTAACTCACCATAGAACTAATGTTTATAAAGTTTCTATATAGGTTCAAGGTCCCATTGTATGGAACAGGCATTGGTCAATTGGTACAAAATACACCTTATCTACATTTGTTTAAAAGGAAGCTGAAAGATCATCTGCTTCAAGATATTTTGAATTGTTTTTATTTCAATTTTATTATTCTCAATAGTTCTCACATGCATTTCCATGTTTTTCCAATGATTGTGGTATAGCATGTGATGAACTGTGTTGTACATGTTTTACTATTACCAATGTCTACCAACATGTAAATGAATTTTTGATAAGTATCAGTAGGGGATTTTCATAAGCTCTTGTGAGTTTCTATCCCCAGGTGTGTGTCTCTGTATAAATCAGACTTATATATGGAGACAATACAATTGAATTCAATACAAAATAAAAGCTCTGGTTTCAAAAAGTCTGCAGTTATTTAGTAGAAACCAAATTCACTAATTTGGCATTCTGACCTTGGGAATTGCCTCCAGGTCACCCATTTCAGAACTTGAGCTAACTCTTATAAAAGGCTATATTCCTGTCCAATATGAAAGCCCCCTAGGTCAAAAACACCTTTAGTAATCATATATTCAAACCTTATAATTTGTTAAGTCTGCCATTGGAAACCACAAAGCCTATACAAATAGCTTTTCTCTGGGAATTAAATTCTCATTAGCAGTTTAAACCTGGTTATTATGCAACTATTACTAAACGAATCTGAGCAATTTCGTCACGCTGCCCAACTCTATAAAATGTAAAATGTTCACACATCCCTAAGAAACGATTTTTACAATTTCTTAAGCACAAAAAATTTTTCCGCACAAACCTGGATATATCTAAATCTGCCGTTTTATAACTAAATTCCTTACCCCACTTGCATTTTTACCTTTAACACATAATACGATCACGCCTGTATTACATATACATACTAGCACATTTCCTCAGTCTTAACCAGCTAAATAAATAGTCTCCACTGTTTTCTTTTACAGAACCACAGAACACTTACACCTCTGTAACAAATATTTCATGAGAAATGCAGACTTCATTCTCTTTTACATATCTGAATCTTAGGTACAAAGTCTGCAGATATAGCATTATCATACACATCGTATTATCATGGAAACAATGTCTTTTCTTTTATGTCATGCAGGAAATATTTGGACCCATTTTCTTATATAATTATTGAACATGACCTACATATACATCATATTACATATTTAATGGTACTGCCACAAAACTAATTTTCCACATATTAGCAGTATATATCCCTGACAGACTTAACCCAGCAGCTGCATAAGAGAGAAAAAAGGATTAAAAGGTAGGGGCTGCTCACACATCCCGCACAGAGAACTGATTTGTAGATAAAAGTACAGGGTTTACGATTTATTCTCTGCAACGTGTGCTATGTATTTTAACAATCCTTGTCTTCTCTAGGTAAATGCTTTCATCATCTGATTCTCTGTGTCCCAGAAGGATGAAGATGCTTCGCATTTAATGTGGGTGCCAATAAACTTGTATCATCTTTAATACTGGGAACGAAGTACATCCTAGTACATCTTATGAGGCCCCAAGAAGTGGTCATTTATAGGATAGTAACGTCTTACGTCAATGAATTTGACCCATCTTTATTTATCCTGTTATTTTCTTCACCCTTTTACGTCATAAAGTTACAAACTTTTTCTTTTTTCTGTAGAACAAATGTTTGTATGATTTTGGTCCTCTTGCTTGGTGAGTGAAATAACATTGTCCCTCCTTTGAGAGAGCACCTCTAGAGCCACCCAAGAGGTGGTCATATAAAGCAGCTCGTCTCGCAAAGGTGGTTCGACTCTTGCACCATCAGCTCAACAACTAATCACTTCTTTGAACTTCCATCCATTATTCAATTCAAATATGATTGACTACATATATTAGATTCTATTCAATCTTGCAGTCTTGTGTTAACTCATTTATTTATATCATAAACACATATTTAAATTGTAATCTGGCTTTGACAAATTATTTTATCGATTTTGTGCAGAATACGTAAGTTTTACTTATCGGTAATGGTATCTTTCTGCATGGAGAAGTGACTTTTAGGGTTGTTTTGGGTGGCCACTGGTCAGGTTCTGCACGTGGTCTCCCAAAAGAGGTGAATGATCATTAGAATGTGCTTTCACACAGTTAAAATGGTCGCAAAAGGCAGGTGGTCTCCCAAAGAGGGGTCTTTCTTTTCATTTTTTCCCCAAGAAGCAGAGTATTTCAGGGTAAGTTTTGGTTACGTTGGATCATGAATAGCTGGTGACCCACTGGGATGAGTTCTGAGAACTATGGATCATTATCAACAGATAAAAGTTATTTGATACCTGGTCTTGGACGACATGCATAGGGAATCTGAAAATAAAGGAAGAGGCACACTGGGTCAGTGTGACCCTGTATTATGCAATTGTCTGGGCAGTGCTACGTTTGGGGGAAACCGTGCTTAACAATCCACTGAACAACCAATGGGATCGCCAGAGCAAGGAGTACACTGTGAATGCAAAGCATACGTCACACATACTGTTGACTAATACATCCTTATTAATGAACCCTGGTATGCAGGTCATGTTGATTAATATATCATGCCCTTTTGCTGCTATTGTTGGCCTAGTATCATATCCTGCCATTCAGAATAATCAGAACAAATATGCAACTTTAAGAATATTTAGTGGAGAGGTACACCCCATGCATGCACCTTTCAGAAATCCCTGTGCAATATGTTATTAATCAGTCAAAAATAACCAGGATCAAATCTTTTGTGAAGCCCCGATGCACTGGTGCCACTGGACTTGTTCAGGAATCAGGGATGCGGAGTATTACCGCCTAACGAGCATTTTGTTTACTTCTCTCACAAGCTATCTTTCCACGAATTTTCAGAACAATCTGAGAAATGTATTTGGAGAAGTCGAAAATATGACAAACACACAAAGATTCGTAGAAAATCACAGCGCCACCTGTTCCACAAATTAAGGTCTGGGGTCCCCGGAATGTATTTCTATACTATGTCGAAGCAATGGCTTGGTGGTTTCGGAACATTTTTCTAAAATAAAAAAATCCAAAATCGTTGGAGCATGACCATCTGAGCACAATTGGTAGAGACCCAAGCAATATGTATCCCTACAAAGTTTTAGGTGAATTTGGTCAACGATTTTCAGACTGTTGACTGAGGCAAGACGGATGAAGGACCATATGATGAGCTCAGCTAACTGATAAGTCAGCTGGGCTAAAAACTCCAGGAGAAGGCCGACACAAAGAGCATTAATTTCCACCGACTACAGAATGAAACTGAATAATTAAAAAAAAAAAATACCGAGACTTCAACTACCTAGCCCATTTTGCAACATATTACAGAACTTGTCATGTAATTGTATATCTGAACAATTTTGGATAAACACTTCCGCAGCCAAAACAAGAGCGTTTCACCTGATGAGGCAGCAATCATTTCAATACACTGGAACGCCCGTGATACAGAGTCACCTGGTGGCCATACGCGGAAGTCCTGTTACATGTTTCTTTCCGTAAGTTGGGACAGCCATAACTTTCGTCAGGTCTACTCAGTCCTGAAGTTTACAATGCTAATGACTAATGCCTGCCAGACCCTTTAAAATATAAAGGAAATTTATACTGGATAGTATTTGATCATTATCAGCAAGAAACAAAGTGCCAGATAATATAGTTGTAAATGCTGCCGAAGGCCAAGTAAATTAGGGTGGCATGTACCTCTTGTAAGATTCAACGTGAATCTTTTTTGTACCTTTTGCGCTTCAATATGTGAGTGTGTACCTGTCCTGAATTTTTCCCCAGTCCAAGTTCACGTACATATTTAATGTTCCTCTCCTTAACTGATGCAACTGTGCTTACGAGAAAATAAAAGTAAAAACTATTAAATGTTTTGTGAAGATTAACAAGACTACATTCTCGCCATATCTTAAGAGAATATACGGCGTGCGGTTTGAGACAAAATAACAAAACATAAAAATACGCCAAATTTATTTTTTGTAAAAATGAAGGTCTTCCTGTAGACCACCAGAGGTACAGGGTTACCGGAAGTTTTCCTGTGGAATTGTAAAACATGTGGCCAAACTGTTTAGACAGGAATTTCTTAAGATCCCCTCCACAATCATAAAAATTACGAAAGTCGATGGGGTGTGGCTACATGCATAAGCTTGGTATAGGCGCACAAAAATTACACCCGAAATGTCTGAAGAGAATGTAGCTAGAGACTTTGGGATGTCAACCAATGATGATGATGATGATGATGATGATGATGATGATGATGATACGGACGGGCAGATGACGACGGATGGGTGACATCTCATAAACGCAGCTGATTGACAAGTCAGCTGTATTCAAACTGTGGTAACCAGGATGCCTGTCAGACATTGTTTCAATTTGAATCTGACATATTTGTTCAAACCATAGTTAAACGTTGTGACAACGTCAGCCATCAACTTAGGATTGATATTGTTAAAGCAATACAGAAGCAATGTTTAAGTCTGGTGGCTCAGTGTTTCAATCAATTTTAAAAATTAACATTGTGGCAATGTTGCATTTCTGCCAGATATAACTGAGCACTTAATTTCTCATTAAGATCAGAAACACAGACTTAAAACACCACACATACCTCATATTTCAGATCAAAAAATATACGTAGCAGTGCGTTTATTATTAATGTCTCCTCAAGGCTACTTAGATATAACTGTCTCCAGTCCAGTTGCCTTGTGCTTAATCATACCTTTTCATGTCACACGTGCTAAAACGTACGCAGAAAGGCAGATAGGAAGTAATTTAAGAAACTAATCTTGCCCAATATTTAAATCAATACCCGGTTTCATGCACCGCATGTACGTTCTTGGCTAAAAAAGTACATTTCAGCATATTGGACCTAATAGTAGCTTGTTGGTTGTGAAGTTTATCATTCTTGATTTCATGGATAAAACTAAAGATTTATTGGTAAATTGCATTAATTAATCATAAATGAAGTCATAAATCACAAAGTTTTTCTTCGCAATTGAAGTATTCGGATGATTCTTTGAATGAACTTGGAAGAGAAAATGGAAAATCTAGTTCACACTCCTCTCCAGGACCGCTACACGGCACGGCTTGTTTTATCTTGAAGCAATGGCTGCCCCTTCATTTATTTTGTATTATATTCGTTAGCTGTTTTGTTTTATAACGAATTAACTATGATAAGGTCTTAAGAAATACTATGGAAAATCCACAGAATTTATAAAGCTTACTCAATTCTGTCCATGGATTTATATAAAGCTTTTTCAATTTCGTACACAAAAGCACGGCGAAGTTGTATGTTCCATGCACATATTTGAACGAAATATGTTTAGCCACAGAATTTAGAAACATATTTTGTCAAAAAAAAGTTAAAAAAAATCAATACTATGTTTGCTATACTATCATGCCAAGCGCGATGTATTTTAAGATTTGTTTGCATGAAGGACCCCTAATGACGTAATCAGAAAGTAGCAAATCTCGTGTCTGTATATTTCTGACAGATTTCCAACTGTAATCATTCAAAGTCATGTACAATTGTATACTTGTGTTAGGTGGTGAAATTTTTTTTTGAGTTTCACTTGATCATCATCACCATCATTGCCAACATCATTACACCCCCGAAGTAATCATTCTGTGACCCTCTGCAGGACAATTTGTGAAAATCTGGACCACCCTGTGTCAGTGCCTCTCTCGTTTTTTGTACGTTGTGGTAAATTACAACCGCAATTATGATATTGCGTGATATCAGTACTTTAAATGTCATCAGACTCTTTGTCCTCTGAAAAAAATACAGTCACTACGGATACCAATACTTCAACTGTTGTTATGTTCTAGCACTATGTGACTTCTCATGAGAACAAACTGCGCCAGACTCTTTCACGGTAATGACGGTTAAAAAAAAATTTAAAAAAGGGAGATAAAAAAAGGCATAATGAGCAATTTTGTGGCCCTTGACGATTCCATGACATTCGTTTCTGAATACTGCTGGTTCTCTTGGCAACTTGATGTAACTATCAATTTCATGAAGTTTCTTCAATTTTTGCACCAAATTGCACAATTCTACTGGATTTTGTAAACCTGACCCGCATTGATATCCCAGCTGCTCTCTGATAGCGTAAAAGTTTGCATAGCCAATGAGACAGCAGTTGGGATACCAGTGCGTGTCTAGTCAAAATTATGGCTGCCAAAAAGTATCGATGGACACGAGAGGCACTGGCGGACTCAATTTTGGTCGGGTTTCACAGTTTGTGGCAATGAACACAGGATAAAGTCCCGAGTAGATGAAAGAATACGATGTGATTGACAATTGAGAACAGTTGGCATGGGGCTAGAGAGCGAATTTGATTCAGGATGGGATACCCGCTTGATGGCGCTCGCAAAGGTCTTTGTGGGACATTTGTGACAATTATAGGTGCGTTACCATGGATGTATATGTGGGTTTGAGTGGATGCTCAGAATGATATGCCTGCAAAATAGTTTTGGAATAAACGGGTGAATTGCAGTTTGTTGGTATGTAAAAAAACGGAAGAATCATGTCAAACGTGAAGTAGGATGGGGGTCCAGATGTGAGCCTTGTTTCAAACCTTACCGTGTGGGAGCTACGTCTGACGACGCAGTGGGTTTGGGTCCACCCCCATCTTATTAGCAGGAATAGTTGACAGCACAGACGAATACACAATACTTTTTTTGCAGATAAGGCATGTGTGGGCTATTGCACTTACAGATGTTCCAGGTTCACCCTGTCTTCCTTCGCCCCCGCCTCTTATTAGCACGGATCGATGCTTGACTGACTGAACATTACGAGAGGCGGTGGTACAAAGCCTGGTTAATGAGTAGGCATTTTGGAGGTATTGCGGGAGATTTGGCTTTCGGGATAAATGGGGACTTTCACTGGCAGACATAAAAGTGCCGCTTTGTTTTCGATTGTATTTGTGAATGTCATATGGAAAGAAATGCACACACGAAAACGAATCCCCAAAGTGTCATCGATGTCATAACCCGACCACTAGTTCTCTCCTTCTGTTAGCCGTTCTCACTGTAACTGTACACACAAACTGGAAACATGATTGATTCTTGTCGCAACATGGGGCATTGCATTGTATTACATTACTAGAGTTCAAATTTGTATAATTCATGTTTGGTAATTTTGGCATTTGCCTTTTAGAAAAAAATCCCTTAAGATCTCAGTTCATATATTAGAACAAACAGACTTGCAGTTGTTCCTTAAATATCAGCAAACAAAATCAATTTTCTATCATTAACTTCTTGCAATTGATATCCAATCAACAAATAATAAAAGGAGCCTTGTATTAACATTTTTCTTCGTTGCCATTCACCCGTGGAAAGTGGTCTACAATGATGGGCAGCGCCATGTACTCTCTACTTGACATTTAAAAGTTGCGGTTTACAAACATATTTTGCATTGAATTGCCGGAATGTCCACCTCGGGTTCGCCTCGGTTTTTCTGTCAATATCGCAGCATGTCTATCCACTGAAAAAACCATAGTTGTATGATATCAAATGCAAAATGTCAGCCCGTCTTGATCCAGACTCAGAGTTAATAGGTCTAATAATCATAATCTGAAAAGTTCGCCGTCAATGTAAGAACAAGTCAAATGCATGCAAGTTAGTTTAGACGTATTTCAGTCATTTAGGTAGAAAAATGTGCCAAGTATTCAATAACGTAAAAATGAAATGAAAATTTTCTTAAATTTAATTTCTGCAATGTATGTTGGAGTAGGATTAATCAAGGCTTAGTGCACTAGACAGTAAGTCGTGCAATGTACTCTTCACTTTTTATTGTTAAGACATGAGTTTGTTGATTATGGCTGCCGTATTTGCTTCGGCACTTAATGTGTTATCAGAAGAACCAGTGGAGGCATATTTTTCCTGACATGTGGCAGGATGATTACACTGTGCTTAATGAGTGTACAAGTCTTACCCTTAGTACTTCAAAGGCAACTGGGGTGCAGATAACCACTTTGTTCTGTTCCCCCGTGTTTTCTTGTACACATAACAATGATAAGGAAGACCATTCTCCCTGTCGGGACCACTTGGTTACAGTGACACATCTTGTGAACAATAAATAACATTGTTTGTCAGATTCTAGTCATTATGTCATTTTGGGCTTCATTATGTTTTCCGTACATATGTATAAGCGACATGACGGTCCGATAGGGAGTAAAATACCGTAGGTAAAATACACAGTCCTTGGTGTGAATTTTAAAGGTATGTCAACAGCATGCCGGGGCGATGGGGTGACCGGAGGGGAGGGCAGGGAAGGGGTAGCGGATAGTCCTGCGAATTAGTTGAAGAGTACAAGACTAGCTGTAGGATTTGAAGAAGGCAATACTCGTGTCCGTAGGTAAGTATGTCTCAGTTTAGTAAATATTTATACATATATATGTCCGCATGTTAATCAAATCTTCATTTTCAATCTATCGCAACATGATACACAGCAGGTCGATCGACACGCACTTTAAGAATGACAGACAGATTGGAAGGTGAAATCGAGCACTGCGCAAGAGCTTTTACATGAGAAAGAAGTTGCAGCACTCTTAATAAGATTAATACTTTTGACACCTTTGCTTAATTGATCTAATTTTAATTCTTTTTTAAGCTTACAAAACACCATTTTTCAATGCGTGACGCCAATGCCACGCTGCGTATAATAAGACCCACTCCAAGTACGCACGCTATTTATTACTTCTTTGATGTTGAATTGTCAGGAAAACAACATAAATACTTATTTTGAGTGACACAATGTGATAATTTGGTAGTGGTAATGGCAAGTCCAAAAAAATTGGCCAAGGATCGCCACAACACAGGATTTTCCCATGTGGACTACGAAAACGCACTTTTCCCATTTAGTTTCAGCGAAATTGATGCCTGAATACACACCAAAATAATTGTAAGCGTTTTGAATTCCGAACCCCAAAAAGAAAATGTTGAATACATTTTCTACACTCCGCAAAATTTAAATATGTCAGAACCTATTTAAAATGTGCTTGCTTTACACACATTGCTGTTTCCCCATAAGATTTTTGTCAATGGTAAAAATAAGTGCTTTTGACCATTTACAATGTTTGGATTAAAATTTCCGCATTTCAAGTAAAGTTTCGGTTTCGGTAGCTTTGTCCTTTTGTCATTTCTGCCGTGAGGTAATGATAATGACCTTGACTTTTCTTCTTTATCTCTTCACATTTTTAAGTTCACAGTTTACGTTCGTTTCTAATTCTTCAACTGTTTTAGAACCATTGTAATCGAAACATCATTAGAATATCCGTCGACCGAACAATTTACGGCAAGTGGCAAGTCATTTATCTGTTATGTGAGGAGGAAAGTCCCCAAACTACTTCCCAGTGTGATATCGTGTTTGTTACGCTGGCGATACATGTTTTGTTGAAAGATGGAAGAAAACAGTTGCGCCTTACACACAAATTCTTCTGACACACACACATTCACACACACACACACACAAACACATATATATGTGTGTGTGTGTGTGTGTGTGTGTGTCCCGTTTATAATACAGATATAAAGCGCAATTTAATTGTAATAAATAAATGGATAAATAAATAAATAAGTAAGTGAATAAATAAATAAATAAATAAATAAATAAATAAATAAATAAATAAATAAATAAATAAATAAATAAATAAATACATTAAAAAACTCAAATAAATGAAAGATATTCAAAGTCTTCTATGCCTTCCGATGACGATGAATCCTGGTCTTATCAACTGTATTTGTGTCCTTTTGCCCAGAACCACTTCCTGGTAGTCATTACCCTATTCCGCAGTCGGAACTCTTTCCTCTCCATAAGCTAACCTGTCCCTGTCTAACCTATATACATACTGAAGTACTATTGTCCATATTGCACACGTTCCACAGTAAAATGTTGACATAGGCTGTATTAGCCCAAATAATTTAAAGGGTCTTCAGCAGGTAACTACTCAACATGTTTCGGAGCCTTTTACCCGCACATGTCTCTCTGAGTAGCGGCTCCTTGTCTAAGCTTAATATTCAATAAAGACAACCCACATAATAATGGATAAATATGAACGTGGCAAATGATGAATTAGCTAAATACGTGAAGTTTTGCTTGTAAATGCAGACTCCATTATGAAACCAGAATACCTGTCAAACAAACTATAATTACTAAATTTGTATAGTACTGGTTCAGATAAGAACAATTTGACTTACCCCTGAACCAATATGTACCCTTTCTAGCCGGACAGCTTATCTTATTTAAACCATCCGCCAGTGTATAACTGAAGTGAAAACAAGCTGGGGCATTATATTTAGTCCTAGTGATTGTAGAATAAACAGTTTCAGCTAGACTACCTGTACAAACTAAGGGAAATCCTAACCAGGACTGCAACTGTGTATATCCTGCACCAGAAATGTAAAACAAACTCCATGATGACACCTACTCCTCAAACAATGAAGTTCTATTTCACTGCCAACCCTGAGTCAATGTATCAATGTAATGTGTCAGGTTTGTGACATTTGAGAAAATACTGTCGACTTTGAGTAATGTTTTTAATATTGAGTAAATGTGTATGAAGGCATGTCAGAAGAGAATGAAGGTCACCAGCATTTATGCCAAAAATATGTTATCAAAACAATTCTTCTCATCAGGATTTTCAGTACAATTAAGCAAGCTTGTAACTGTCGTCAGTAGCTGCTTGCTACCTATAGCCCCTGGGGTTTTGACCTAACAGATAACAAGCTAGCCTAAAATGTCTGAAAGTTGAACATTAAAACAGAATGATGCCAAAAAATAAAGTTAAGTAGCAAAACAGACAAATCTAAAAACTGTAAATTATTGTAGTCAAACTTTCTAATAATCTTTGGATATCAACACCAAAATTATAGGGCGAGTCAGAGAAGAATGAAAGTCATTTGTATTTAAGTCAAGAGAATGGAAACAATCATTAGGTCCTTTGCCTGCTAATACACATTTTGGATAAGCCCATACTTTAACAGCCAGAAAGGGTTTTGAATTATTCCTGATACCTGGTAGAAAGGTTGATACTCTTTTCCTCTTTCAGAAAATGTGCCATCAGTGTCACATATAACTCACGTCTTGCTTCCCGTACACCGATAACTTGATCAGATTGGTGACGCTGGGGGATGAAGGCACCGATACCTTGCTCATGGTAAAATCAGCATGGCTACTGTATCTATGCTTTCTTAAAGAAGTATAGCAACAGCATATACAGCAACTAAAACTACTAGTAATTCTTCCTCTCTTTCTTTTTCATATGTGTAAATATATATGCAGGAAAAACAATATTTAAGGCCGTTACAGTCATGGCTTCCATATATTCACATGACAACTTGTGCTTAACTAGTTGTGTTAATGTGCAAGAAGGCAATAGTGTATGTGCGTGAAATGCATGAGTGAACATGAAGAACAATAAAAAGTCCTGCAAACTTATTGATAAATTTGAATAAAGCATGTATTCCACCATTGACTGGGCATTTCATAATTTGAGTATGTAAAGCACTAAGTGTGACTGAAAAGCTTTCTTTTCAGCATTTTTCATCCAAAGTGTATCCCTGGTTTCTGTGGTCAGTTTTTAGGGGAAATGTACATATTCTTAGTGTATTTCTTTGTAAAATACCCACACCCTTGCAGGACATCAGGCAAGACCACTGAGGCTTGACTTGTGTATTCAGCTATTAACAGGCCACTTAAGCCGTTGTTCTTGTATACTCGCACATGGGTTATTCATGAAGTAAATATCATTGCCATAAAAGTCGGCTGTTTCTTTTTCTACCATTGTAACATTATGTCAAACATTTGTAATTTGCGCATGTATTTCTATCTCTACAACCCATAAAACAAGACAACAATTATATATAAACAAGGAAACGAGTGTTGTGCCCCCTGGAGTCCTGAACAATTTATGGTACGTTAATTGTATGGCATGCAGATATGATATCCGAGGAAAAGAACAGACTACTGATTTGTCATCTGGGCTCATGGTATGAGAGAAAGGCCTTACGTCTGTTAATCCACAATACATACTTTCGACTTTTTTTTTTCAAAAACATCGGGCAAAAGCCTATTCATTAGTCAGATTTCCTTCTTATTTGGTTGAAATGTTTCTGATAAAATTCCAAATTTGCGATGTTCACCAGGTGGCATTGCCATTTTACTGATAAGACATGAATTTTTTACCTGGCGAGATGGTCAGCAAGTGTGTGCACAACCACTTCTTACTGCTGATGTCAATGGTTATGCTACTGCTAAAGTGTGCCAGTTGTTATCATTAAAGTTTGTGGCCCAATTATCTTGAAACGTGGTGGGTGTGTACCCTGAGTTGATCTCCACGCAGTGCGTCAATAGAGCAGGTTCCAGTAATTTTTAAAACATTTTCTTCATTTTGTGAGATCATGTTAAAACGTCTTTGCTAAAACAATGTAACCAGTTGCAGCGAAATTGCATACGGACACTTGTTGGTATCCCATGATCTTTATTTGTTAGGCAGTCACCGCTATGATGATGATGATCATTGTTATAATAATAATAATAATAATAATAATAATAATAATAATAATAATAATAATAATAATGATAATAATAATAATAATAATAATAATAATAATAATAATAATAATTATTATTATTATTATTATTATTATTTGTTGTTGTTGTTGTGTGTTTTGTAAGTTTTTACTTCTGGTTAGCATCTCCAAAACTTGACGGCAACGCAACCTGACTATGTCAAAGCTGTGTTATTTGGGGACAATGCTGTCATGTCCTGATATTCAGCACTTTTGTGTAATCACGTCATGACTAAAAATTGTACATGGTGCCATTTTTTTGTGTGTAGATGCTAAATTTAATATAAATACATATACGTTAATGTAGTTTTCCTCAAAAGACTTGGCTTGATCCTCTTCAAACCTTCTGTCCGATTTAACCCGAAAATAATTCCGCCAAATTCTTTCACAGTTTATGTTTCTGGAATTTTGTGATTTTTGCTGATTGATCTAATCTTTGAAGGTCTGTCTGTGTAAAATTGCTCGGCCAGTTGGATGTATTCGTATTAACTGGAACCCTGTTGTGGCGCTTAGGGTGCAGCAAGGAACTTAACAGGAAGGGGAGGGGGGGTTATGTATTAAGCGGAACCAAATGAGCATATATGATAAAAGTAACAATTTGAGAACGTAAAAAGCTCAAGAAAAAACATTCATCAATTTTTGCAGCATACAAAACACTGAACATATTAATAAACTTTCATTTGCTTGGTGGCAAAAGTGTTATTTCTGGATGTAAGTGGTTCAAGTGCCCTCATTATGTCAGAGGCAGAGTATGCTGTCTAGCAACTGGGGACCAGAGCTTGTCTGCAGTTAAATTTGAATACCTTCTTTGCTTTGAAAGAATCAAGACACACTATTCATGCTATTAGACCCTTAGTTTTTAATTTGTGTACACGGGTGATATTTACCCAATTACCAAGGCCCTGTCCCAAGCCCCAACCAAGCAAAAAACTGCTTGTCTCACCTTATGAAGTAGAATACACAGTCTTGTAGGTGGATACAAGCATAGACACACACTGTTAAAGATTCTGGAGAAGGTTTACCTCTTATGGGGAGGGAGGTTGACTTTTGATACAAGCAGGGAACATTCCCTCCCATATCGGGTAAATTTCACACAAGCGTTTCCTGGATAAGGATGAATACCCTGTAATGGGTAATTTTTCTTCTACATATGGCTAAAGGGGCACACACATGAACATTTTCTTAATGTTGAGGTAAACGTTATACCTTCACCCTTACTAAACTGGGCGAAGATTTATTACCATTCCCAGGATGCTTTCTGATAAACGGCTGCTGAGTTTGAAAGAGCGTCTGGACACAACATGGGTCATTGGTGAGTATACATTTAGTCTGTTTTAATCTGCTTGCTTACACAAACACCAGTCATGAATCCCTAATTCATATAGTTTTGATATGTAGGAGAAACTGGATATCCTCATGTTCTAAAGAAGTATTACAGAAAAATGTGAAAAAATACTTGTTTTAAAAAGCCACGCTTTGTCTTTTCTGTAACATGTTCTGTTCTTTTCTGATTTAATTCCTCAGTTCTGGTCGACAGAACTTGTGTATTTGGTTCAATTATTTTCAAAAATGATAAAATACGAAAAATATATAACTTTCTGCCATTTACATTGTATATCACGGGATTATCATAGTTCTTTTATCCACAAAAACAAGGACAAAAATAAAACACAGTATGATGCGATATGAATATGATGTCCTAGTAATAAAACTACAAGAGGTTGTCTTGGAATAGAGATGACGTTTGAAAAACGCATGACTCGTGTGTCTGGTATGGAAGTGCACACGGTTTTTAAAGAGAGGGCACTAGTAGCACATAGCATCGATGAAGAAACCAAAATGCCCGGGGACATGTGTAACAAGGGATTGTGAAACCAGCAGAATATACCACTCTTGCATTTAGTTGCGGTCTGTGCCCCAATGTGTTATGTTAATAAATGTTGCGCTCTCTGGTGCAACTTTGCTCAACCATGCGCGAGCCATAAATGCAACGTGGATATTGCCAGTAACAATATATACAATGCTTGTTCGTACACGGCAGCAAGCGATTTTTTTTTTTTTTTTTTTGAAGTTCGGGTCAGGACTATTCTTAACAAAGAAAATATTGATTTGAAAAGAGGAACTTGCATTTGAGTCTGAATAGGCTTCAAAAGTTCACTTTCCGATCCTCGCTTTTTTAAGTCATTATGTGTATCATTGTAGTTGTTAACTGGTTTCTGATGATGCCATTTATACTACGATGCGGCTATCAAAAAGAAAATGTTAGAAATTTCTCAGCTATTCTTGACTGAAAATTACGCAAATTACGGAATATCATAGATCTGCAACAGCTTGAAATGACACAAGTTGGAATGCAATAAAAAGAAAATCTAAGCAACCCGCCGTCTCGACAGAAAACTACGAACGCATTTACATTCTCAAATATTGTTAATAATTTTTGTTGAATGGAAACCCACAATTGGAATAAAAGAGGTTTATTGTATGTGCCGACATTGGTAGAAAGTGTCCTGTCTTGGTCTCTTTGGGTCCTTCGAGTAACTTAGAGCATATTTCGAACTTCCATAGCGGAGGGATTGTTGGCATGTTGAGAACGGACTCAACTCCAGAACAGAAGTGTGAACGCACATTGTCGGCGCCGAGATTACCAAACTAATTCAGTCTGCCGATGAGGAAACTGGTATGCTTGCTAAAGCACAGAAAGACCAATTGCTATTGGTGCACATAACCTCCCACTGCACACAGGTCTTTCCAGGACTACCACATGATCCCAAGAGAGCCGACCCATCGGTTATAGTGGTCACACAATGTGTAATATTTCATTGATATACCCATTGCTATTATACATACAGCCAAATTTGTCAAGCTGTCCATTGAAATGTGACCAATGTTAACCAAATAACGGTGGCTTCCTTTTTCTCTTTGAGTATAGGTGAACACAGGCAGTCTGTTTACAACATCAACACACTTATTGGCATAAGAATTCTGAAAAAATCATTTAAAATGAAACAAGTAGCCGCTGACGCTAGCTATATCCCCCGCCCACAGTAATCATGGACGGACGGACGGAAGGAAGGAAGGACGGACGGACACACGGACGGTGCCCATTACCATATCCCCTCTAATGTCTACCCACCATAAAAATTCAAAGGGCTGGCATCAATAACTTAGAAGATATGGCCCGGACAAAATTTGTATTGTATCTTGAGCTTGCTTAATGAACTTTGTTAATTAATTAATTAATGGAAGTAATTAGCCACAGAAAAAATGCCTATGCACACCTACTACCTAAGGTCTACCCACCATAAAAAATTCAAAGGGCTAGCATTAATACTTTAGAAGATATGGCCCGGACAAAAATTGTCTTGCTTAACGAACTTTCTTAATTTATTAAATAATGCAAGTAATTAGCCACACAAAACATTGCCTATCCACACCTACAACCTAAGGTCTACCCACCATAAAAAAATCAAAGGGCTGGCATCAATAATTTAGAAGATAGGGCTCGGACAAAATTAGTATTATAGCTTGAGCTTGCTTAATGAACTTTGTTAATTAATCAATTAATGGAAATAATTAGCCACAGAAAACAATGCCAGTGCATACCTACTACCTAAGGTCTACCCACCATAAAAAATTCAAAGGGCTAGCATCAATAGTTTAGAAGATATGGCCCGGACAAAATTTGTCTTGCTTAACGAACTTTCCTAATTAATTAATTAATGGAAGTAATTAGCCACAGAAAGCAATACCAATGCACACCTACTACCTAAGGTCTACCCACCATAAAAAATGCAAGGGGCTAGCATTCATAGTTTAGAAGATATGGCCCGGACAAAATTTGTCTTGCTTAACGAACTTTGTTAATTAATTAATTAATGCAAGTAATTAGCCACACAAAACAATGCCTATGCACACCTACCTAGTTTCTACCGACCATAAAAAATTCGAAGAGGTAGCATTAATAATGTAGAAGATATGGGCCGGACAAAATTTGTTTCGGACGGAAGGACGGAAGGATGTAAGGACGGACGGACGGACGGACACACGGACGGTGCCCATTACCATATCCCCTCGCCCACTTCGGGTGGGGGATAACAAAATCAGAGAAAAATTAAACACAGACCACCAGTACATGCGCGCGGGAGACATCTACTCCAGGACCATCCTGGCCAATTCGGTTTTTGAAGGAATCATAACTGATTCCACGGACCAGTTCATGTATTCAGAAGACGCAATCGGGCAAAATATTTAATTGCTGATCAAAAACACCAGAGAGAGAGAGAGAGAGAGAGAGAGAGAGAGAGAGAGAGAGAGAGAGAGAGAGAGAGAGAGAGAGAGAGAGAGAGAGAGAGAGAGAGAGAGAGAGAGAGAGAGAGAGAGAGAGAGAGAGAGAGAGAGAGAGAGAGAGAGAGAGAGAGAGAGAGAGAGAGAGAGAGAGAGAGAGAGAGAGAGAGAGAGAGAGAGAGAGAGAGAGAGAGAGAGAGAGAGAGAGAGAGAGAGAGAGAGAGAGAGAGAGAGAGAGAGAGAGAGAGAGAGATTCTTCCAGGCGAAAAGACACATCTGAGACAACCCGTAAACACTGCCATGCATTGAGTAATACAAGTCTACATGGTAAACGTGTCAATAGCAAAAGACAAATTGATATTGTGTTCATACAGTGTTTGAATTCCACAATATAGCCCTCGAATTCCAATGTAAATTTTCATTATGTAAGGAATTTAGTACCAGAACCTACCAGTCAACGCTTAAGGTCACGTGGAATCTTTCCTGAAATTCCAACATCAAGAGATTATTTTAGGTCTTCTTTCTTTCCCTCTGTAATTGGGTTATGGAATGAACTGCCCATCAATATTAGGAAAACTGAAAGCTGTGAAGAGTTCCGAGCAAAACTGAATCATAATGCAAAGGTCAATAATAAACTCTGTCATATAGGTGATAGGAGGTTATCCATAGCCCATGCCAGGATTCGAATGCAATGCAGCAATCTAAATGCTCATCTTTTTAGAAAAGGGCTTGTAGCCTCCCCTGTTTCCTCCTGCGGAAGTGCCAATGAAGATGCATTTCATTATTTTTGTGAATGTAATAAATATATCACACATCGGGACGTTTTACAAAGGAAAGTACCCGGTTTTGCTTCCTTCACCGTTCAGACATTGTTATTTGGGCAAATAAATGTACCTTAAATGAAAATGTAATGATTTTCCAAGCTGTCCATCAATATATAAATGACACAGATAGACTTGGGTTTGCTATGCGAGGGGAAAGATATTGTGAAATATGTTTGCAAGTCACCCATTGATACGATATTACTATTATATATTAAGTCTGTACTTTCTATATATTTACCTTATAAGTACATATACATGGGGAACTAATGCCCCACCTGCTTTTTCTATGTGACGTATTGTCTTTGTCATTTTTTTTAGATCATGTACAGGCTTTTGCCATCTATCTGTTTGGCCATGTGACGTCAATCCTTAATTAGTCTTAGTAATTTTTGTAGTCTCAAGTGAACTTACTCTGTACTTTTGGATGTACAAGAAGGATTTATATAGGGCGCCTCCCTGTTTCCCAATTGTGTTGTAATCAAATATTTTTAAAGCAATGTAAATTTTGAGTTTCAGACCAATGCATCATATAGCGTAGATGTGACAATTCATGGTATGCCCAGCACATACGTTGACTTTTAACAGTATGGCCAATGTTTCTCGTACACTTGAACATGTACACTCGTACAAAAATTTTATTTCATATTAAATGCATCGAAAACATGATGAGATTTTTAACAATGAGATACCGATAAAATATATTTGCCGGCCAGTAATTTGTTTTCATCAAAGATTTGTTATGAACATTTATGGACCGGTGCTTACGTCTTTGTAAACATTGAATGAATGGTTTCAGATAGAATAAATATTAAACTGCTGTTATGAAACCGGGTTTGCAACTCCTGAGTTGAGTGATTCATGTAAAGGCGACAAGCGTATTTCGTCATGATCGACAAAGTTACTGTTGTAGGCATGACCGTCTGCAAGAGCCGCATTGGCTTCATCAATTGCGTCGTCATAATCAGGTGCAGGCTCGACATCAATATCAAAATCAGGTAGATTAGGTTCTGTGTCACTCGTACTTTCCATAAAGTTGCTGTCACGAAGTTCAAGTGACATGCTGTCGCCCTCAACACTTTTTAGGGTTGTGTTCTCTATATTTGACTGTAACTCTTCTTCGTTAAACTGGTGTAGTAGATGCCACTTTTGGTAAAAGTGTGCAGCAGGCATCCTGTTCTGAATTTCTGTTGCTGTATTTTCTTGTGTCGACAGATTATTTTGGCTCACGTCATTTTGTGCAGTTGTTGTAAAATTTTGGCTTGTATTGAAAATATAGGCATTGCGACTGGCACGAGCGCCACGCTTAAATACATACCGTAGATTCCGTTTCATAAACCCTATTTGCTGCTGAACAGTAGCTAAATCCATAAGTACAACGAGACTGACCACCGAAATCAAAATGATAAGACCAAGGCTGCCGATGACGGCGGCTCCCGGTGCTTCCACTGGTTCCTTGAGCTTCTTTTCTGGTGGTATATCTGCAAGCAACAAACATTTGATAAGTTTGCGTGTTTTTACACCATGTGATAACCTTGGGCATTGTACTTCTCAGAGCTCTACTTACAACAGTCAGTGGCTAAGCTCCTAAGTAGGTAACAGGGAACAGGAAAAGGTTGTGTGGGTTAACCAGTAACTTTTTCCCGATAACGGCATTGTAACACGCTTTGTCTGAAGCGTACTGTATACTAGTATATGCCAAGACTGTAGACACCAATATGTAGTGAAACACCCATATTAAGACCTCTACATAAACAGAATACTTCCCGATTACAACCACCTGACAGTCCCGTTTACGTGAATGTTTAACATATTGCATTCCGTGTCCAAACCACTCCCATATTAGGACCTATTTTTCCAGTCTCAGGTGTGGCCTTCATAAGTATATTCTATTGTCTTGCAAAGGTACTATATCAACACAAGCAGCACCAAGTACAAAGTACGGGGATATTGGAAAACTCATGGCAGTGTCAACAGTACATATATGTCTCTATTGCTAAGGAAGTAATCGCAGCGTCTGCTAGTTGCCTTAAAGAGTTGTTGGCAAAGGGTAATGTGCAGCTGAGTGAAAGTCACTCTGCCCAATAGCATGCGAATGATCTCATAAATACTAGCCTGTGCCTGCTGAGTATGGGCAGGGAATGAATTTCCTTTACTCGGTGATACTGCTCTTTGTCACACATCTTACGACAGCTACATATACGCGATTTTTAAACTATATATATATATATATATATATATATATATATATATATATATATATATATATATATATATATATATATAAAGAATTCATGTATATGCACAATTCATTTTTGAGTAAGCAGGATAAAACACGGGTAATCGTCCTCGCCAAACGTAACGGGCTTTCACTGGGCCTGTGGTATAGGCTGTATACTTAGCATTAGCAATTTTTTTCGGCGTCGTATGCAGCATTTGGGCGGCATACAGCGGTGAACAGCGGCAGCCAGCGGCGGTCGGCGGCAGACCTGCCCACCGCCGCTGTCTACCGCTTAAATCCAATTGGGACTTCTGGAGCTCAGCGGTAGACAGCGATAGACAGGCTTTCGCTGCTGTCTGCAGCCCATTACCGCTATCTGCAGCTGGCTGCCGCTCTGTACTAACAACCCCATTACATAAAATGTAAAATATGATATCAGGTGAATAGAAAAGAAAGGAAACCGCTCATTAATGGTACTTAACACTTCGGTTTCGCTCCATTCACTCAAATTGATCAGTTCATTCACTTGCATACATGGACACATCAGTTATCTTTATTTTCATTAACCTATGAGTGTCAGTTAAATTGCGTTAAAAATAAATCTTGCATTTTAAGTCCACAAATAGTATAAGTATTATTTTTTAACAATGCTCACACATCATCATCGTTCCCTTTTCTTCGTTTCTTATTGTCGTTTCCGTATGTCACTTATCAGTGTACTGATGTACACAATTTTTCTGTTTTATGTTGTCCTGTTGCAAATGTACAAGATGCCCTAATATAGGCTGGTGAGCCTGTCGGCCAATTATATTTACAAATAAAATATGTTTAAACCAAATCTTGCATTTTAACAGAATTTTAGACAGAAACAATTCTGTTTTCACACATGTATTTATTTAGTTATAGCTGTATATCTTTTATCATACATATCACATCATAACAGAGCTCTGCGCACATGCATATATTGAATAAAAGTAATGTATACATAATCTTTCATCATTATTATAGGCCCAGAAGAATAGACATTGGCTACATCATCTGCATTTATAGAGATACATGTAAACATATTTGGTGGAAATAAATGAAATTATTTTTTGGTGGAAATAAATGAAATTATTTTTTTGCTCAGCACATCAAACGCAAAATAATTAAAAAAAAAGGCAAAACTGACCAAAGTGATAAAAATGAAGAAAAGCTGGAATTTTTCTGATTTTGTCCATTAAAAACCAATTCATTTGACAGTTTTTGCAATGAGTGTCACTGTACGAATTATAATACAACTTTATGTTAATCAAACTGAGTGACAAACTTCAATTCCTTTCGGCCAGCAACCGGACAGTTTTGAGCCTATCTACATGCAAACGAAGTGCACTGTATTATGACTGTATGTACCATGAAACACTGACACAAAACTAGGAGTTCAAAATGAACATTCTGAAGGAAGGAAATTTAAAACTTTGATTTCATCACTTAAAATTCAATCAAACACAGAAGTTTTACATTTCAAAGACTGATGCTTCCCAATCAGAAAACAAATGAACATATGGATTACTCACCTCATCCTTAATTCTTATGAGGTAGTCACAGGTACATTTGTTTTCAATTTTGCAAAATTTGGTCAGCTATTGTTCAGATACAATCAAAACTGGTGTACTCTATTCAATAAAGAGATATAAGTGAAAACGTACTGATGCATCTATGTTTTCTGATTAAGCCTTGTGCTAAATTTAAGTAAGATCTTTTCGAATGATCGTGTTTGAGATATTAACAAAAGCGGCATGTATTATGCAATAAACAGGTCACAGTGATCCTGGAATAGAAGCAGAATTTTTTTGACATTATATATATATACAATGGTACCTGCTATTTAAGACCACCCTTAAAGCCAGACAAAAGTGGTCACATATGGCAGGTGGTCTTTCACTGCAAATAAGCTTACAAAGAAATTACAGGCCATTGTCTTGAAATGGCGGTCTTAAAAAATTTCACGAGAGGTGGTCTTTAGAGCAGGTACCACTATATATATATATATATATATATATATATATATATATATATATATATGTGTGTGTGTGTGTGTGTGTGTGTGTGTGTGTAAATAATCTCTGTGCCAGATCCGATTAAAATCTGTAAAGACATATTGGAGATATTATAAGAGCTCTGCAGAAGGATGGAGGGACAGCCCAAAAATGTAATGCCTTAACTTTGGGGGAGGCATAAAAATGAGTCTGTTGTGACATCAAGGTAGACATTTAAAGTTATCTGATCAGAAAAATCAGAGTCCACATAATTACAAATAATCATGTAGACACATCAAGTAACTTTGTATGTTACAAATAATCGATCACATGTATTACACAATTAGTGAACAGCATCATCTAGATGATCACCCTAGAATGCCTACATGTATATATATTAGAGCCTGACCGATCCTTGTTTTTTACCGATACCGATATATCATTATCGGCTGAGTTTACCGAGTCCGATACCAAGAAACTGTAGGATTCCGTTAATAAGAAAACAACAAGAAAAATAACACGACAAAATAAATAAACCAACAAACAAAAACAAAAAACGAAAAAAAAAACGCAGCTTGATTTGTGTGTTGAAAAAACTTCTTATGACACACACAGAAAACTATGCATGCGGGGCAGGTCAGCACGGCTTGAATATGTAACAAACACAGTCCACAGTTAATTTATTCTTCCATTTATATTCAATTTTGTTCATGCGTGAGCATATGAGCATGTCACGTTTTTAGGGATTCAGAAAGGCCACATAAGTTTTAGTATATGTTGCTTTATTGTGCCAGTGTCACCACCTGTGACAGCTGCCACACCTTGTCGCTGTCATGAAAATAAATCACACACTTATTTATATATACATATATATATATATATATATATATATATATATATATGTGTGTGTGTGTGTGTATATATATATATTGTGTGTGTGTGTGTGTGTGTGTGTGTGTGTGTGTACGTGTGTGTATCGAGCACCACAAATAACGCTACCGCCACTGGGGCACTGCAAATGGTCAGCACTGCGTGAGAACATAGACCTCGATTATTGACCCCGCCCCGGCGGGGTCAATATATCGAGGTCTATGGTGAGAAGTAACTGGCACTTGAACAGTTAACTGTAATAAAAATAGACTTCTGGCAGTGACTTCTGCTTTGTCTGTGCGGGAAAGTATGACTGTTTGTGTACGATACGTATGCAAAACTTGTCATTTCTATGCAACCACAGCACAAAATTTTGCGTTTCAGTCAGATTAAGAAGCCCAAAGATCCTGCCTGCCAAACCAGTTGTTACAGCTTAATGATAAATAAAGGACGGCTTTAGTGACACTTTCCCCCTTTTTGGTCGTCCACTTTGGCGATCTGCCGTCCAAATGACGCCTGACTGCTGGGAGTATTGCTGGCTAACACTATGGCGCTAGCGGCACTAACCGCTTAAGGCATTAATTGAAGCTTTTTCAGCGATTGTTTTCGCAAATATTACCAAATAAATGATTAGAAAAAAATTGATGCGGCAAAAAAAAAAAAAAAATATATGCACGCGCTGATGATAAATCGGGATATTTTTAATGTGGCCTAAGTAGGGGCCCCTACCTCTGCGGCCACTTTCTTCAAAACTAAAAATTGTGAACAGTCCAAGCTTTGCTAATTTTCAATCAATGGGTTGAATTATAGCACTGTTTTTGTACTTTTATAAAAACAAACACGTGAATCAGCCGTGTTACCTGGCAAATAACTTAATGAAATTTCATATTGCATAAACCTGCGATTATAAAGTAATCAGATATAAATTCAGGGCACTCCATTCACATGTCATGTTGGTCGGGATAAGTAAATATTGGTGCAGGATAAATGATTCTCTTCAGATAAGAAAAAGCAAAAGTTTGGACATGTAAAATACACCTACAAATTATCCAAATGTCTTTTGAAACACAAACTTGAACCTAGAGAACTTTTTCTGTCCTCTGAAAATAGGTCAGGGAGTGCAAAATACTTGAAATAAAAATATTTCAATTACAAAATAGCGTTGAGAGAACGGATTACTCTTGGGGCTCACAATCATTTTCCTCAATCCTGCTATTTTTTGAGACTTTGCAGTAGAATACTTAACATACAATTTCCATATTGTTTTTATGAAATGAAAGGGCACTGTTGGATGTGTTCTTGGGGCAAGTTCTGGTGACAGAGAACACTGTATTGTGCGTCACTCCGGCGGCCACCAACAGTAGATACTTCAAAAGTTTCATAACAAGTTTTGAAATTAATAAGAGGAAGCTGGTTTTTAATAGGAATGTGGTCATCTATAATGTGCACCTCTCAAAGAGTATTGATGAAGCTGCGTTGGATCCTTGTTGAGATATTATGGTAACTTGGTCCGCTTGTGCACCACTCAGACGGCCTTGAAGATAAATACTTTAAAGTTTCATAAAAAAGTCTATGAATCAAAAGAGGAAGCTGGTTTTAAACAGGAATCTGGTCCATCAAAGGAAGGATTTCTGACAAAAAAAGCCTGTGGTCAGTACTTTTTGAGATATCGCCGTAAGGTCGTCAGCGTTGACGCCACTCAGACGGCCTTCAAATAAATACTTTAAAAGTTTCATAAAAAAGTTTGAAATAATCAGAGGAAGCGGGTTTGGAATAGAAACCTGGTCCATCAGAAGATACATCTCTGACAATAATTTGGTAAAGCTGCGGTCAATACTTTCCGAGATTTTGCGGTAACATAGTCAAGGTTGACGCCACTCAGACGGCCTTCAAATAAAAACATTAAAAGTTTCATACAAATTTTAAAAATAATCAAAGGAAGCTCGTTTTCGATAGGAACCTGGACCATCATAAGCTCCTTCTGTGACAAAAAATATGTACAGCTACGGTGAATATTTTTTAAGATATCGTGGTAATGGCGACAAGACCGACGGACTGACGAATGACGCAGGGGACAACAATACCCTGGCACTTTATGTGCCGAGGGTAAAAATTATGTCAGATATATTCTCTTCACTTGAACAATATGTTTAATTATGTGGTACATGTACACCCTATTCGTTGTACCAATAATATCTGTGACTAGTGCAGCCCCACAGTGTTCTTGCAGCTGATGAGGATGGGATCCTTGTCACTGCATTATAATGCACGCAAATTGTCTATCTTCAGTGATACTCTTTGTCATGTTTTCTCGGGACAAGTGCTCATTACTGCAGCAAAGTTTTGAATTTTTCAATCTTTTAAACCTCAGTTTCTCATAACATCTTGTTCGACTTTCAAGCCCACTGAGTCTGGCAGACACTTTGCGGATTGACTTTGTGGCCCTCAATACCTCTAGTGGCACATCACGATGCACTGCCATTTGAGAATGATGTTTACATACAGGAAGTTGCAGGCTTCTTTGGATGCACTTGATCCAATTTCTCGCTTAATCTCCATGTATTTGAAAATAAAACGAATCCAATCAAAGTTATGTAATACATGACTTTGTTCTAAATATGAATGACCCAAGTGATGTACAATACATCCAACTTTCAATTGATTTGAGTGTATGATGAATCATTTTGGCTTAAGTATCTGGTAATCAATTTGATAAAAAGTGATTGGCGACTTGATACGACACATGTCACTCATAATACATGTTTATCGCTATGCATAACTTACAATATCATGCATTCTTGCTAAAATGAAAACGTTGTTCACATTGATCAGCCCAGTATCAAAACACCAACCAAAGGCTACTTTTAAAATAGATTAAAAATGCATATTTATTACACGAAACATTTGCATAAAATCGTATATTCTGTGATCTATCAAGGCATTAAAATGTTCTCCGAGTAGCAAAATCGACCATGCCATTGTTGATACACTACAAAACTGTTTAATCCAACTTAAGGTCAATACTTGGGCTATCACAAGACCTTGTGCAGTTAGATGTTGCATACAGATGTAAAAGGCAGTGTATTGACTCGGTACCCGGTTACCCGGGACCCCCCAGTCAAAATGCCAAAAAGTCGGGTCCCGAATCCAATTTTCAATACCCGAATACTTTTGATATAATAAACAAATTATTGATCATGTGTATTTCTGCCTTTTTCACTGCAGATCTTCGTTCTTACTTTTAGCGCGCCTCAGTCTGTTATGTTGCCGTTCCCAATACGTTTTTTTTAATTGATTGGTTGAAATCTGTTTTTCACGTTTATTTCTTGTCCCTTAAATACTGGATCGTGGATCACACTTGTTTGTCCTTCATATGTCAGCATGGCTTCAAACCCAAAGCGTGCACTGAACATTGTGTGGAAACATTTTGAAAAAAGAAGATGGACGTGCAATTTGCAAATTGGGAGTGCCTGCAACTAGGGTGCCGTGCGAGCGCATGTTATCAGCATGTGGGAACACAATAGCAGAAAAAAGAGAAACAGAAAATAAAAGAAAAAGCAGTTCTCTTGGTGCAGAAACAGCAGAAATGGTAGTTTTCCTGAGTGTATAAAAAAAAATTCTAGACCTAGAAGTACAGCTACAAATTTCATTATTCCCACCGACGGGTATTTTGTGCAACTAAAAAAGTTAATGCTTCATGAACTTTTACAGTGCTCGACCAGCTACAAGGGACGCATACGTACATGTTATGTGCTTTTTGTTTTTGTTTGTTTGTTTGGTTTTTTTTTTTTTTGGTTGTCTTTTTTCTTTCAGGGATAGGCAGCATGTCGAATGGTGGAATTATTATACTGTACCTGAATACAAGCAAGTTAAAATATACTTTTTGTTCCTTTTAGTAAGGATTTTTTTTTGCCGTGGGCACCCTGGTCCCGGGCATTAAACATTGTTTATTTGATGGTCCCGGGTATCGACATTTTCTCCTAAGTCAATGTACTAGTGCAAGAGTCTCAATGGCACGGTGATTTATTTTTATTTATTTTTTTACTTAACTGCATTTTCAACGTCAAAAGCTTTTTCAAACAATAACTGATTAAGATGCATCATATGTTTATGTCGCAATTCATGCTTCACTTGAGCTTTACTTTATTATGGCTTGCTACTGCAGTGTGTGCAAGTGTTGATTTTATGATCAAAGCTGAGACCTATCACTATCTTTGTGCTTGGGCCTATGTTACATTTCTGAAATCCTCGGTCATGTACCAGTTGAAAATAACACCACAACATTGAAACATGTGTATTTCTATTCGGACATATTTTGGAAATTAATTTGTGTTTTTTTAGCATAATACCATATCAAACTTAATTTCTGCGAAACTCTGGGCTAAGTACGCGATCAGGCCTACAGAATGTTCTGTGTTCGTTTTTTACACCGTGAAAACCCAAGCAAAATGTTGAGGATAAAGTATGCAAATGTATAAGTTAACATAGGCTAGGCCCCACATTTAAAAAAAAAAACACCAACCAGCTGAATTCCAACTAAAAAAAAGGGTAAAAAAAATTAACAAAGTATGTCATTTTTGTCGACGTGCCATGCACCTCGACCGATAGTGACTGCGACTAACTCAGGTGGCAAAATGTCTATGGCCTGGGACTGCGACTGACCTAGATAGCAAAATGTCAAGTCTAATCCTTCATTTTCTATGCATTTATTTTACTTGATTAAATTGTTGGATAAACTTTACTTGCTTCCTTATCTGGAAGTGTTGAAGTAGAACAATCTTTCAATTCATTCCAGTGGCCAAGTACATGTCTCAGTTTACACAGCACCTCGCTGTTTTTTTTTATTCCGACCGAGTAGCAATATGCCCACGTTTTCATTAAACGGGAACCAGATAACATTCTATAAACCGGAAATCCATGTCACAGAAAGGTTGGGCATTACGAATCTTGGTTACCCCCCCCCCTCCCCCCCTTCCACACACACAAGAAAAAAAGGAGAGAGAGAGAGAGAGAGAGAGAGAGAGAGAGAGAGAGAGAGAGCATCCCTATAAGTTTCAAATAGGCTAGAGTGGTCTCTTTATAGTGGTTATATCAACCACATCTAAGTTGAGAACAATAATTTCAAAGCAAGAGTGTTGCTCGAGCTTGAGGTTATTGTTTCTGTGGCAGCCATCCATTGACTTTTTTTAAAGGCAGCCAAATTTATTTTCTATCCTGTTTTACCAGCACGAGACCGAATCTTGGCATTTGCGTCCCACTAAAAAATGGGGTTGTGGTCCAGTAATAGTAGGCCTACTGCACCACTTTGAGCGTGCAACTCAGACAACAAATGCTGGGTGTTTTCTGTTGCCAGGGGGTTTCCTTCCCCAAAGTACAAGTACAAATCCTTTCAAATTGAATCCAGACCTAATTCCATTCGCAAACGTACATATTCTTCATTTGCCGTACGCATTCACCCAAGTCAGTCGATTTCCCATGGACATGCAGATGATTCTTGTTGCCATGGGCATGACCTCCAACACTACAGTCGGGGTGATGTTTCAGCGAGTTTTGCCTGGGCGTGGACACTCGCTATGACATGGGTATAACCCGGCAGAAGCCGGTGAAGCCATTCCACACCCATCCCATTGCCAGGTTCATTTGCACCTCGCCAGGCCGCTTTCGCGGATAAATCGAATTTCATTTGGTGCCAGCACTAGCCATTTGCGACATGTTTCGATTGGACCAAAATGCCATGCAACAAAAGTCCATCTAAATATTCTAACATGTCTTCCAAAAACAAGGCAGTAGAATATTTTCAAGTTTCGTTTTTATTGAAATGGAAGCAACTGGTTAATGTTTGATGTTATGTGTGTGTGGGAAAATTTATAAAACTTTTTAAATGTTGAACTGCCGCAAAAAAGTCATGTTTCCGGAAAAGTGCTTTCTGAAGGTACGGTTTCTCGAAGCTAGCAACATTATGTGATTGTGAGTCATATTCTTATCAACACCTTGTCCCTATGCCACAAGAGCCAGCTTCTCTCGCTATTAAGCACTGGCCCATATTCTTCCACAAAGCACTAACAGTGGATGCATCCACTTCAGCATCATGCGTTTGGAAACATCACAGACTTATGGTTGTGTCTGGTGTAATATTGGCCACGTTGGCGAAAAAATTTTCACGAGGAACTCGCTTTCTTGTTTGGAAAAAAGTAACCTAAACTATCAAAACACTTGACCAACTCTACATATTTTGTATGACACTTAATGTACATGTTCTATGTACATTTCGCAAAGCATAATATATGTGTCTCGCGTAGGCGAACCTCTCTTCACGTAACCTGAAAGAGGCAAGTCAAGCACAGCATTAGTATGCATGTCAGTGACGTCTACACACATACCTCAATCATTACTGATCATTACCTAGTGGTTGTTCCATTTCCACTTTGTGGAAGCACATGAGATTTTATTTGCATTGCATTTTGTTCATCCAGTTTCGTCAATAATCGGCGCTCTTGTATGCATCACGCATGCGAAGTGTTTCAGCTTAGACACTTGATCTTATGAATAAATCAGAAGCCGGACATCTGTTCTTGTACAAACTGTATGGTAACAGATCGACCGCTCCCTGGCCATAAAAAGATTCTTTGCCTTAGAACATATTATGCAAAAGCTTTGCAGCAATTCAAGAACTGCCAAAGTTTCCTTTGTTTCCACCAAGGGAGCGTGTATGCGGCGTGCCATAGGCTAACCACCTGCGTCAATATATGTTTTCTCTTTCGTCTGATTTGGCAGAAAGGTGGATCAAGTCTTCGTATTAAATACAGTCATGCGCGTCAACCTTTTTTTCCCCCAGCAACTGTAGAGACTGGCGGTGCTTTCTTGTTCTGATAATAGAAGTAACGCATAAATCATTTGCCTGCCCCTTTGCAAAATTTTTATGCATCTAAGGGTTCTCCAACGATGGAAGTCTAAATTAATACATAGGAAATAAGCAGACACAAACTTGAAGAACTATATATTTGTGCGGTATTATATGCACAAAAACAGAATTATATTGTCCCTTATGCCCCCTGTACACTTGATAGACTTGATCAGCTTGGCAAATGAGGCCTACTTTAACGATAAACATGCCGTGGGTGGAAATATATTTTGTGGATGAAAGACACTTTGGGTAGCAAATCTGCACCAGGTACATGCTCGTTGGCACTTCCCTGTCTCCACTGAGAAAGAAACAAACCAACCTGGACAGGGCTCGCTATTACACGTTATATTGTCAGTGTCATGTCCATGGCACGCGTCTCCCCCGTAAGCTGGGGGTGGTTGATCGCATGTCCTGTGTCGCAATAACCAGCCACCACCGCAGTCCACTGAACAGATCGACCAGGGGCTCCATGTAGACCAGTTGCCATGAACTGTGTAACGGATAACATGCCACTTCAGATTTAAATATTTCGTTATGAAACAATCCGAGCTGCATCAAGAATTATACCATTATGTCATGTTTTATAACTAAACTTAAGGAATCCTTTTTATGCTAGTTGGTAATATGTTTACATTAAAACGTTCATGTGTCCTGCCTGGGATGTCTTTTCGTTCTATCGTTTTAATTTAACAGCAAGCACAGCATAGAAAATAATACTTCATACTTTCCGTCAAACACCTTTCCCTTTCTCTGAGGAACAGTATTTCCAGGGATACACCAGTATTTGTCTGAAGAAAATAACCTAATTTGAATTGGGACACGATTGTGACAGGTATATGTAAATTTTCCCGGTTAATATTCATTTTTTTTTCATTTATCGTCGAAAGATTTCATATCATAAGTCGAAGTACATACCAACACAGAAAGCCACCAAGCAACTTGTTGTTTCAATATCAGGTCCTGAACAGTTAAGGCCACCGTGCTGTGGAGCTGGGCTATCACACACCCGCCATCTTACCATGGTGCCATTCCCACAAGTCTTTGAGCATGGAGTCCATGTCGACCACATAGACCATCTTCCATTAACTGTTAAAATTAAAAAGTTCTTATCTCGAGGCTTGATCAAAAAGTTATTGACATAAGAATGTTGATATTTTTACTGATGAACCACATATTTTTGGTTTGATTTTTATGTGTTCTAAAGTTTAAAAAGTCGGTATATTTTCATCATTTATGACATTTTTCGCAATTCCTGAATAGATTAAATAATTATGGGAATACATGTTACATATACTACGCGAAGTAAAAGTTTTCATTACAAAATCTTGTGAGATATTTTTTCTTGATCATGACCTTCAACACTCTTCTGAATTGAATAATGTCAAATATGATTCGCACTGAAATCACAACCACTGAAATGTATCTCACAAATACAATACAGAGTTTTTACATGCAAAATTGCAATAGAAAATTTCATGTTTGTTTTCTCACAGAAAGGCCTTGTATTCTTGTGATATGGGATCTTTGGGCAAGTTTTGGCGAGAGGTTTCTTAGTCACCTTTTACGCCATGCCTTCCAATTTTCCGAGAAGTTCCATTCCAGGAACAAGTCAATTAAAGACGCTTCAGGGTTTTTTAAACTCTGAACTTCTGACTTCTCACAAAAGACTCCCACAAAATCATGAACATTCATATATATGTGGTAAGCGCGGACGTTTTTGCAGACACCCTAAAGGCAGTTGGACCAATGTCCACTACACACCTTGTCCTCCATAATATGTGCTTTGCCAAGCATAGACATTCTATCTTTTTTAAAACCATGAAACTAATATGAATGAGATTTTGAGTTCTCTTAGATCTTGTTCGATGGCCAAAATATCAATCTCCACAAATGTGTGAATTTTGATGATGTGAAAATTGCATGACTTTCTGTAGCTTGGAATCCACGAGGTTGGCCAAACTTTCCAAGTTTTGAAAAGTTGCAGTTACTAGTCTTAAAGGCAAAGTTACTCCAAAGTTACTCTGTTACTAAATTAGTTCTTGTGCCAGACCACACCTGTACAGTTTCGAATATGTATTTTGAAATAAAGTGAAATAAAGGATTTTTAAAACTCCTGCAAACACACTCTCCATTGTTTTGCATGAAATAGCAGATGCAGGGTGACGCCGTATTTCAATACGCACACGTCTTAGAAGAGAACAGAATTCTAGCCTTGAAACTACTTTAAATGTCCGCTTTATGACACACACAAAAAAATTAAGAACACCTATATCAAATGAATTTTCACTTATAAGACAAGGTTAATACATATATTTACCAACAAAGATTTAAATTCTTACGAAACTGAATGTGTCTCAATAATAATCATTTTCAAAAATGGAAACTGCAGCCTGGATGTGTTGCCACGGCAACAACGTGTCCATAGAGACGGACTGCGCACTACACTGGCGCGGTATTGCACGACAGTGGAGCATCTGGGAACTTAATAAAGTCCTGTATAAAATTATGCTTTTTTCAAAAGCTTTCGATCAGACTGGATTTACAAATAAACACGTTATCAGTGATCAGTCAACAGGGGGTTTTGCACGAAAAATACACGCTGGATGAGACAGATAAATGAACGTAATATTGGGAAATAACTGAAGAAAACAAAGCAGGTAAGTTACCTGTAGGGGTTTAATGAAAATACACTTTGCAAATACCAAACGAAACCTATATTTGGTTCTCACTTACTTTTACAGAAGTGTGTATTGCACGTCTCATTTTGCCATGATGACCCAACACAACAACTTCCATTATATAACGGAGCCGGGTTACTGCATGTTCTGTGACGCAATACTATTCCTCCCCCACATAAAACAGAACAATTGGACCACTTGCCCCAAACAGACCAATTACCATCAACTGGAATAAAAAAGAAATTACGTGAAGGTTTTTTTCGCGCTATAATGACCCAGTGTTTTTTATACTATTCACTTTTTTTTAGAAAGAGTTAAATGTCTCTATTGTCACCTTTCATCTCTTGATAATGACTTTTTATTGTGGTCATTTTGATACCAGGTATATATCAAAGCTTTAATGTTTTTGTACTGTACAGAGAATTAAATACGACATAGAATACACCGGTATTGTTCCAAATTTTAAGGGAACATCACCAGCATGCACCACAAATTCAGCTTAATAATACGATAAATCAGTGGAAGAGTTTGGGCTTTCAATAAACAATGTACAATAGGTTAGCTGATCTTTTACACGAAAAATTATACAAAAGCATGCAGCCTGTCTGTCGCTGCAGCCATGTATAATCCTAGGGACAAGCTCTTAAAAGATGTAAAGAACGGCTTATCTGGGTATTTATAAACTTATGTCGCTTACGCACGCGTTCAAAAGGAAATTCGTTATCTTCTGATATGAAAATGGACAACAAATATGCTTGCGGTGATGTCGGTACCTATTTCATGACAGTTACATAGTTAAAACTGAACTTGTTGCATACGTTTGGCAGTGGTCTAATGTTAGGATTCCACTCTCAGGAACTTGTTGCCTATATTATTTATTTAACAAAGTTATATTTTCTGGAAAAAGAAAATGTTGAAGAACCTTCATCAACTTTGATGAGACTGTGATTATGTTCATTTAATGCCTTGCAACATGCCATAAATGAACAAAAATTCAAATTGAAAGATTCAGCTTTGGAAATGAGATTTCACATAGCTAATAGTTGAAACTGACATGGCAAGATGTTATGGTAAATTTATGAGCTTCTATTTGCACATTATGGCCATTAATTGCGTTTTGTGGTGTAACTTATACCAGTTTGTAATGTTATGTGTGCATATTGTTACCGTGTATATATTTAGAAAGCTATGTTAGAAAGTTTCCTGTGATGGGCTTACAGCTATATTCGTTGCGACACCTTAAGTCATGCCGTGTGTATATGATCTAGAAAAACTGTTTTTGTGAATTTTAGTTGCGTGATGATTTCATAACGTTATGTACCGATATCTGTGACCTACCCAATATCAGACTTGGGCATCCTAAATCAGCAACAAAATCACTGTAATTGAATATGAAGTACTTTGTCAAGTTTCTCTCACCTGGGCAAGCGTGTGTATTGCATGTATTATTTTCCTTTCGGTGCCCAACACACGGATCACCGTTATAAGCCGGGGCTGGGTTATTGCAGTATCTGTACCTCGCTGTCCATCCAGTAGCACACGGATGGGAGCAGTTGGACCACATCGTCCATTGTGACCAGGCACCATCCACTGGTAACGTATATATATATGTATGAATGTAGATATATATATATATATATATATATATATATATATATATATATATATATATATATATATATATATGTATATATATATATGTATATATATATATATATATATATATATATATATATATATATATACATACAATTTAAAGAGAGAAGTTTTACATGATTTTTGCAGCAAACAATATGGGATAGTAGCCACAACTTGTTCTTCCAAATTATATCTTATGCTAAGGTTAGTGTTGGCTTGGAAGTACTCTGTGAAAATTACCAATTTATTTTGTATATCACATTATGGATTCCATGTATTTTATTTATTGATATATATGCTTATATCCAAGTCACTGGTGGCTCTAATTCGTATTTTGTACAGCGAAACATTGCCTTGCCAGCCTAGACCACCTTTCATTTTCTGTTTGATTACGTTTTCCTTTAAATTTGTTGCTAAATCTTTCTGAATGAGACTTGTAGATGAGACCAATGAGGATACGACTGAGGGCGGCAGCTTTGCTTTTCACAAACTTGTCCTGCCACTGAAACCTGATTAGGTTATATCACAAAAGTGCCAAAAAAGTTTTACCTGGACATGGATTGACATTACATGTAATGTTATCCAACCGATGACCAACGCATTCAAGCCCACCGTGAGCAGGTTTAGGCAGGCTACATTGACGTTTACGAGTTGTCCACCCGCCGCCGCATGTCACAGTGCACAACGTCCATTCACTCCAGGATGACCATCCTCCATTGACTGAGACGAAAGCATGTAAGCAATAAAGTCATTTTTGTCTAAATCCATTTTTATCACAAAGTTGAAAAAAGGACTGCAGCTGACCTTCGACGCACTGACGAAAGTAGTCATATTACATTCAAAATAATAGCCAGGCCATCTATCCTTAAGACCAGCATCACTGCAATATCAGTGATCACTCACACAGTCATCATTGTTGAAATGGAAAGAAGTAACAGGTCCTGCTATTGCCACGATATAAGTCAATAGGTTCCATTTGTCCTTTCAATGTCTCCAGGTCAAAATTAAGAGCACCAAAAAGAAACCCTACAGGCACCTTGCTATTAGTGCTTAATAGTACCACGGGCACAGGCTGCACCACTACCAAAATTGAAGCTAATATACTTGTGGCTATCCCTACAGTAACAATACATACAATTTACAAGTACCCTCACTAATAACTCTTAATTGTATAATCAGGAAATGGCGACAAGACCAAGAAGGTCGCTGAATAAACTGGGTAGAAACTCACCCACGGGACAAACCCAGCACGTTTGAGGCGAATTTGGCCGACAGTTTTGGAGAATTAAAAAAGTTGCAATTAACATTACAATCCCCATTGACTTACATAGTAATCAACAGGAGAGTATGAGTTACTGACAAGTACTCGAATGGATGAAAAACTTGTTTGTAATCAGGGTACCAAAGCATCACCAGCTAGTGAAAATATTTGTTCGACCTTTCCACAATGTACATTTCAATGAATTTTCAGCAGAAAAAAGCAAATGCACACAAAAATTACCCCCGCAAAAATAATCATAATGAAATAAAATAAAAATAAAAGAAATCGCAACGCTAATGGCTTAAGAAATTGTGGTCTATTGGCTCCCAAGTATCCATATGCAATTTCGAAGCAACGGTTCAAGCTTTTTCTGAGATTTTTAAAGACTTCTTTTCACAAGATATGAAAAAAAACATTAAAAAATACAAAAAAAGTCCTTGGATCGTGAAGTTTGTTGTAATGTGGTACAGATCTACCAAAAGTACAAAGCTTGAGGTGGATCTAGCTTATTATTTTGAAGAAGTCGAAAATACGAGTAATGAATGGATGAAAAATCGATGCATGACTGATCTTCCGATTAAGCTTGGGTGAGTGACAATCAGCTGAGCTGAAATTGTTGCAAACATCTTATTTGATATCAAACTGTATAACAGTTACGTTTCGTTTAAAAATTCGGACATTTTTGCCACGTAAAAATAAACCAAAGAATAAAGACAAAAAAGTATGACACAAAGATTTGGTGCATGTATTATTACCTTAGCTGACTAGTAGTCAATTGATGCAATGGGGGTCCTAGTCCAGCGTCGTCGTACGCCCACATTTACACTTTCGACTTCTTTTCTGAAACCGCTGGCAGGATTCTCTTCCAACTTAGAGGGAGTTTACCTTGGGTGGATCTATACCATGTTGTTCAAATAGTCAGGCTCCCATGATGCTTGATTTGGGGTTTCTTTTTTGCCAATATCTTAGAAATCAGAAACCTGCAGACCAATTGCTTCGAAACTGCAAAGGGACACTTTTGGGAACCCCACATAATTCAACAGGTGACGCTGCAATCGTTTAATGAGGTTTTGATATTTTCGACATGTTCTCCAAAAATGTCACTTAGATTATGCTAAAACGTGGTAAAAATGTACCTTGTGGAAGGGTCAAAATAGATTGTTCATCAGAGGGAGCTGTTGTGGATATCTGAATTTTAACCCCTGTCCCAACTCAGGTGTTTTTTCGTTAATGCGTGCAATCCTGTTGGTTTTTATCTAAGTCAATGGAGATTGCAATAGTGATTCACATTTTTACTTTTTTCCAAAGCCACCACGACATTCACTTTCAAGGTGGTGGGTCGCTACTGAGTTTGCTTAAAAGGTCACCCCCCAGGCACACTTCAATTATTATGACATTTTTTTTTTTTGGCAAAATATTACAAAATATTATCTACAACAACTGGGTTAGTTGCTTGGCAATTGCATAGGCACACTTCTGAACACCTCTAGTCTACGTTTATTTACCGGGTGACAGTGCAATTTTTGTCTATCTTTTACGAATCTCTCTGTGACTTTGCTATTGTGAACATCTCCAAAAGTGTCACTCATATTATGATAAAAATGGTGGAAATTTACCTTGTTCAGTCAAACAAAGCTGTTCACTAGGTGCTGTTGTTATTTACACATGATTTTAATGTTGTTGTTTTTTTTTTAATTCAGGCGTGTAAGGGCGAATGTTTCCATTCCTATATATGTCTTTCTAAGTCAAAGGGGACAGCAACGATAATTCACAGTTTCGACTTCTTCCCCAAATCCGTCACCAAGATACACTTCAAACTTGAGAAGGTTTCTTATGAGTGGTTTAACAGGCCACCCTCCAATACGTTTAGGATTTGTTATGAATTATTTGTTTATTTGGGGCTAATTCTTAAATCACCTCCAAAACCATTTGACCACTCTCCTTGAAATTAAGAATACTTCTGGGTCTGCGTTGGCCTGGGAGGAACTTATTTTGTATTGAATGGCAAGGTCCGTTGAGGACGGGCTGTTGACACAGCCCTCTCGCTGTTATTTGAGTCTCTCAACCCACCTGGTGCGTTATCAATGTACATTACCTTGGTTTATAAAGTATGCGGTAAATTAATTGAAACTGCCCTTAAATCATCAGGGAGTGTATAACGAGATTCGATTTGACCAATAATTTTCTCCATACAACTATTCCAGATACATAGGGCAGTCAAGTTCAAGTCCCGTCTGTACTTATGTTGTTCTTGTGATGCAGCGGGGATCCTTGCAGTGTTTCCGTGATTTGTACATATAATATTGTGATCAAAAGTGACAGAATAGGAACCCAGCCACCTTCTCAACTTAATATCTTCCCCGCATACGAGACGCTCTTTATCTTCAGCATTATTTGATGAATACAATTGCCATACTCAATCGCCCACTGATAATTTGGTTGTGTGCGGAGTTCAGTGACGTTGTGATTTATACGGAAAGGTGAATTGTCTGCAAAGCTGCACACGATCAAAAAGGTGCACACGTGCAGAAAACTTATGTGTTTTCTGAATAAAAACTTTTGTGTACATTATAGCAACAATTAAGACCAAATATAATGTTCCATGCACAGATTTACAATAAATTCTATAAACTGTTCGTCCACACACTTCACTTATCGCTTTTGCTGGGCACGGAGGTACCTGTAACACCAAGCATTCGGTGTTCAAAGTAGGTGGTCACAATTGGCCTTGATAATAGCGCCTCTATAAAATATTTGAAGATAATAATGTAAATCACTTACTAGGACAGAGTTCGGTGCCACATGTTGCATTGTAATGACCCTGGCCACTGCATATCTCTCCACCATGCCTCGGTTTGGGATTGTCACATTCCCTGTATTTCACCCTCCAGCCTCCGCCACAGGACACCGTGCAGCCAGACCAAAGACTCCAGTCTGACCACTGGCCATTCACTAGTTGGTTGATATAAACATTTGTTTTTCTTAGTTTTACTGCCGAATGCTACAAACTGTCTTTTCGATATGAGAGTAAACTATGTATAAAAAGGTTAGATTACGTCATGGCCACATCAAATACATGGAAGTTTTCTCTTTGTCACTGCAGAGATTACATAGGCGTGCACTATTTTTTGCTGCAAACGCAAGACAAAAAATGCCACCGTTCCGTGAGATAATAACAAATTATGAGATGAGCATATACTTAAGCAAGAAAAACCTTTTATATGCACACGAACATGCAGACTGATACAAAACTACACACAGGTTGACAATAGCCAGTTTTAATCGTTCGTCTTTGCAAACATTTGATGACATGCCAAGTGCCAAGAAATGAAATGAGTAAGCAAAAGAGCAAATTTGATAGCCTTTTTAATAAATAAGAATTTGAGGTAAATATTCACTGTTATACTGGCACACTGGTTCATTCAAATTTTTAATGCGTATATAGGTGTACATGATTAATATTTGCTGAAATATAAACTACTTGCTCTATAAAACATACCCGGGCACGACTGGGTGTTGCAGGTTATATTCTCGGAAGACTGGCCGGAACAAGTACTACCACCATGGGCTGGACGAGGATTAGAGCAGCTTCTTTGCCGTAATTTCCAGCCGCCTGCACACGTAACCGCACATGATGTCCAATAACTCCATGCTGACCAACCACCGTCCACTACGCGTAGAAATATCAAGATGTATACAAAGAGAAAGATGACTGCTCACGGAATTGTGCACATGTATCCAACATGATACGCTATAATAACAGTAATTCGCTTTGTGTTGATACACACTCTTCTTCTTCTTCTTCTTCTTCTTCTTCTTCTTCTTCTTCTTCTTCTTCTTCTTCTTCTTCTTCTTCTTCTTCTTCTTCTTCTTCTTCTTCTTCTTCTTCTTCTTCTTCTTCTTCTTCTTCTTCTTCTTCTTCTTCTTCTTCTTCTTCTTCTTCTTCTTCTTCTTCTTCTTCTTCTTCTTCTTCTTCTTCTTTAATGGTAGAAGTGTCATTTTATATTGTTTCCAGATGACTTATCATTCTTCATTTATAACACTAATCTGGTGTTGGACCAATTCAAAGAATATTGTTCAGAGAATTTAAAAAACAAGTCGTCCAGAGTGCTGAACTGCTTAAGATAAAGCTTGTTTGGTGTTACTTTTACTCAAATGCATATCCCCTTGTCACCTACAAAAGGTATGAACAGATGAGACATTTGGAATTACATCCGTTTGTAGATAAAACAAGCGACAAAACGATAGGAAAATGAAAAATAGCATCATGATACACTGATAATCACCACCCGCGATCCCAATACATACACGTTCGCGCACACACACGCACGAAGAGCAAAAGAAAACATCCCTGGGTATCTCGTGGCTGGATTTAAACCTGAGGAAATAGTATCGTATTAAATGATTGCAAAGTTACTCCAATCTATGTTTTCAATTTTGCAGGATGTACAGGACACCTTGTGTACATTTTGCCTATTTCTTTTATGAGAGGCTCAGAGTTTGCAAGTTTGCCCAGCAATGGATTGCTCCACATTTTTTTTTTTTCGTCTGGTAAATCATGGAATATATTTCAATGTTAAGCAATGTTGTAGGCAAAACTGGCTATGTCCTCATCTTAAAAGCTTATTAGATGCCATGGAGTGGGTACTCATGTTTTATCCTGATGGATTAATATTTTTTCACTTGAGTTTCAAATCAGGTTTTACGTTATGCAGCTGGCCTTGATGCAACGCCATTCACAACAACCGTTTTGTCACATTTGGCAGGTTAGAGTCGTGTGACCAGTAAGACAGTATCAATTGTCACTTAAATCATCTCGTTTTCACCGTAGTGAATCTTTATGCAAGTTTTATACAAAAAAATATCTTTGTTCTGACACGCTATTGGTTTTGTGTCTTTATTTTGAAGAATACGTACCACGCGTAAAAAATCCTAACGTTAAATGACAAAGTAAGACAGGAATAAAGGCCATTTGCTATGTCCCTCTCATTTTTTGGCAATGTCAAGGTTGTATATGGGGTTTATGAGCAGCAGTGGAGCAAACTTTTGTCAATGTGGTATCAGAATACAGATAAGTAAGGCCCTGTGTGTTTCACCTCGATTGCCAAGCAGGCCACGCCTATATTAATCACTCTTCGTGACATTTATGTTGGGGTGCACTCTACGGCCAAGTGATGTAAAGTGAAGGACACTGGGGAGAGAGAGAAGGGGGGGGGGCGGCCCAAGAGAAAACCACAGGGCACAGTAAGAATGATAAACAGTTATACTTATTGCATACGCGCCCTCTTTGGGCCAGAGCATACATCAGTGCAATACAGATTAACATCTAGATATATCTGTACTGTGCTATGTGTCCATATCACAATGCCAAGAAATATATAATAAATAGGTATAAACATACTAGCTAAATTCCTAAATTCAATGTAAAAAAAGTGTCAGTAGCACCTTAAAACAAATTGTAACATCAAGTCCCTAGCACCTAATTCACAGTAATTCAAATGCAAAAGTTGTGTATTATAATAATTTACTACTTGGGGTGACATATGGCAGTAAACAGTCTCTCGCGTTTTCATGGAACCGGTGTTCTGGGAAGCACAGTGTCTCTGTAGAATGTTCATATTCCCTGAACCTTCACACTTGTCATCCCGATGATGGGTTGCACAAAGTGCATGTTCATTTCAATTCTACAAATAATTTGGCCTATTTTTGTAACAGAAGATAAATATAGTGTCAAACTGTCTACCTGCCTTACTAACTTTAAAACTGTGCCGTATGTACAACTGTAGTCACAAGTGACAAGTGAAGGAAAAGAAAAAATGCTGATAATAGTAGTTAAACATGGTTCATTTGGCCTGTAGCAGAGTTCGTATGGGTCTTATTATCCTCAAAACCATATAGCAGTATTTTGCTGTAGCCCTGATTATCTTCCCTTCTGCAGTGGCCATATACACGAGTTTTTGTTCATCGGATAGCCCAAAGAAATTTGGACATACATGACAAAAACTCTTTCCACCTGCTTTCCAGACTAGAACCGAGCCCGGGTGGTTGAGGTGAAAGGCCAGAGCGTATTTCTGCTCATCCAACCGTGCAGACTACTGATGATTATGTTATGTAGGGGAACCTTCAAACGCTTTTTTTAAATGTTTTTTTTCCCAGCGTGGCTATGTTGCATTTGTGTCTTTTTGTCCAGAATCCCTGCCTAGCAGTCATTGCCCTGTTCCGCCGTGCGAACTCTTTACTCTCCATAGGCTAACCTGTCACAGTTTTACCTATATACACATGAAAGTATATTCTCCATATTGCGCACGTTCTTCTGTTGAATTTTTTCACATAGGCTGTATTAGCCAAAATAAATTAAAGGGTCTTCAGCGGTATACATATGTTATACAAGGCCAGATATATTTCTAAAAACATATTGTCACCACTTAAGAAGCTTATAACTTGAAATGAAGGATGAGCTGAATGCAAAACCTGAAGGACGATTTCCTATGCAACGTATATTTCCTTTCAGATAAAAACGACAAATATGATAATTATGTTCTAAATTTGGGTTCAAAATTGTGCCTTTTGAAGCACATGTTGGCAAAATCCTACATAACACTGAATACAGACAGGGACGTTTCAAGTTGTGATCCATTAACTTGTCACTGACACGTGTGAATTGCGACTGTGATAAATGCATAAACGTTATATAATATCACTTTAACTTTGTCACTATACATTGCAGGATGTTAAATAAGCACTTAACGATAACTCACCTGGACAAGGGCCATTGTTGCATGTTATATTATGAGTCGTGTTTCCCACACAGTGGCTGCCCCCATGTGCGGGTGAAGGGTTGTCGCAACGTCTGTATCGAACCGTCCAACCCTGGTTGCAAGCAACCGAGCAAGGCTTCCAACGGCCCCAATTAGACCACCCGCCGGCAACTTTAAATTATAAAAAGTACAGCATGACTCAAGTGTTGTCATAAAGGTTTTAATGAAGACAACACGTGTGAACATACCATGATTATTTCAGACCAAGCTGTAAGATAATGGTGTTAGAGTTGATATGAGGATTGCTTCATAAAGCCTCAATTTCTTTCATGTGGTTATTTATATGATTGGTGCATTAAGGCATGTACCACAAATACCTGGTCACGGTATATTTTTGTGTACCTCAAATCATATGTTAATTAATTGTTTTCATTCCATATTTGTGTTGTGAATAGTCACCTGCGACTTAACCATTATTATACATGTTGATTTTGACATCTTTGGTTCAATTCCCTGCAGCACAAGACCCAGCAGATATGGTGAGAAGAAAATGTGCCCACCACAAATCGATCTTCTTTATACTGGAAAAAGCAGTCTCAACGGCACACTTTGAAAAATAGCGTATGCATCATTTTGTACGTAAATTATAGCAACTGGGGAATTAAGGTGAGGAAAGAATCGTGGTTGTTCCCCTTGTATGAGTGGGCTTGCTTTATATAACTGAGGGCGGTTGAATTGTTGAAAAGTAATTTGGAAATGTGATTCACCATTATATAAATTAAAAGGCACGAAAACGGTAGGCTTGCAAAACGGGTGAATGTGTTGGGGAAAAAATACCGTCATTTGCTCCCTCAAGGAGCCCGGCAGGGGATACTGACGCCACTCACGAGTTTATCTGTTAATCTGTAAACCGGGCTCCTTCGTGGTTTTAACGATGTTAGCTCGTACTAAGCAACTAATAGGCATATCTTGTACACTTTTAAGTCATTCCAAAATAAATTGTCCATTCCATTCGGACAATTTTGCCCCATCATCATATCTCCAGTTCTACTCGTGGTAGAAGCACCAAATTTTCACAGTGTGTGGGGATGGGTTATGGTAGTAAATTGGCACAATTTTATCAATACTACTTTACTCATAATTGGGTTATGGCATTATGAATATTAATAAATTCTCAGGAATTTAGGCAATTTCCTGGGATTTTAGGCAATATCCTGGGAATTTAGGCAATTTCCTGAGAATATAAGCGAGTTCCTAGGAACATATAATGCCAGCCCTGGGAATTTAACAGAAATCCCAGGAACATAGTGGCAAGTTCCTGGGAATATAATGGCAAGTTCCTGGGAACATAACTAAAATCCCTGGAATATATTACTCAAGTCCCAGGAACATGGAGGTCAGCTCCTGGGAACGCTATTCAAGTCCCAGGAATTTCGAGAAAATTGCTGATACATGTAATATTAGGAATGATTGTGGAAATAGTCTAGTGTAAAAATTCAAAATATACATCATACACAAATTACCGCATGGTACTTTAGGTTGAAAAAAATGAGGAAAAAAAAGGATAAACAAACAAAAAACATATACATTGATACAAAAGAACCTTAACAGCATGCATATGGAAAAATAATGGTAATTTCAAAGCCTATAGGGTTTAAATCATCTGTAATAAATCTGTATGCCAAATCTATGTTTATAACGATTATGACGCATTTCAATAGTCACATCCTAAAATGGTATGACCTTCAACTAGGCCTTGAGATACAAAAAATTGAAACTAGAAAAGATGATTTGCTACATAGCAAATCAGTGTGTGTGTCTTCAAAGTATAATGGTATGGCAATGTACAAGTGTTCCATAACTGAGGAGTAGAAGTTGGAATGGCATCTCCATCTATTAAGGCTTTGAAGTTATTAAAGATTTGAAATTTCTAATGGTGCTACTTAGCACAATTTAAATTGCTACAACTTGCAATGGTCAACAACCCCATAGTTAAAGTTGGAACAACATCTCTTTCTATTATAATGTTGAAGATATTCAAGATTGAAAATTTCGAGTACTGCTGATTAGCATAATATAAATTGCTACAACTTTTGCTTTAGATTCATTACATGTGCAATGGTTGATAACCCCCTAATAGAAGTTGAAATGGAATCTCTATCTATAATAGTTTTGAAAATATTCAAGCTTTGACATTTCAAAAGCTGCTCATTAGCATAATTTAAATTTCCACATATTTTGTTTTAGATCCATTACATGTGCAATGGTCAATAACCCGCTAGTACAAGTTGAAATCACATCTCTATCCATAATAGTTTTGAAGCTATTCAAGATTTAAAGTTTCAAATGCTACTAATTAGCATTAATTAAATTGGTACAACTTTTGTTTTAAATTCATTAGATGCTCAATGGTCAATAATCCCCTGGTAAAAGTTGGAATGGCATCGCTATCTGTTATACTTTTGAAGATATTCAAGATTTAAAATTTCAAATGCCCCTAGTTTGTATAATTTTGAACATCTTTATTCCCCTGTATAAAAAAGGCCCAACTTTTTGTACAGAGATACAATCATGCCAAGTTTGGAGTTTCTATGTATAATAGTGCCAGAGAAAAGTGTTGGGACAAATTCACTGGTAAAGAAAGAAAGAAAGAAAGAAAGAAAGAAAGAAAGAAAGAAAGAAAGAAAGAAAGAAAGAAAGAAAGAAAGAAAGAAAGAAAGAAAAAGAAAGAAAGAAAGAAAGAAAGAAAGAAGGAAAGGAAGGAAGGAAGGAAGGAAGGAAGGAAGGAAGGAAGGAAGGAAGGAAGGAAGGAAGGAAGGAAGGAAGGAAGGAAGGAAGGAAGGAAGGAAGGAAGGAAGGAAGGAAGGAAGGAAGAGAAGGAAGGAAGGAAAGAAAGAAAGAAAGAAAGAAAGAAAGAAAGAAAGAAAGAAAGAAAGGAAGGAAGGAAGGAAGGAAGGAAGGAAGGAAGGAAGAAAGAAAGAAAGAAAGAAAGAAAGAAAGAAAGAAAGAAAGAGAGAGAGAAAAAGAAAGAAAGAAAGAAAGAAGAAAGAAGAAAGAAAGAAAGAAAGAAAGAAAGAAAGAAAGAAAGAAAGAAAGAAAGAAAGAAAGAAAGAAAGAAAGAAAGAAAGAAAGAAAGAAAAAAAAAAAAAAATTCTATGAATAAGTCAAATTGAACATATTAAGTTCTGGAACTGTAATTATGGTCATGATTGAAAAAAAAGATGTCATATATATGTAATGAAAGAGTGGTGGTAGGCAGACATCCTCCCTCATTAAGTACATCTATGAACTCTGAAAGGGAGTTTGAATGGATATATATGTATTGCAAAGTTCCTTCTCGTATGCATAGAGGTAATCATGCAAGCAGGCTGCAAAGAGGCAGAGCAACATGTCATTTAGTGTGTGTGTGTGTGTGTGTGTGTGTGTGTGTGTGTGTGTGTGTGTGTGTGTGTGTGTGTGTGTGTCGGGGGGGGATGGGTATTTCTTTATTAGCACCATGCTGGCACACTGGAGTGATGTGTTTCCAAGCCACTGAACTGTAGGCCCTTTTTTTCTGTCTTTCAGATCATCATATATATTCATACTGGCCATTATGTTGGAATATTCCTATTTTCTGTACTCTGTTATGGCAAAATTATTTCCTGTGCTGGTGTACTGTGACACCCCCCCTCCCTCCTTCCTTTCCCTGGGCCCACTTGTGATCATTTACTACAAGTTGAGCCACTGCATAAACAGGCCCACCACTGTAAATTGCACAGAGGTGTAAATTGTAAATTGGGTCATTGGTTGTGTTGTTATATTGTGTTGAAAGAGCCAGTCAAAAGCTACCTCAAGCTGGTAATGGGGGGCCAGTGCCGCTTGTAGGAGATGGAATACTGTGCATGATCATGGACTAAAATGAAAACCATGTGGCATGAGGTGTGGATGGAGTCATCAAAACAACCCTATATAAATTACTGTCTCAATTATCAGCACTTATGTTGTAACTAATTACAATGCATACATCAAATACATCCTGGTCAGAGACCAAGATTCAAGAGTTTCAACATTTTTTGACCACATATTTTTCTGGTTTGATTTACATGCTGCATATGCATGTATTTCTCTTAAACAGACTCATAAAACTGGTAACCCAGGTTGTTCAAACTAAGCTGGCTCATATTACATTTTACCCTCTGCTTCCAGGGCAGTGCTGACCACTCAGTCTTGTGCTCAATACAATATGCAATGCGATTTATATTGCTCACTTGGGTTAAGTTTGGGGTGCCCACAACTTTGTGGCTAGTGTCATGCACTTTAAAACATTATGAACACCCTGTAACCCCACCCCCACCCCCTCCCAAGTTCAACAGGGATAAAGACTGTGCAAGTCCTGGTCTCAGAGGTACAGTAGAACCTGCAATTTAAGACCACTATTGTGAGAGACCACCTGACTTATAACCACATTTCTGACGGCACAACAGTCTAACTTGTCTGCAAATTTACCTGCAATTTAAGACCACCTGATGCATGTGACCACTTTAGGTTGGCAGACAACTTTTTGTATGGTTGCCTGCTTAGCTGTATGTCAGGCCATTTGTGTGGCTGGTGGCCTGTCAGTGGGCCCCAGTCGTGCAATCAGTCAAAAGCCCTAGGTCTGCTAAACAGGCAATTTATATGGCATTAATATGTACTGTAAATACTCTGTCTTGATGGAAAAGAGGACCCTGGCAACAATGACTGGCTGGACACAGCTGGAGTCCACCCACTCACTCTAGTATGATGTAATCAATGAAATGACTAACTTTGCTCCTTGCAGGGAGCTGCTCTGAAGTGTCACCCATGGGTGCACATATGCTCACTCCACAGGCTGCCAAATTAAAAGCTCTGATTAGTTTAAAAAACAAGTTCCACTGGAAAATAAGATAATCAGACATGCTGATAAACAGATGAATGGGGCAAAAAAGCATTGTTGATGGCTCCTGGACCTGGTCACGGTAGCAAGTGGGATGAGGGGAGGGATAGCATATTGACCAGTGATAGATGGGTGAATGTAAACATGGACCCATTAACAAGAATAGGTCTACGATGTAAAATAGGGTTAATTTGGCTTGTTGATATCTGGTCTGAAGGGAGGTCCATGCTCATTCTCAATAGCATCTCCCTTAAATAATTGGTTGAAGCATATTTTACTGAAAAACAATAATGTTTAAAATAAAAGCAAAGTTTAACGCAATTGGTCATTTATCACACTTTGCCTAATATTATAATCATGTGCTTTGCTAAGCTGTTGTCTGCTTAGGGGACCTGGGACCTTTGATTGGTAGGCTGGGGTGCTCATGCCCTCACAGGCCACCAGCCAGATAAAAAAATACCCTGATATCCAGATACCCTGATATCCAGTGAGCTAATTATAACTATAAGCAGGTAAGCTTTAGGAGGCAAGCAAGGTTGTGACAAAAAAATAATTATAGCTGCATGCATATACAGCCATTTTGACATGAGACTCATGCAGCATTCATGGTTTCACTTTGAACAAAATAATGATCATTTGGAATTTTTAACACATATATGTCATTTTGACTGTAACACGGGTTGAGATTATTTTTCTTTCACCTGTTTGACAGGGCACAAAGGGGTTAAGTTTCACCCGTCCAAATTTGGTTTTACCTGTACCCTGCAAAAGTCCGCAGGTTGTGAAGTAGCACATTTGTCTTTTCACTAAGTGACACTATGTCACTCAGTTACAAGTAAATACCACACAAAACATGCCACTTAAAATTGTGTTTGACTAAAGTTAATGTTTTAATCTTTGACTTACTCAATAAGGGCCTTTGAAATGTTTTAAAGATATGATCCTGTGTGTAACATTACAATGTAGGCCTATGGGAAACCCAGTACATGTAGTAGAGTGCAACGTACTTTTCCCTTGTAATGTTTTTAGGGACCATCCCTTCTGCCAGCCTAAAGTGGTCATATATATATACATGTGACAGGTGGTCTTAAATTACAGGTAAATCTACATAGAAGTTAGAATGTTGTGCTATCAGAAATGTAGTAGTTACAATACAAGTCAGGTGGTCCCTCACAACAGTGGTCCTAAATTGCAGGTTCTATTGTATCTCTGAGAGCAGGACTTGCACAGTCTTGGTACCAGTTGAACTTGGGATGGGGAGGTTAACAGGGGGTTCAAAATGTTTTAAAGTACATGGCACTAGCCACAAAGTTGTGGGCACCACCAAAGTTAACCCAGGTGAGCAATATAAATCATTGCATCACCTCTTCTATAGAATACAAGACTGAGTAGTCAGCACAGGCCCTGGAAGCAGAGGGTAAAATGTGCTGGGTGCTAGCTCATTTTGAACATGCACCCCGAGTTAACAGTCTTAAGAGTTTGTTTAAGGGCAATACACTGTGTATGAACAAGGGGTACTTTATTGTACATTCACCACTGTACATTCACCAATGTTACAGTGGTATGGTACATAGACATATATATAAATAACAAAAACAGAAATGATCAATTATGCTTAACTACAATGTCTAAAGAGACTAAACAAGTTTAGGACATAGCATAAATAAAGATACATGCGTGTGCAGCATGCAAGTCAAAGTTCAAACCAGAAAAATATGTAGTCTCAGATTTTGTTTGTCAATAAAGTGTTGAAAATCTTGGTCTCTGACCAGAATGTATCAGTTACAACATAACTGCTGATAATTGAGACAGTAATTTACATAGGGTTGTTTTGATGACTCCAACCACACCTCATCCCACATGGTTTTCAATTTAGTCTATGATTATGCATAGTATACCATCCCCTACTAGCTGCATTGCCCCCCCCCCCCCCCCATCACCAGGTTGAGGCAGCTTTTTGACAAGCTCTATCAACACAATACAACAACAACACAACCAATGACCCAATTTACCATTTACACCTCCATGCAATTAACAGTGGTTGGCCTGTTTATGCAGTGGCCCCACTTGTAGTAAAAGATCACAAGTGGGACTCAGATATGCTGGATAGACTGTACCCAGGAAAAGGGAGGAGGGGGTGGGTCCCAGTACAGGAAATAATTTTGCCATATCAAAGTACACAAAATAGAAATATTCCAACATAATGGCCAGTATGAATATATATGATGATAAGAAATACAGAAAAAAGAGGGCCTCCAGTTCCCTGGCATTGGAAACACATTACCCCAGTGTGCCAGCATGGTGCTAGTAAGGAAATACCCTTACCCCCCCCCCCCCCCCCCCCCCCCCCACACACACACACACACTAAATGACAAGCTACTCTGCCTCTCAGCAGCTGGCAGGCATGACTACCTCTATGCATGCAAGAAGGAACTTTGCAATACATCCATTCAAACTCCCTTTCAGAGTTCAAAGATGTACTTAATGAGTGAGGATATCTGTCTATCATCACTCATTCATTACATCTATGACATTTTTTTTTTCAATCATGACCATAATAACAGTTCTAGAACTTAATATGTTCAGTTTTCTTTCTTTCTTTCTTTCTTTCTTTCTTTCTTTCTTTCTTTCTTTCTTTCTTTCTTTCTTTCTTTCTTTCTTTCTTTTTCTTTCTTTCTTTTTCTTTCTTTCTTCTTTTTTGTTCTTTCTTTTTCTTTCTTTCTCTCTCTCACTCTCATTCTCTCTCTATCTCTTTGTTGCTTTATGACCAAATTTGTCTGGAGTTTTTCTGACACTATTAATCTGAAAACCGCCAAACTGGCATGGTGACTGACCTATCGTGAAAATGTGTATATCTTTTCGAATAGTCATGATGTTTATAATCATGCAAATAAAGGGCAATTAAAATTTTAAGAGCTCCATATCTTTCAAACTATTGCAGATAGAATCAGAATTCCAATCTGCATCTGTAGGTTAGTGACAACTGCCAAAAATAATGGACAGTAAATGAAAGATGTAGAATTTTAAATTATGCTAATTAGGACTATGGAAAATTTAAAAGCTGAATATCTTCTCTACTATTTACACGTGTACATACTGTCATTCCAACTTCAATTTATATTTTTGTGGCAATTTAAGCCACATCCAATGAACCACAGACCAAAGTTCTAAGATTTGCAAATTAGGTGAATGTGTAAAACTTAAATCTTGAATTGCTTCAGAACTAAGGGGCACTTACAGGCCACCAGACACAAAATGACCTCAGAGTCAGCTAAGCAGGCACCCACATAAAAAGTTGCCTTCTGAATAATATTACAGTACATAGTACCTGCTGTTTAGACCACCTTATCAGGCAACAAAAAGTTGTCACATATACATGTAACAGGTGGTCTTAAATTGCAGGTAGATCTACAAAGAAGTTAGACTGTTGTGCCATCAGAAATGTGGTCACACAACAGTGGTCTTAAATTGCATGTGAACTGTATCTCTGAGACCAGAACTTGCACAGTCTTGTCCCAGTTGAACTTGGGAGGGGTTTGCAGGATGTTTAAAATGTTTTAAAGTGCCTGGCACTGGCTACAAAGTTGTGGGCACCCCAAAGTTGACCCAGGTGAGCAATATAAATCACTTCATCACATCATGGACATATACACAAGGTCGTTTATATGTCCATGATCACATCCTGCATAGAGTACAAGACTGAGTGGCCAGCACTGGCCCTGGAAGCAGAGGGTAAAATGTGCTGGGTGCCAGCTAATTTGAACACACTGAGTTAACAGTCTTTAGAGTCTGTTTAAGGGTAAAACATGCATGTGCAGCATGTACATCAAACCAGAAAAAATGTGGTCTTGGATTTTTTTACCATCCCATACTAACTGCATTGACATCCCCCCCCCCCCCATTACCAGGTTAAGGCAGCTTTTGACTGGCTCTGTGAACACTATACAACAACACAACGAATGACCCAATTTACCATTTACACCTCCATGCAATTAACAGTTGTTGGCCTGTTTATCCAGTGGCCCAACTTGTAGTGAAAGATCACAAGTGGGACTCAGATATACTGCCATATACTGGATAGACTGCACCCAGGGAAAGGGAGGAGGGAGGGGGATGTCACAGTACACCAGCACAGCAAATAATTTTGCCATAACAAAGTTCAGAAAATAGGAATATTCCAACATAATGGCCAGTATGAACATATATGATCAGAAATACAGAAAAAAAGAGGGCCTCCAGTTCACTGGCATGGGAAACACATTACCCCAGTATGACGGCACTGGTAAGCAAATACCCTTCACCCTCCCCCCTCCCCCCAACACACACACTTGATGACATACTGCTCTGCCTCTCAGCAGCCTGCGTACATGACTACCTCTGTGCACACCAGAAGAAACTTTGCAATATATCCATTCAAACTCCCTTTAAAAGTTCATAGATGTACTTAATGAGTGAGGATATCAGTCTTTCATCACTCTTTCAGTACGTCCATGACATCTTTTTTTTCTTAATCATGATCATAATTATAGTTCTAGAACTTCAACGTGTTCACTATGACTAAATCATAGAATTTGCTTCTCCAATCTCTCTCTCTCTCTCAACCATATATGTCTAGAGTTTCTTTCAAACACTATTATTCTGAAAATCACTAAACTTGCCATGGTGACTGCATGACCTCCTGCTCACCTGATTGATTGTGTCTGGCCAATTGACCTAGCAAACAAGGTGCTAAAAAAAAAAAGAAAAGAAAAGAAAAGACACCGCCCCCCCCCCCCTGCCGCCAAACAAAGCAGTCCGCAGTGAGTTGCAAAGTAGGTTAAATTAGAAAAGTTACGACACGTTTTCATTGGGGAGGGGGGGGGGCGGTCTGGACGCTGGTAGAAATAATAGTTATGCCCTAGTACAAGGTACAGAAAATGAGAAAATGTACAAATAATGGTTGCTATGAAGTACAGAAATTAAAAAGGATTCCAGTTTGTGCGTAAAGCAAATAAAAATGCCCAGGACGCTAGTACGGAGAGCCCCTTACCTACCGCCCCCACTCCTATTCAAGTACCCTGGAAAGAACCTGGGGCAATGTCATAATTTCACCATTATTTTACCCATCTAATCTATGCCACTTGTTTCCATATGGCATTCACTTTTGCCTACAGGGGTATTTCGTGATTTGGAATGGTTTAAATGTGATGCCCGTGTCTAACCAATGAGGCCAAAAAATATAGGCTCCTTGGTTTTACCATGTCATGGAGGACAGAAACTCGAGAGGAGGGAAGTCTCTGGGTTTCAAACAACTTTGTTTGGAATGAAAAGTGTCATAATCCAATTAATTGGTGTTTTTGCTTTGATCTTACTTGATGGGTCGAGTTATTACTGAGATCGTTATCAGCGGCCGACTCTGCCCTCCTTGGCCTAACTGTTGCAGTTTTCTCTGCCTCGATAATCTTGCATGGTTCACGGATTTGATCAGTGGACGGCAACATGTCCGCTCTGGTGACTGTAGCCGTGTCGACGCTGCTACGAGTGTTCTGATTGGCCAAAAGTAAAGGCACCTGTCTGTCTGCATCAACAATGCAGCAAGCCCTTTCCATGATTCATGAATCACGAATAGGCTTACCGGATAGTGTTTCCTCAATCAGGTTATAGTTTGATCTGAAGATCCAGTGGACTTTTAATCAGAATGAATTTCCAAAGAATTTGAGTAAACATTGGAACTGAGAGCAGCGGAGTAAATAAGAAAAGTGGTAGGCAGGCATTCTAGGCTAGTTTAGCCAAGCTGTTGACATAAGTCAGCACATGAGATGAAATGACTGACGGATAAAACAAATCCACATAATAGCGGTACAGACAGGAATCACACAAACTATTATTATTATTATTATTATAATTATTATTATTATTATTATTATTATTATTATTATTATTATTATTATTATTATTATTATTATTATTATTATTATTATAGGGTTTAGCCTATTATTATGAAAGTAATAAATTAATAGATCTACCAAGGGTACTTACTTGATGTACCTCTACTCGATATGTTGCTATTCAGACTCAGAAATCCTTTATTCGATCATAATATTTTGAACAAAATACAAATTAGGCCTATTGTTGATAGGGTGGGCAAGAATACTGTTATTATCACTTGCTAATCATTATTTATATGTGATGCGTTGCCGGTCTCTGAACTGTGAAATTGGTGCAACGATGTCTAGCTCCCTTGCCTGCGTCTCTGTTACGAGGGTAAACTCATATTTGAGTTCTTTATGCTAAGCAAAAAGCTGACTTTTCAGAGATGGCACACATTTTAATAATCGTAGAGACCCTACCTTTTTAGATTTTTCATAAACTGATTTCATGTTTTTAATTTTCAAAAAAAAAAAAGTTTTCAGGTGCTATAACGAGAATAGGCCTTGGTACACGGTTTTTACAAGATCGTCTGTAGGGTTGAAGTGACATGACTTGCCCAGACAACCTCCGTTCGTCAAGAAAAGACATTTTTTTCTAGTTTTACCATGGAGGTACTGCTTAGAACCAGAAGTTTCTGATTCAAAGCAATTATTTTCCTATCTGTGGTCAGTGACATATTGTGCTGCATTTCACGAACTGCACGGCTCAGCTTATAGAGAACTGGTAGGCCTACATCGTGTATACATCAAAACATGTATGTATAGGCATTGTTACCAATGTTTAACAAATGTTGACTCACTTTGCATGGCCACCCACTTTTGTTACCGTACCACCTGGGGAAAAACATAGCTCGGCCATATAGGCTTCGACTTAGGCCTACATGTATGACACATCTTTCCTTTGTTCCTGGAGTTTAGGACCCACTTACCCACTTTTTTGAGGCTGCATTTTGACGAAAGTTTGAGGTGGGGGGGGGGGGAGAGGGAGGGCGAGAGAGGGGAGGGAACATACGCTCTGTGTAGACCTAGGCCTACAATCTAGGATAGTAAAGCGGGACCTTTGTTTCATTTTCATATAAATTTATCAGTGTCCACTTTGGTCATGCATGGCTGTCCTAGGATGGCTGTACAGACTAGGCCTCCCAAAGATTCCTCTGTATAGCTTTCAGAACTCCGAAAGAATCCATGAGTATGGCCAAGGGAGGGAGGGTATTGATGGTCACCCAGGCACTAAATACATATCACAATTTGGCGAGGTTTTTTTCCTTTTTTCCCCTTGTTTTCAAGACAGCGTTCGATAAAGTTGGTTTAGCTCAGACTAATCCTCTAATTTTGTGCAAAATCTAGCAAAGGAAAATTTGCGGGAAATGGATTTGATATGAAGAAGCATTAAAGTTATGCCGCTTAGTGCATGTACGCATGCACTCCTCATACGTTACCCGTTATTTCAAAACCTTACTCAGAGTCCCAGGAACTTTAGTCTCAATTCCTGGGACTAAAGTTATAATCCTGGGAATTTATAATTATATTCCTGGGAACTTGCCATTATGTTCCTGGGAACTTGCCATTATGTTCCTGGGAACTTGACACTATGTTCCTGGGAGCTTACCGCTATGTTCCTGGGACTTCGCTATACATTCCCAGGACCGGTCTTATGTTCTCAGGAACTCGCTTATATTCCCAGGATATTGCCTAAATTTCCAGGATATTGCCTAAAACCCCAGGAAATTGCCTAAATTCCTGAGAATTTATTAATATTCATAATTCCATAACTCAATTATGAGTGTAGTAATATTAATAAAATTGTGGCAATTTACTACAGGAACCCATCTTTACACACTGTCCAAATTTGGTGCTTCTAACATAAGTAGAACTGGAGATACAATGATGGGGCAAAATTGTCCGAATGGAATGGACAATTTATTTTGGAATGACTTTTTTATATATCATAAGCCAGACTTCGGTTGCAGCTGAATGACAACTTTCAGTGCACACACACTGTTCAGGTCAGGTTATGACGGCACAACCGGTCCAGTGGGGGTCATTTGTGGTCATTTTTATCAAAAACTGATCTGATCTCGAATTTAACTCTAAAAGTAAACTGATCTTCTTTCGCTCGATGCTCTGAAATTCTGAAAATTGTATGAACATACCGGGACAGGCTCGGTCACCGCAAGTTGCATTGTCTAAAGCCTGCCCATTACAACTTTTGCCTCCGTAGGCTGGGGGCGGGTCATCACATTGTCTGAAGCGAATTGTCCAGCCACCACCACAAGAGACGGTGCACCTCGTCCACTCACTCCATGCTGACCACCTGCCGTCCACTGGGGAATAATGTTGATAAGTTACCTTAGAACTTGTGGTTTTATAACATGAAAACCGATATTTTGTAATGTCAATTTTAAACCATGACCAATTTGGAAAAACGAAGATTTTTTCTTTTTTCATTATTGTTTACTTCACGGCGTTGATAAACATGCTAATTTCTCCAGTTTTGAAACTACTGTTCTGTAGTGACTATGAGTAAGATGCCAAAATTAAGAGACTGAAAAAGCAAAAACAGTCTTCATACAGAGAGAAAAAGAAACAAGCAGAAATGTGTGATAACAGCCTGTATGGTTCGTTTTCAAAATAATATTATTTCTAAAAAAAAAAAAAAAAAAAAAACGAAAAAACACTTTCACCCACCTGGGCAGTGCCCCGCATTACATGTAGAATTTTCACTGTTGTGGCCCTTGCAGGTATCACCTCCATATAAAGGTTTTGGATTGTCACAACGCCTGTGTCGTTCCCTCCATCCCAGGCTGCACGTAACGGAGCAATGCGCCCAACTGCTCCAATCTGACCAGCCACCAGGAACTTGGAAACAAAATATGACAGCGAAAATGATTTCTGAACAGGTGCAGGTAACTCGTGGTGTCAGTAATTTGAGGCAATACATGTTGCCTCTATGTGCTCAGTTGAAGGTTTGGTCAGCCATTCAATTTTGTACTTGGACACAACCTATTTATAACGGAATATTTTTAGAATGGGATATAGTTCTAAAAAGCGCATCTGTTAACGTTTTTTCCTATTTTTTGTTTACAGTGAGACTATTTCTTCAAAGGGAATTAGCTGAAAAAAGTGCACATTGACTTCTTATTCTTCCAAACAATTTGTGCTGGCATGCGCAAAATAATAAAATTATGGCAACATCTGTAAGGTCAATATAGCAAAAACGCTTTCATGTATGTTGACATAAACAATAAAGTTGTTAAGTTCCGGCTTTCAAATGAACTAATGTGTGTACAATTAACGTATTCCATCGTATAAATGCCGGTCAATCCCTGCGGGCCTTACAAGCGCATTAACGCAATGTAAATGAGGTTCATTTCTTATATTTATATTTGTCCTCTCTGTTACCGACCGAAACGTGAAAATTTTGACTTTTGATTTCTCATTTTTTGGAAACATGCTTAGCGCCAACAAATTGCCTAAAGATGGCGTAAGCAGACAAACAGGAGAGTCAAAAAATCGTTTACAAGTTTACCAAAGTTTCTATTTTTCTGCTTCAGAAATATAATGTTTCGACCAAGCGATTACATTTACAGCATTTGATAATTAGCACAAACAGTCAACAGACGCCATGCGGATTTTATTAAGTCAAGGTCGTAAGTCACCATACAGAGACGGAAAAAAGGATAACTCCCAAGAGCCTTTGTGCTGCAGTAAACAAACACCGTTAACGAATATGGCCGCTACCACGGACCGTTTGGGCCACATGGGTTGTTTACCTATGAAAATCGCCCAAATATCGCTTCAATAAAGTTGTATAACACAAATTTTCACAATATTGATATGGATATTTTGAAACATCGACAACATGGTGAACGATATTTGCTTTTAATTGATCTATTTTGATATGGAAAGTTTCTGGATCAACCGTGAGGTGAGAGAGGTTGACACCTTCAAACTTTTAAGCGAAATCGGAGAACCAGTAGCAGCCGACATAAAGGTCATGGACTGTGTACTCGTAGATAACGCACCCAATGCATCTCTGAAAATAAAACTGACTCTACAAGTTGGCGTTCACCTCGGACAATTGTGGTAAAGATGAAATTATTGTCAGCATGTTATGCCTTTAGAGACCATGGGTAAGTAAAACTAGAACCAGGAATCGTTATGCAGAGGCCTTTGTGGTTATGCATCGTGTTTTTGTATAAATAAACTGTATTTGCTGTTCCTATTCACAAAATGCTAAAACCAAACCATATTTAAATACTATGTGTTGAATTGCTTTATCGCTTACTCGGCAAACTTTATTTGGTTTACTGTCTAGGCCATTTTGGTGCTAAGGCAAATACAATTTACTAACTGGGGTATTAGCATTTTTAGCTTACATGACTTGCTGCATGTGTAAATGCTTAGTTATAGGGTGCCAAATCTCAGATTTTTTTTCTTGTATAGATAAAAGAGGAAAAAACATGTTTACATTATTAACATGTATATGGGGTCTAATACTGTCTTCCATTAGAAGTCAAATGATGGGTCGATAATGGACAAGCTGCCAAGTGCCTGTTCGTCGTACTTGAGGACACGGCAGAGGATATCCCGTTGAGCAGTGCATATGTAATGTACGCCAATAATGCAAGTGAGCTTAAACATAATGATTATGGACGAAGACCCTGTGCAAAGTAAGAAACATTGACAAACACGGCAGACTAACGATATCACATGATTTTTCCAAAGAAATTGAGGTCGAGAAATTGTGAATAAGAGAGAAAGTAGAAGGGACATGTCAGGCAACAGCGCTTTAATAAACTGGGCTCCAGTAGCCTTTAGCACAGACTGCATATAAGGTGGATACTTTGATATCATACTTAGTTTCCAAGGTTAACACTGTATACTATTCTCTGGGTATATCAAAAATTGTTGAATTAAAAAACTCTTCCGTCCATAGTCACTCGAATCAACAGGCTTGATATACATGACCATGATAATGGTCTCCTTTAACACAGTACGAGCTCAATCTATTATACCTCTCTCTTGACTGGCCTTACTTTGCATTTATATTGAGCGGAATAGATTTTGCAGCTATGTAGAATTTGGCATTGTTTTTCGTTTTATTGACGAGCATCTGCTGCCTTTTGACAGACAATGACGAGATCAATTTATTAGGGACAGTTCAATTTGCTGTTATTGACATTCGAGTGATATTAGATCTTGACAAATACAGTGGAGAAGTCGGAACATCAATCATCGCTCAAATTAGTATTTACTCCAACGAGGGCATGACATACCTACACCATTCAGTATTGCAAATTATTTTTTTTCTCATCACGATTTATATATCCAGAAAATGTGCATCAAAACGGAAATCGTTAAAACTGTGTCCACTGTACCCTATCATATTCAGTAAAGGCAAATCGAAGACAAACAGGGTTGTGTCAAGACTTAACGGATGAACATAAATCTTACAGAAGCTGAAAATTAGCTGCTCCGTTTGGAAAAACTGCGTACATCAGCTACGAGGAAGAAAACAAACATTCATGGAAGAATGGTGTCTGCAATTCATGCGTAGTTTTAATTCTTTTAGAACTAAGCATTGCAGAAATATAGGCTATTCTTTGTGATACTTGCTGGTGATGTGTAAATTGGACTGACAACTGAGAAAGGTGAAAATGGGCTAAAAGTGAATATGCCTCGACCAGTCTCGGAAATAGTTTTCCTTGTTTGATATATTTTGCCCGCATGCTTGGATAATAATTGTGAGAGACATAACTATACCAGTCAAAGGCGTTTCAGAAGTTTTTTTTTCTTTGTTTACTGCTGTCAACTTTGTTATATGAATTGCATTGCTTGGTTCTTCGACCAGTTAATTAAGCTTGAAATAATGGATTGTCAAATTAAAATCCATGCCATGAAAACAATTCATACGAAATGCATGAAATACATTATGTCACAACCTCCTCTATTCTAATAGGTAGCCGAAAAAGTAAAACAAAAGTATCGTTGGAGTGTCATATGCATTATATGTATATATATATATATATATATATATATATATTTGTAGGCATGAATTTAGTCATTACCAGCCAGGGTAGACCGATGAGAAGCTTTGCTTATTGTACTGCCATTTTTCTGAATCACTGAATTGTTCTTTGTTTGAGTTTTAGTGTGCATACTTATGACATTTTTATGCTTTTTACATTTCAGTGTGACGCTCCACGGACAGACTGTTGGTGCTGTGGCTGTAAAGGGGTAGTTGTTCAGCCAACAAGTTGTATGTATGTATGTGTGCATGTATGTATGCATGTATGCACGTATGTATGTATGTCAGTATGTGTGTATGTGTGTATGCATGTATGTACGTATGTATGTATGTCTGTATATGTGTATGTGTGTATACATGTATGTATGTATGTATGTATGTATGTATGTATGTATGTATGTATGTATGTATGTATGTAATGCATGCATGTATTTACGCTTACTAGGGCAGTGCTTAGGGTAACAATTTTCCTTCTCCCATGAAGACCCCGAGCAGCGTTTTCCACCATGTTGTGGCAGTGGATTATCACAAGTTCTGTTCCTGAATTTTAATCCATAGCCACAAGTTACTGAACAGCGCGTCCAGAGTCCCCAGCTTGACCAGGCTCCATCCACTACAAACATTACCAAAAGAAAGGATGTAATTGTAATAAATGTTTATTGACATAATGGAAACGAAACCCGGAATTTAGCATTCAATCATTGAGAAATCAAGTGTGACAGTTTAACAACATTTTCGTTTTCAAGGTCCATTGCCCTAAAATGCTTATTCATGCCGCTATGATTCGATAGGCAGTTGCGAGGACATTCACAGAGGTCTTTGTAATTGCCCAGCCTTTTATACATTTTTTAGCCGACAATATTGATTTTTACGAAAGGCTTCTGCATACACTTGCCTGATGTTTGTGTATCAATAGTAACTCGACAGCTAAATAACCGGTGGCTGGCAATATTCCGAGTAAGGTAGTTTAGCAACTTTGTGGTAACTTGATCCACCAAGTCAAGACCAGTGGTATTTCTGTGAGATTTGATGAGTATGCATCCTAAATTCACGCACAATTAACTCTCAGTATGAAAGCATAGTCTTGTCCATCCGCATAGCATGCCTGTCGTGCCATCTGAGGGTTTTAGAGCGGGGGGGGGAGGTGGTTTTTTTTCGACGCGGCTTCCTCAAGCAGGCCAGACGAAGCACTCCGATGTGACCTTGTTCTGCCTCCCACCTAAGTTATTAGGCAAGAGAGCTACGCTTCCACCATGATGGAGACGTACCAGTAGCGTATGGTACATGTGCTTTGGCATCTAGGAATTACATAATTTCTACCCTGCAAATGTAGAGCTCTGAATATATGCGTCTTGTGTGTTTGGAGCATATGTGAATAACGGTTTTAAGCTCTTAAGTAGAGCTGCACTGCAGCAAATATGAATGTCTCCTTTTGATCGTGTTTAGAACTACTAATTAAGCGATTGAAGTCAAGGTGATTAAATGAACATGATTATCTTATTACTATCATTATGAAATTTGACCCTCAATGGTGCATTTAAGAACCAAAATCGTGGAAGCTTTATTTTATCCCTAAATTCTGCAAAAAAAACTCTTGACTTACGGAGCACTATGAGGAGAAATGATCATAGTATAGCGAATGTATGACTGTCTGCAATCTGGAAACAAGGAAGTGGTTCATCAGGATATCCGTTAAGGAAGGTGAAAATCACACCAGCTGTTTAATTATTTCGTGTGTATTAGTTAAGCCTATATTGATACTTGTCCGATTGCGAGAACCTACTGGACACATTAGTATTCCATAGCACCACATGTCACTTGATATGAATGCGAAATTGGTTGAAATCCAGAAATATATTAAGAAATTCAGATAGATATGAGAGAGAGAGAGAGAGAGAGAGAGAGAGAGAGAGAGAGAGAATATTTAACCAAACCTTTAAATTATATGACAGAATTTAACAGACTTGTGGATTCTGTCAGCAATATAAACGAATTGATTGCCTACAAACAATCTAAAGGGCTGTCCAAGTACTTTCCGTTAGTTGTAAATATTGCTGGTACAGCTTCCTGGGGTGGGTGTGTTAAGGATGGATAATTAAAACGAGCATCTTCTGCTGGCATTGTGGTGCAGTCCATAGCAGTCATCTCTGATAATTTATTATAGGGTTTCTAACAACTCCTTTAGTTTTTCCTTAGCGTTTAAATGTTTTCATTCTGAATATTTTTTCCTTTCTTTTAGCAATGAATCACGTTTTGCCGACATTAAAAAAATAATAAAGATGACCTTCATCTCATTTTTATTAGACAGGGTGGAAAGATCATATGTAAACACCAAGAAAGACTATGTTTGTACGAGATCCAATATCAGGACTTCAAAAGGTCTAAATGGTGTTGAAAGCTTTTGTGTCCATATATTTAACCTAAGGTCACTTATAAGCTAACCAATGGAAAGAAGAATCGGTTAGAATGCAAGGATTGCACGATGTTCTCGTTACTGAGTTAATTGTGCACACATACAGCGTGGGATGTTTGCGCTTGCCCCTTAGGGAGTGATTTATTGGCACTGCAGTTCACGTTCAACCAAGTTTAAAGTGAAGCGTGAACAATATGAGTGTGTGATTCATAGGTGTGGCCCCTAAAAAGGTGTGCGTGTAATTTCAGGAAGGACAAATTGTAACATATTTTGCGTGACCTCACGCGTTATTCAACTCGTAAATTTGCAACCATAATTATTAGCTGGCACAACGGAATCTTCTGTAGAGAAAAAAGTCTAACTTATTTCAATTATAAATTTGTTAATATGTTTCTTACCCATCCTTGTTACGGTACTAAAATTTACATTTTTCACAAAGATTCATGTTTATAGTTAAGACTTTTCCGCAGTGAGAGGTGCTACGTTCTTATTCATTCGATACGGCATTTCAAAGTAACTAGAAAACATTTTGCACTGTCATGTACTACCGATAAAGTAAAATCTTTCATGAAGACAAAGAGACAATTATATTATTACTAAAAATATAACATTCAATATTTAATATCATGAATGATAAAGAACGGTGTAATATTTGACTATTCAGATAATACGCTTCACAGTGCCTTCATTTCAGACAGTAATAAAGATGACAGGAAGATGAGAAAAAAAAGAGAATGAAATACAGAAAGAAGTAAATAAAGGCAGAGAGAGAGAGAGAGAGAAAGAGAAAGAGAAAGAGAAAGAGAGAGAGAGAGAGAGAGAGAGAGAGAGAGAGTGTGTGTGTTTGTTTATGAAATGAAATTTTTGAAGATATTGATGAGGAAGTGATAAAAACGAACGTTTCTGCTGTTTATATGACTTTCAATTTAACGTAATCAACCTTCATTACCAACAATTTCTGCAATTGTACTGTTCAATAAATGAATCTAAATTCATATGACTTCTACAATTAACAATGTGAAGAGATATTTGCTTTATGTACATCTAGATATGAACAACGCAACGTGTCATTTGAGTGTGCCTAATTGTCTACAAAAAATCACGGAATTTGTTTCACGTTAACAAAAGAGAAAATCGATCTCCTAGGGACCTGTATCTGATACGTATGCTAATGATATATTATATTGAGATATCTAGTCCCATAGCGTCAATTGCTCTTATCATTAATGTTGCCTGTAAACATTTGCAACAAATGCCTACACAATTCAAACACTTGTTATGTCTCGTACTCAGACAGGACAAAAAATAAATAACACATTATTCAATATCATGTCGAACGTCCTTTATCAGACAAGAAGCACAGAGTTAAAAAAGAAAACCAAAAATTATCTCCCCCCCGACAGTTTAAATAACCACTCACCATATATATATAAATGACATTTTTATGCATCGTTGCTGGGTAGAACTTTTTAAAAAATATCTGATCTTGTGTTAGCCGTGTTTAAAGTTAAATAATTCAATAATTTTATTAATACTACACAAATTTGGAACATGGTCTTTCCGTCAGTTTGTTTGCATATTGATTATTAATGTTAATATTTATGACAACTTCAATGCAAGTTGTTCAAAAATATGCTAAACATCCGCACACAAAAATAGTCAGGCATTTTAAAGCCACCATGGCCTTTAGAATAAGTCCTCATCTAGTGTGAGTGAAAGATATGGTTGGGGTTTTAAAAGTAACAAAATGGCGGGTAAATAAAGGCATTTCTGCAACTTAAGTGATCCGAGATACGTCACGAAATCGATCTACCATCAGGACATTTTCCAAATATTGGTTTATGTCTACAAACGATTTTCCGACACAAAACTATCAAAATGTATTAAACTGTATGTTTACATGCTGATGAAGTGCTTTTAACACTCAGAACAGGGACTGTGTTTTTATACGCAACATTGAATTCCCTGTGAGATCTTTAAGGATGAATGAAACCAGGTAAACTAATGAGGCATATGATAGCAAGAATATAATAGAACAATGCATTGTAATAGTGTACCAAATGTGTTCCAGCACCCTGCAGGCTTCCAACTGCGAAAAGAACTCTCGGAGTCAAATAGAGTACAATAAGTAAACACAACGTAATAAAAAAACATCAAATAAAATGGAATAGTTAAACACAAGGGAACCGAATAAAGATGCTTCCTACTTGGCCTTTCGAATAATTGGGATAAGACTTGTACGACAAACCTTAAGCATTAGCATGTTTAAATCATCATATACACCATGTTTCAATAGCTCTTTAATATATATATATATATATATATATATATATATATATATATATATATATACATATATATATATATATATATATATATATATATATATATATATATATATATATATATATTACTATTGCCATTAATTTATTTCTCAAAGATGGCTCATAATGAATCGGATCCTTTCCCCAATCATGCACGATATCCAATATAAAGGATTTATCTGCTGATATAGGCACTGCATATAATTTAAAGGTTTGGTTAAATACCAGGACACAATTACATTGAAATTTAGACGATAATACAAACGAACAGTTAGATCATCAACGTATTGGATAACGGGGAGTTCTAAGATAATCACTCCTTTGGTGTAAACCGATATTATACATGTTCTCTTTTCGTTTATTCTTATCTGTCAACAGATATTGTACGTTCGTAATAATGCTGCATAGCTTCGGGATGAAATAAAACGAAAACAGACCGAAACTTATTTCTCGTATAAATGAATCAGCAGATTGTGTTTCCTTACCGGCTAGACTGCAAAATGCCAAAACAGAAGAGAGAGAGAGAGAAAAAAAGAGTTTTTCGTATTTGAATGTACAACAAAGAAATTTGATTAAAATGGACTTTCACGTACCTTGCATATTAACATTAATGTTAAAATCAATAACTGGTACATTCACAGTGTAATTTCAAATCGGCGATAATAACGCTGACACGCCAAACACTACATTGGTATATAAAATTCAAGATGAAAGAAGAAACAGACAACATTTATAAGTGGTGGCCATTGTCGATCTGTTAATGCTAGGGAAGGGTTTGTGACATATAGCGGTGGCTACAGTCACGTAAAAGGGCAGGGTTACGAGGCCTTAAACGTCTCATAAAGCTGATAGGCATTCAAAATTGTAAGACATTGGGATATACCGCCACAATCTATATCGATCGGGAAATCCGTAACTAGTATTTTCCATGTTCTGCAAATTCCGTAGTGCACAGATAAAACGTCTCAAAGTGATATGGTCACGCACGTGAAAACAATCTTCTGTTTCATCTATCAAGGACAAAAACGGGGAATATTTGGGCCAACCGTTACAAATTCATCTTTCAAATTTGCCACAAAATCAATGCGATGTTCGTCATACATGTACTTTTCTCCTGGGTCCTGGTGAATGCGGTCTATGCGCTCGAAGCTCATTCTCAAGGATCTAAGTTTACCAGCTTGTGCCGCTGTAGCGTTTGTGCCAAAGGCAGGCAATACATTGAAGGAAGCCCTGGGAAGTGAGATCCGAATACACTAAAAATTTAACAAGCAAAACTGCCATGAAATTTTGGACAATAATTCAAGGCAAAGGATGTGGTCGAGGGTGTATATGAAAGAATGAGCAACAGCAATTTTTGCAGGTGTCAAGCTATACACACAAACCTATATAATCGGTGGTCTTATTCATAGGAACTCCATTTTTTACATCAGCCCATTTAAATACTTTAGAATAAAGGACAACAAACCATGTCATACTTTTGTTCTGTAAGTTACTCTTCGCCAAACAGGAACCGCGTCCCGACATTCTAGGAATCAAGTATCCGGACACCTATGAAATTACACTTTCTGGAAAACAGAGGTGTTTGTCTGTCCCAGATTTTGGAATTTGACACTCGAAAATGACTCGACCGTGACAAGAATTCTCTCTTTCATTAAAATTCTTGAATGAAAGAAAAGGATAAAGTCTTCATCACGTATAACTATACAAATATCAGTACTAGATACTAAATGAAAAAAAAAATATGTGAAAAAACTTGCATCCGAAAATTCACACTCTTTTATGCATTTGTGGGCTATAGGTTGTATCATTTTAGTAAATGTTTTACATCAATACATAAACCATGCACAGAGAGCCAGTTATATGCACTGGGCAAAAACATGCTGAGATAATACTACACACCTGTTTAGAACTACTACTTATCTGCATGAAATTATCCTATTATACATTTGCATAAAAGATGAGCAGAAATGTTTTAAACTCATGGCATCATTGATAATCGTGGATGCTTCACTGCTTTCCAGCATATAGAAACAACAAATCTAAACACAGGTCCCAAGTTTTGGTTTTAGTGTAAAGAAACCCCAACGATTAAGCATTTAATCCCTTATGAGGACTTGCTGTACTGAATGTAACAAATGATAAACTGTTTATGCGTGGTTTTGAAAGTTTCTTTCCCTTCTTCTTTTGGACAACTTTGAACAGTACTATGTATAGACGACAAACTAAATTAGAGATTGTAGGTCCCATTGAGACACTGCTTACGAAGAACTCAATGTGTGTATGCCATTAATTTTAAAAGTTTTTAAGGGTACGCTGGTCGACAGGGTGGTCCAACTAGATTTCTCCCCTCTTCAGGTTGCATTTTCCGGACATCACTTTAAAACTTCAGTAACAAGCCAGGAAGATGGGGTGTAGACACTCTTGGATATTTGACCTTTCATGATAATTTTATTAAGCCATGGTCTAAAGAATATGTTTTAGCCGTGTTATGAACAAGGTGCTATTAATAGTGCTGTTTCTTTTTATGCATTGGTTATAATTTCAAGTTGTACAGTTTTATTATGTATGATTTTGTCATCCTTGGTTCTGTATGATTTGTATGTTTTATTTCTTCTTGTGGAGGCTAATAAAGTATTATTGTTATTAATGATTCACACAAACGATTACCATTAATATATGACTGAAAGAGCCTAGGCACAACGCCTAGATTGCATTAGAAATATGTTCTGTCAATGCTTTGCCCTGAATACAACTCTACGTAAACGTTGTCACGTCAAGTTTTGAATTTTACTTTGTAAAAAAGGCGTTATTAGACCGATCAAGCTGTCACCATAGTTTCGAAGCTGTCGCTGCTTGCGATGGCCGCGTAGACTGGTGAGCCTTGATGTGGCAGGGAACCGGGTTTATGTCCCCAGTATCAAACTAAAGCAAAGCCATAGCTCGGTTAACTCCCCCTATTATACATATCTTCAAATAGTATAATTAATGTACGTATTGTAATATTCGTTTAACTGATTGGCAACGTTAATAGATGGCGTATCTCAATGCACTTCGAATTCCGTTGTAACAGGGTAAAAAATGCCTGAAATCTGCTTTTATCGCTCGGTCAAAATGTCATGTGCGACGTGAGTACAGTTCACTGGCTGTGCGACCTAGGGAAAAACAATTCGACCATTATCTATTGCCCGAAAGATGTATTTCCATCAAATGATGCAGTTCATTTCATTTGAAGCAAAAAAATCATATATGTGTGTTTTCACCAGCAAACAGGTCTGTACTGGCCGAACAAGGCCTAAAATTTTTGCTACCAGTTTCTGACAGGAGGTTCAAATTGTACAAAAGTGCGCAAATCAGAAGCTTCGAAGAGATCTGGTGAAACGTCCCACTTGCATTTACACCAGCTTTTATGCTCTAGAAAGACCCAGTGGTGGCCTCCTGCCCATTTCGAAACAGCTGGCCAAACGTTTCCGGAAAAGGAGTCATTTTAGATCAGACCCATACATTCTAAATAGATTGCGAAACAGGCCAAGCATATTTTAATCAATGTCCATGGCACAAAATATGGGGGCTATCTATTACATTATTTTGACTTGGGAGAAATTGGAGAACTCGAGACAGCCACAGTTTCTAGTCAGATTGTTAGGAACGCCTTCCACAGGCCCTACGTCCGGCCCGAGCATCAAGCCCGGGTCGCAGAGATGAAAGGCAAGCGCGTTGTAGCTCAGCAAACCGTGCATCCATTAACATTTTTTGCAAAAAATCACCCTACTCCAAGTCAATCAGAATTTCAAAAACCCATCAAAGTACACCGTCATCCGTTTCTAAGGGGATCCAAGGGTATAAAAGTATGCAAGTTTTGGTGAACAATCGAAAATTACAGTAATACATAGAAATGGAAAAAATGAAGCCATCAGTAGATCAAATTAAGGTCCGAGAGTACCCCCCCCCCAAAAAAAAATCTTTGCGACTTGGGTATAAACGCCATAGTGGTTACAGAGAAGCTGTATTCAGACACTTCAAGAGGGGTTCACATAAAAGCAACCCTGTTCGTGGATTCTCCGTTAAAATATGTTTTAACTAAGAAAGACTTTTACCCAAAATGAGTGGAGAAATCACAACAAATCCAAAACTTATCAACGCTTGATCTTCCGTTTTAACACACTTGGTCCAAATGTACCCAAGTTACATCGCTCTCAATTTTAAAGAAGAATCAGGTGGCAACGTTTCAGATGTCTGTAAGGTGGATCATAAAGCAAGACGGACGAGTCCGTTCAGCTAAGGAAACTGGACACTAACTACCTCGTTTAACAAATGTATTTATTTTCAGCCCACGCCAAACGCTTTCTGTAATGTTGAATACCCTTTGCCTCATGAAATACAATGCTGCCGACAGCTTGTAAGCTTATTGAGTCAGAATCTATCATAAAAACCACTGATCAGGCGCAGGGGATTGAGTAAGTTTGGTCGTAACTTTATTGGTGGCTACCACTTGTGTGTCAGATATTTATATCCACAATAAGGTGTTTCTTTTACCTTTTGGTTTTGTCTAGATTTCGTTAAGTCGTATAAAGTTGCATAAAAATTTTTGTATAGCAACGAAAACTTTCAAATCATTACAGGTTTTAGCTGTTGTTTGAAGACGAGACAGCATGCCACAAGATAGCAGAATGGTCTACCCGCGTTTTCTAAAGCTCGAGTATAATGAGTCTTCAGAATGGTATCATGGCACCGCCTAACTACTGCCTTAGAAACGACTGAATGGTACTGTGTACCGGCAAAGTGAAATTGATCGCTGGTTGGTGATGTAAAAAACATTTTTTGTACAAACAAAAAAGTACCAAATGATCCGGATTTACGTTCATGAATGCGTGTACCTGAACGTATTCCTCAATCCTACCTGTATGTAATATCATTCAAGACGAGAGAATGATAATGGTTTCGTTGAGAAACAGCTATCAGCATTCATTATTAATATTTTTGACAATTGCCTTGCCGGATATCTTCATTCCATCTATGTTAGATGGAGAAGTAGAATCGAACTTTCAGTTAGTCCAGGGGGATTTAACTTGAAGGATACCCAGTATCGCATGATGTTTTTGGTACTTTTCTCGATCTGGGCTTTTATATTTAATTTATTAGAAGGATTGGTTTAATAAATGAAATCTGAAGATGGCTTCCGGTGATTCCTGAGGCTGGGGGTAATTTAAATTAAATCTCCCAGAAAACATGAACGTTGGTTTCACATCATATATAACATTACAGGAAAATAGCTCTATTGATTTGTTCATCGCTGTAGATACTTTCCCTTTAAAAGTCTTTCAATGCAAGAAATATGATTCTCGAAAAAGAAGCTTATTTCACATATATAATATATATATATATATATATATATATATATATATATATATATATATATATATATATATATATATATATATATATATATATATGGTACACTTTGTCGTTTTAAAGAACCGTTCCGTTTTGCATTTTCCTACCATTATCACTTGTGAAACAATCAACAACCTGTCTATAATGTTATCCTATGTTTTATGAAATTAGAAAATATGCAAATTTACTGATAATAGATTTTCATTTTAATCAAAGTAAGGAATTTTGATGATATACTTGACTGCCAAACACTATCAATCACAGACAAACAATTAAATGCACCAGCCGGTTGTAGGTTTCTCTTTTTTTTTGTTGTCACTATTTCGACGGAACCACAGATTTTTATTTCCGAAATTCCAAGTAGTGCTTTCCACAAAATGTTTTGATAATATAAGCGCGTACAGTTTGCTTTTAAGCCAAATATGTAGGAAATTTGTTTGTAATTGGAAGAAAAGAGAGTGGGCTGGGGGGACATGTTCCGCTTGTCCCCATGTATCATCTTCGATCCACGCTGAAAGTAAGTGGACCTGGGCTTGAACGCGATCCACATGTTATCCACGTTTTCCATGTACGTGGGTAAATTTTTGGGTCAGACGATTTTTATCGACACATATTTCTTTCTTTTTTTTTTTTCAAACTAGATGCACCACTTGTACTTTCGTTTCATGAGCGTAGTGTATTACTTTGACAATCCTGGATTTTCATTTTAGAAACAAATCCCTTCAAATGCTTAGTTATGACAGTATTAAAATATTGGATCGTAAAGTTATAGACGTAGAAAATGAGAAAGCTAAACATGGTCTCCTTTATATATTACATATTTCCATGACACCTCTATAGTTGCCCTGTGTATGCAAAGAGGAAGTACTAGGTCTTTTTCAACGTATAACTTTGCTTTCAATTTCTTACACGTAGTAAAACCAGTATACCAAAGGTAAGAAACCTTCATACAGTCAAAAGATTCTGACAGCAAATATAATTGGCTTCCTCTGTGTAAAAAAATCTGAATCTGTTAACTTTGACCTGGACAGAACTGCACAATCCCCATCTGAGGTAGGTAACCCATTGTTAAAATCAGGACAAAAGATTTATTTCCAAAAGGTGTACCGTATCGGAAAACATAATGTTTATTGGCTTTTTTCGTTGTTGTTTTTTCTTTTTTGCCCTCAAAATACCCATAGCCCCCATATACGTATCTGCTAGTTGATTGCTAAGAAATGTAAACCATACAACCATGTTCAAAACTTTTTGAAAAAAATACTTATCATTTTGTAAATCGTATTCTCTTAAAATTCTCGTTACACTTGGTCAAAAATTGGTAAGAAATGTTGATGCCCATTTATATCCCTAATATTAAAAGATATTGATTCAAATACCGTCATGCCAAATCTTAAATTAGTATTCCAGCTGTATTTTACGTCAGCTTACCTAGGCGCACTTTTTACACAATCCATACATTTATGTCCACAAGAATTTAGAGCAACAAAATATCTAGCCTTATTTGTCATACACTCTTTTAAAACATGCACATACTCATCTTGTGTACATCCTCGTCTACATAGCCAGGCATTTTGCCTGTTTTTTAACACTGGCCCGGTCATACCCGTCATACAGCGACCGCTAATCTCAAAAGCCTTCTTCATCCATTTTATCAAATGTTGTCCTTTCCAAATACAATTTCTGAAGACTTGCCAAGATAACATGCGAATAGTCAAGCAGATTCCCCCGGCGCAATCTTGACGCTTCTGTGATAATGATGATGATGACGATGATGATGATGAAAATGGTGATGATGAGAACGATAATAATAACAACATTATTACAAAATGCATTCTACGTGTACACGTATAAAAAGTAGTTTTAATTGATAAAAGAATTCACCTGCACAGCTTTTTATTTCACATGGTGACGCTTCCCCGTATGACCCCGCACAATACTGGCCGTAAACAGGCGCTGGATTGTCGCATCGACGATGACGTCGCATTTTGCCAGGTCCACATGTTCTGGAACAGGAGGACCATTCGGACCATGGCGACCATCCACCATCAACTAAAATGACAACAAAAATGTTAATCATTGATTGTGATGATTTACAATTGAAGGAACTTTCAATATTTTGTCGCGGTATAAAACTGAATCCCTTGATGCAAACATCCTTTTTCATCAGAAACACGGATTAGTAATCAGGCAGTGAAGCTTTCATGAATCCTCTCCCATAGTTACAGAGCATCTGTTGATGAAACCATTTTAAGCATTGACCATACAAAGCAAAAACAAAAAACAAAAAAACAAAAAACAAAAAAACAAAAACAAAAACAAAAAAAAAAAACAAAAACAAAAACAAACAAAAAAAAAAAAAAAAAAAACAACAAACAAACAAACAAATAAAAAAAGAAAAGAAAACATGGCAACGACAACCAATTAACTTGCACTAAATTTCTTTGTTTTTCTAAAATAAAATGTAATTTTCTTTACTATCGAATAATTCTCTGTTCGGATCAAGTGATGTGTTAGCATCACCATACAATAAAATGACTCGGATAGCAGTAATTTATAGCTTAAAGGTCCTTGGATTTCTCTGCGAAGTTCCCTAAATTGCAAATTGATTATATTCTCTCAACATTGATATATAGTTTCACCTTCGCTCTATCGTAAGCTACATCGTAAGTGAAACACGGGCTTTGATTCCAACAGAATGTGAACTGTCTGCGTGACTTAATTGGTGGCTTAGTATGAACTATTTATCTTCTATCAAATTGTTTTATAATTAACTTAAAACATTAAAAAAAGTACAGTGTTTAATTCAGAAAATCACTGAACCGAACTAGTATTTCCAAATCAAATCGTATACAGCCAGATAAATCACTAAACCGTAGTCATATTTCCAAATGAAATCTTGACAGCAAGATAATTGTATGATATCAACAATCAATATTGCTTCATAAAAAGCGCAGAGCGTCACAAGAAAGTACATCTCAATAAGACAAGGAAACGATTAATGAAAAGTAGGCTTTGGCATTTATTTCGTGCCAGAAGCATGTTAAATGTTTACGTCAGCAGGCACGACTCAGATTCAGTGATGCCTTAAACAGGTTCAATATTACTGAATGTGCTTTTCATATCCAAGTAGCGAAACAGTTTTATCGTCGACTTTAACGATTTAGATGAACATTTTGCCCCATAAATAGACAAGCAAACATGATCATTGGTTTGAGTGGTTAAGTCCCGGAGCTCAGAGTTGCCCGGACAACCAATGTAGCACACTCTAAAATCGTCTGTCGCCGTGAAAGAATTGTTCAACTTGCTTGGTGTGTGTTTTTTCAGTCCATCGTTTAGTCAATGTCACAACTGAACCCGTTTGTTTGCATCGCTGCATAACAATAAGGAACTTTTGTAAGCCTGAAAATGTCTTCGCTTAGTTCGATTACTTCAAATCAGCCTGAAACCTCGCATATCAAGACCACAATTTCGATAAACCTGCTGTAAGGCCAGTGACATTCTGTGTTGTGCATAAAAGCACGTGGGAACCTGGACATAAATTGCCCGCACAGCTATTATAGATTTTCTTGTCCAATATTAGGGGCAGATCTGAAAGTTTTGGAAAAGTGAGGGCCACTCAGGCCACCAGCGGGGTCCTTCAGCAGAACCCCAGGTGGAACCCAGGAGGGGTCGCCGCCGAAGTTCCTGGACTTAAGGCAAAGTAGGATACAATTTTTTAAGGGGGGGGGGGGTACCTTCAACGGAAAATATTTAGGGAAAACCTGTAGTGAGACCTTTTTACTGGGCTGGCGGAGAAAGGGATGGAGACGACAGTGTCCCCTTTGAAGAATCCTAATTCAAGGTGGCGCTCGCAGTGCTGTCCTTTTTTATTGAAAAAAGTAGTATGCTCAATTCCACTCTTGTTTTTGTAACAATTTACCTAATATTTCGAAAAACCTTACGCTTAAATGTACATTTTGAAGTCTAAAGATTTTAAATTGGCCTGAAAACTTTCAGTTCTGATCATAAAATGATAATATGAGAAAATGTCATCAAAATAATGAATTCACTAATGCTGTTCGTCGGATTGGTCCTAAACTGAGTTAGCGTGAAGATGTTATCATGATAAAGACCATGTTCATTTGTTCGGCAAATGTAGAGTCTAAACAGATGCATATAAAATTTGAAACATGAAGGCTGTATGAACAGCCAATTCCAAGCAACTATTTATGCTCTCGTGTTACTGACCCATCCCTTGTTTTGTTTCTCACGAAGACTGATCTTGTGTAGTTTGAAAGTAAGATAAACTGTGTCACTGATATCAATGTTGCCTGGTAAATGTAATATATGAACCAAAACAGTGACTATCTTAGCTTGAAATCAATGTCAATGTACTGTCTGTAAAAGTTATTATCACTTGAAATGTATTGGAGCTATTTATGAACATGAACAATATTGGATCTGCGATCTATGTTTACAATCAGTACTACCTGTTAATTATGTTGACGATGACAATATATTTTTGTCTAATATTTCCGACTCATGGTCCATATTTTCAAATATCAACTTTTCTAGTGACAAGCTATTCATTCCCTCTCTTTAAATTGAATGATACCCAATTATATGATACCAACGCAGATTTTTATTTTTAGTCTGAGTCACATTCCGTAAATAAGTTGTTCGACAGTCAATATTTTACAGACGATTCTTTCAATCGAAAAATGCAGCATATTTCAGTCAATTCGTCTTTGCTTTCGCTGCTTCATCTTAACATTATAGAAGTGTTCCAGCTGATATAAAGGAACTGAAAAAAATATTTGTGTACGTTAAATCATACATTTAAGATAATGGAAGTGACTGAAACATAATTAAAAGGCAGTTATCATGAAATTTATAACTTAACTGATTATAATCATATTAAAAAGTACAAAAATAACAGGGATGAAGGAGGTGTGTCTTTATTCATTGATAAAAATATTAAGAGATTATTTATCAGTTACCAGTAATTTATATGAGGCCGTATTTATGGAAGTTCATTATTATGATGTCCAATGCAAATATCATAATTGGACTAATATATAAGCCCCCAGGAGGAAATCGGGATAATTTTAATTCCACATTTGAAGGATGTTTGAATCAATAAAAATAAAAAAGGAAAAAAAAATATTACTACTTGATAGGAGTCTTTAACATCAATCTCTTAAACAGTCAATCTCATTATGGTACTTCATCTTTGCAGGACAGTTTCTTTTCTAGTCCTTATTTACCGTCTGTCAATAGGCCTACATGTGTGACTGAAACAAGTACCTCACTCAGTGATAATTTGTTATTAATGTGTTGGATGCTGATCATCGCCCCATAAATGGTCTATCGTTTACAGATTTTCTGATAATTTTCCTAGTTTTTTCGTAGTTGTTGTAAGGAATATGCAAACAATAAAACTCCTTGCCAACATAAAAAAATCAATATCAATACAATGAGTAACCTGAAAAATAAATTAATGACAAGTAGTTTGAGATCGATTTTAAGCTGTCAGAATCCCAGTCAGGCAATTTAGCTTTAGTTACATGATTTTAAACAATATTATGATAGTTCAATTTCAAGGAAAAGCGCTTCATCTCCCCACGAACAAAGGAAACCCTGGCTTACTGCGCGTCTTGTCCAATCTATCAACAGAAAAATAAGTTATACAGAAAGAGAAATCAAGACATAACTAAATATACCTTATAGCGTAATCCATTTGATCATATTTTACGAATAGCAGAGAAAAGCTATTATAATGAGATTCTTGATCAAAACAAACATAGCCTGTCAAACGTATGGAAAGTATTTAATTGTATTATAGGAAAAAACAAAGCATCTTTAAATGACAGTACATTAAGGAAAACAATTTCACAATAATAGATCCAACAGAAATATCCAAGCAATAAAACAAATATTATGTTAATGTTGGTCCTAAGGTAGCAGGTAAAATTCCTAGCGTAAATTGGTCCTCTTGATTATATTTAACAGATCAGTTTATGCATTCCTGCTCCTTTGCAACAGTGAATGAGGATGACCTTACAATATTAATAAACACCTTAAAGAACTGTATGTGATGATATTATCCCAAGAGCTTTAAAACATGTGACTTCTGAAATGGTTCTGCCATTTACCCATATCATTAACTTGTCATTAGAAAAAAGGTATGTTTGCTGATGTGATAAAAACAGCAAAAACTATTCCTTTTTATAAGAGTGGAGATGCAGAAAGGTTTCTTAATTACAGACCAATATCATTATTAAGTTGCTTCTCTAAACTATTTAAAAAGTTACATATAAGCAGTTGATTGTGTACTTAGATAACTTGGATATATTGTATAACTTTCAATCTGAATTTAGAAAAAAAAACTATGGAATTGAAATGCTGTTAGCTATTTAAGCAGTAAAATATCTGAGGCCTTGGACAAACAGGAACATGTATCAGGTGTTTTTCTTGATTTGGCAAAGGCCTTTGATACAGTAGATCATAATATTCTCTAGTTTGAACTTTCTCACTATTGAATTAGAGGTACAGCATTCAATTGGTTCTCATTTTATTCAGCTAATAGTAAGCAGTACATTTTCATGACGAGGACTCATATTTCTTAAGTGTTACACGTGGAGTTCCTCAATGGTCAATTTCAGGGCCTCTTTTATTTTAAGCTCATCTGGCTTATCAGCCAGCAGATCTTATGCCTCTTCGTCCGTCGTCTGTCGTCCATCGTCCGTCATCCATTCACAATTTCGACTTCTCCTCCAAAACCGTCAGCCAGATTCACTTGGTTGGTAGATACACAGATAGACAGACGCAGTGATGGATGGATAGATAGATAGATATTTGACTGATACTTTATTAAAGTCTCACCATAAGTACAAACAAGATTAAAAAAAAAAAAAAACATTCATAGGCCATGTCCTAAGGCCTCTCCCGTCGGAGATATGAGAGAAGGTGAGACCATCATCAACCATTAAAACGCATTTGGAGTACAAAATTATGTCATAGTTAAAAAGGATGATTCACTTAATCATGATACATGTAAAAGAGATCGTCTAGGATCTAAAATACTTTTACAAGTCTTGACAGATAAATTACATAGCTCGCGTTCAGACAGTAAAATACACAATTTGTCGTTGTCTGTTAATCTATAAAAATCCCCGTTTATAACCATCGCTTCATGCTATAATTCTGCTTATATATCGGAGTATACTTCACAATGTAGGATGACATGCGATTTCTTTTCCACCTCAGAACAGAAAGGACAGAGTCTGTCAGCTTCAGTTTACCCTTCATATCTGCCTGTTTCTAATCTTATGGGGCTACCCTGCAACAGAATTTGGCTAACGCATTCCTCTAGCCAGGGACCAATACGTTTTTACATAATGTTCCGTTCCAAAATCATATTTGAATAACCTATGGGCCCTTAATTTACTCCTACCTTGGCCTCTTACTGCTTCCTCCTGTTGTAGTTTGCAAAACCATATTCGTTCCGTTAACTCTCTTAAGACCAAGTCCATATCTTTTAAAAGTTCTTTACAGTCAAACTCATAATTCAAGTTCCTTAGATGCTGCATCGACAACTCATTTAATTTTTTCCTCACTCGTGAACACCGGTTTTTTGTTTGACTCAAACCTCATAGAAACACCCGCTTTTTGTACCCTACTGTCAGACATGTTTACCATGCGGACCCAGTGGCGCGTGACTGATAACACTGTTTATGCACACTGGATTTCCACCCCATGTCCCCTCAAACCGCAACAGTGGCAGCATATTTACCAACTCCGAGAAAAAAATTAGTATAGTGATTGAAATTCTGAAAAGTTAGACATAGTTTCAGTAGTAAAATTCTTAGAACTCTATACTTTGCATCGGTGGACCACATTTTACATAATACAATATAGTTTGGGCATCTAATTACAAGAGTAATCCTGACTGTTCAGTGATTAAGTGACAAAACAAAATTTTACGTGGTATAAGTTTTTAATATTCCAATGCTCATACCATGCCACTGTTTTATAATTTTAATATCAAATTTGAAGATATCAATGCATTTTAACCGGGTTATTTATGCTTGAAATTAACAATGGTCTTTTGTAACCAATTGTTCTTCATATTTTCTTGCCAAATACAAGTATTCGGACAGGAAAATAGCCTACATAGTTTTCCTTGTCGCCCCAAACTTTCCATATTTTGTTTTTAAATTTCATTATGCCAGTTACCTTCATTCCACTTGTTTAAAAAATCCTTAAATTCTGTCATGTAAAATCTTGATTTATAGCTATATGCACTGCACCAGAGTGACTCTGAGACAGATCAAGCTTTATATTTCTTGTGATGTACAGCTACGCCCGGCTAAAAGTTAACAGCCAAACGCTTTTTTCGCGTTTTGCTGGTGTTTGGCTTGTGTTTGGAAACGTTTGAAAACGTTTGGAATGTGTTTGGAAAGTGTTGAGAATGTGTTTGGAAAGCGTTTGGAAAGCGTTTGGGAAAAATCTCAAACACTTTTACAAAACGTTCGAACACTTTCACAAAGCTACCGAACACTTCTCCAAACGCGTTCAAACACTTTCCAAACGCGTTGAACAATTACCCGAACGATTTCAAACACTTTCACAAACGCATTCAAACACTATGCATTTCAAACACTTCCATTCAGATAATGAAGAATCTCCAAACGTATTTTCAACAGGTCCAGCAATATATGATGTACCTACATATAAATGTGCACTTATCCAGCATTATAGGTTGTATATATTTATATAAAACACGATCCAAATACGTTTACCCAAGTGTCTAATTCAACTAAAATTAATTAAAGACTTAATTGTTCATTTAAGATGTCATGAATACTTCATCTTTCAAAAACTGTTTGGGAGTATCACACGCATAAATTAAACCAGTTGCAATTTGTCACGCAAACAAGAAAACAATGATATGGCCTACAATATATACACATGCATTGTAAGTAATACATGTACAAACTGTTACATGTAGATAGAACTGATTTTTTTGAAAAAGCATAATTTCAACTTTATTGTGAAATATACATAGTAGAGCTTTTTGGCTTATCCATAAATGAAGGCATGCACATGTTGTTGGGATTTTTAGGTGCTGATAAGCTTTTTAGATCTGAAAAAATATTCCTGTCATTAGAATTAGATTACCAAATGTACATGTACTTGTATCACATACGTTTGGCGCAAAGTGTAAAGTGTTTGAAAACGTTTGGAAAAGTGTTTGAAAAAATTCGGCTTTCACCAAACGCGTTCGGCAAAGTGTTTGAAAGCGTTTGGAAAAGTGTTTGAAAGCGTTTGGAAAAGTGTTTGTAAAGCGTTTGGAAAGTGTTTGCAAAGTGTTTGCTACGCGTTTGCAAAACGTTTGACTTTCACTGAAAGTGTTTGGGAAACGTTTGGGAAACGTTGGTGCGTTTGGCGTTTGTTAACTTGAACGCGAGCGTAACTGTATTCATATTTACCTATTTGTAAGTTGTAATTCCAGAGTTTATAAGCCCAGTAGGGTTTCGTCTCTGTAACTAAACGCTGTAGGTATTTCGTGTTGTACGTTTAATAGAAACTTGAACTTGAAAAGGTGAGTTGATCTTCAGCTGCACCTTGAACAGGGCTATGATCAGCCGAACAGAGCCTAGCTTGAGTGATCCAAATACTAAACGTAGTGACCTACTTTTAATTAGGCTTTGCCACGGTACATCTCTTGCAAGTCGAAGTGGATCTGATGTACAGTTTTGTAGATTATATAAACACACACACACACACACACACACACACACACACACACACACACACACACACACACATATATATATTATATATGGATATGTGCGTTTCTTATTCAGCTACGCGACTGGTGACAAAGGTTGCAGGTTCGAGTCCCGCTACATTCAATGTTCGAAGAGGATGCACTATATGGTTTACAGAAATAAACACCATAAAACATAATATTTGTATTCTTTCTTATTTGAAAAAAATCGGACCAGCACGTGCTTAAGATTTCAGGGTTTAGGGGCAACCAGAAGTATTCGTTTGCAATTTCCACGTCATTGACCAACCTGTTGCAGGAAATCTTTTTACGCTTTACGCAGGAAGAAGACAAAATCCCATTCGCTTAAAATCTCTGAAGCATGTCCTAATGAATGCGTTAGATAGAGAACTGCCCAATTGGCATTCTACCAAATTTGAAGTAGATGCGGTTTATGGATTTCAAGGAAACTACATATACATGCATGCATAATAATACACCTTTAGCAACCATGCTAATATGTAATCTTAATCATCACTACGTCATTTTAAAATTTCGACAAAGAGTGGACAATGACGATACTCCCTAGCAATAAAGCACTTTGTAGAGATCGCACTACATTTCTCTCCCTCTTTCTCTAAGACAGAGAGAGAGAGAGAGAGAGAGAGAGAGAGAGAGAGAGAGAGACAGACAGACAGACAGACAGACAGACAGACAGAGAGTGAAAACACATTGGAGAGTAAGGGTACCCATCTCTATGTACATTCAACTCTATTGGCCAACCGGTTTTGGAGATTATGTTGGAATATTTAACCTTAAAATTAAAGAAAAAAATGAATCATAGAAATACAGGAAATCACCGAACGTCACCATGAGAGGAACTGACAGAACCTACCAAGGAAAAGCTCCATCAAGCTTCCAATGGATTTGTCAGTCGTTTTTAAGCAAACTCTACATACTCGCATATTCACTGGTACCCTGTTGTAATCATCAACACGTACTATTCCCGATCATTGTGTAATTTCAAACACCCTTTACAAAGAGCACTAGCGACTGGTGTGCAGACTAGCGGAAATTGATGCAAAATACATTTTGGACAAGTTTCAAGAAAATTCAGGTAATGCCTTAGACGTTTCCAGAAAGTACAAAAACAAAAAAACATGTGGTATCACTACCTGTTGTTGGGCAAAAGTTGTTTAGACATTGTGCCTATGTAATATCACAGAAATGGTCAAGCAGTTTTGGAGATTTTTTTTTAGACTTTACCACTACACAAAAAATGAACGGGAAATTAGTAAAAGTTCCAAAAATCACTGGCCGTAACGTGCGGAGCAAACTTGTTCGAGGCTCATCTAAGAAATGCCCACACTAAATTTGAAGGAAAACCTTGCCCACAGTTTTGGGCAAGAGAGAAAATCTAAATTAAACGGACAACAAACCATCCTTCAAATTTAGATGACAAGCCAGCTCAGTTAAAGGTTCTGAAATTGAGATGTGATTTTATTTGAATTGAGCAAACACCGTGCCTTTTTCCCAAAGTGTTACAAAAATCACGATAAATGTCATTGTTTATCTACTACACAACATTCAAATTCGTTCATCAACGGTGTGTTCCCTTTGTATGTGCTTTGGGTGTCAATGGATACAGGTATTACAGAAAATCCATGTAAGCTCCGAAAGTTGCCTTTTTTGGCCCGATAATGGAGGTCGCCTTTGCCTGTGCTAGCTCGGGATACTGTTCACTCCTCATTTGCAATAGTCTGACAGTGTTTAGCGACACTGATCGGCTAGGTAGACCGCCCGTGTGGAGATCTTTAGCCATAACAACGATAGAGTATATCACTTAGAGACTTTGAAAAGACATGGCTTATGGCCATTGTTATATATTCTAGGAAAAGAAAGTGAGTGACTCTACTTTTGCACATTGAGCATATTCTGGAGGATGTGTGGGCAAAACAGTCTGCAAATAATCCAACAATCAGAGGTCTATCGCTAGTGATGCCCACGGCAAGACATGCTGACTGTCACAGATGTATCATATATTTGCAGCAGGACATTTAAACCCCATGTGCTCCTCAATACTGGGTGCACTTCGTGATTATTGCTCTATCTTATCCCGGCCTTATCTTAATTCAACTTTTTCTCACTCTGCACTGGACCGTCAAATTGGCTTTCATGACTATGTTATGCAACTCCATAATCATGGATCATATTTGCTACAAAAGTTCATATTCCTAGCACTGCATGTTAACCAGACTGAAACGCTCCTTTTTCTCCAGAGTATATGTGAGGAATAGGGGGTACGATAATTCAATAAAACTCCAACCATTCTCAGGAAAATCTTCCAATTTCTGCAGCATTGGTACAAAAAAAGTTGATGATTTACACACAAATCTGCTAACAACATATATAACATATTTTTTATTTTGATGTAATTTATTGCAAACGAAAAACGTGCATCAAGTTGAATATATCAAACTTACTTGGCACACCAGACAATACATGAAATTATTCAAGTTTACTGATATTGATAATGATCACTAATGACAACAGAATATAACTCCACTTTGCTACATCCGTATGAAACAGAATCAATAAGCATAATTAATTCTTATCATAAAAATGAATTACCTTTCCAATCTAGTGGACTTCCCGAACAGACATTGGCTTTCTCAACATATGCTTTTATCAGCCGCAAGTGTTGTATTCAGTATTATGTACCGCTAGTATTTCATGTAACAGCACAATTCCTCGTACATATCGATCTATATGGAAAATTTCTTAATTTCTTTTTGTTATTTATACGTTGCCCTCAATGTTTGGGTGAAATTTGTGAATGTGGGTCGTGTTAATTTCTGAACTTTTTGTTTAAGACTGCATTGACTGCGTTGGGCCGAGATCTTTTCACATGGTAATAATTGTGGATGTGGGGCGTTGGACCTAAAAATATGTCTTGTAAATTAATTTAACTATTTAAAGGAGGATAAGAGACTCTATCTTCTATCCTCGTTTAAACAGTTGTTGATTAATTTCAAGCCGTCCATCACATTTACAATAGTAGTCTTTGCATGAGGTCGACACATGGGTCTATCGACCTGTCCTCACCAATATGTATACACCGAGGCCGATGGCCGAGGTGTACCCCTATATTAGTATCTATAGACCCATGTGTAAACCGAATTCAGAGACTATAACCGTTTTCTCATGTGCATCTTTGCAATTATTACTGTCAAAGATTCAACATCAAAACAACAGACTGATCCTTAACGTTATCAAATTATTCCAAAGAGCGCTACCACCAAATTTAGGTGGAACCCTGAAACTGGAATGTGATTGGCTGATAGTTGCTGATGACGCGTCAAGTCACGCTCGCATAGTTAAAGATGTCTGGACCGGCCGCACGCAAGGTCTGGATCGGGTCCAGTGACTCAGAGACAAAAAAAAATGTTTTTTCACCATGACACGTGATGGTGCCTCAACCAATAGCAGAAACAAAATATAAAAAAATATAGAAATAGTATACACATATGACAAATATATATACATATATATATATATATATATATATATATATATATATATATATATATATATATATATATATATATATACATACATACATATGAATTAAAATCTGTTGTATTTGACATGGTGAATGCGATACCTCAATGAGTCAGTGACGCCATCTGGCGTCTCCAACCCACTGAGATTATCCCCATGCACACCACACTGTTCATGATAACATAAGTATAGTTACAACTGTGCAAAACGATGTAATTTAGAGTGTGGAATATGCCATACTTTTAATATAGATGGTACAAGTGCATTAAAAGTAATTGTATTGATACATATTTTCTATAAGGTATTTGTAGGTGTTGCAATTTGTCTGTTTCGTGATATGGTAACCTGTCAATAAATAATTTGAAACTTCACATGTGGAAGCTATCAGCACGCATATCCTGCAAGCCAATGTGCTAGTCAGTGGGGATATACGACTATACGGAGTAATTAACTTATCCAGTATAATAAGAGTTTGTGAGGATTATTATTTTTTTTCATACGATATTATATATTTATAAACATATCATAACTTTTGTGTGAAATATGCTCATCAGATTTATGCATATATAATCAATGTAATAAGTATAAATACTATACCAATTTGAATATAATTTTCAGGACAATTTGAGTTTTATCGAAGCATTTTAACCCTACTCCTTACACGACCGTAAATCATGCCCAACTTTGACGTGCTGTCACTAAAGGTAAGGTCGATGAATATGATGGACAAATGCCAACAAATATACACTAAGACCATAATACAGCTTATTATCTGAGCTTTAAAATTCCAGCTTTTTATTCAAAATATGATAGAAAACATTGACATTACGATACAAAATGTGCACTTTTAGCAAAAAAAGTGGATCAAAATGGGCCAGTAACCTTTGATCTTGTTCTCCGAGGGACTTTTTGTGATGTATTTTATCTCGAGGTATATTCCGGTAATTCAACAAGATATGCTAGGCCATGACCTTGTTCGCAGCGTCATAAAGAACATTCTTTTGCAGACTCTAAGACATGTACTATATTGCTGTCCTAGTCACAAAATTCAACGCTTTCATGATGGGCCTCCCTCACATGATTTCCGGCCCTTAAGGGATCACTGTCAAACTATATTGTTATTAAAGGGAATGAGAAATGCCGCCACCACCAAGTGGCTAATTGTTGGTTAATTATATGCATGGGGCAGTCCAATGAACATAATCTCTTGTCTGCTCAAGAAGTGGGCAACACCTCAACGAATGGTACCCTGGCGAGCAGGCCTGCCTCTCAGAGATGAAAGAAAAGTTAATTATCACATGACCTTTGTCGAATGACATCACAGCTAAAGAGCCTCTGCCTACTTCCTATATCCTTTAAGCGCTAAAATCACAATGTATCTCTGGTATCTTTTCCTTCTTGAAAAAGTTGTTCTAGTCTTGAAAACCATCACACCTACCTGTATTAAAGACCCAACTTCCAGTTGAAGTCCAGCCTGTACTTATGGCGATATAATTAACCACGTGACCGTCACTATTATTCATATGCATAAAAATGTCTTGCCCTACCACGTTGCCAGTTCCTACTGTGATATTAAACCCTTCCCACGAAATCCAAAACGATTTGTATTGCAAAGGATCCAGTGGACTATGATAAACAGTTGCCTTTGGGACACATTCAACACAAGTTCGTATGACTGAACGCTGGTTTTTCCAACCTCCAATCAAAACCTCAAACGTGGAAAACTTCGAAGTGTCGTTATAGCGACATAATCCAACATGAGCATCATTGGAAGCCTTTACTGCAAAAGAGATGTTTGTTCTCCCGGTAATACTGTATCCGTGATGAATAAGAAATATAAAGTTGAAAGCATCAGTGGTATTGATCATCAAAACAGCACCTGAAACAAAAGAGACTTTATTAACAAAACATGCATATCTTAACAAAGATCTGAATAGCAACTTTCTTTGAGAATGACAGGCGCCTTGATTTGCGGATATACAGAATTTGCTACTTCAGATAAATTAATGTCACTTTCATTTGGCTCATTGAAGTATTACCATTGTAGATCAAATTAATGACGTTTTATTTGGATCATTTAGGTTTGCCAGTCCGGATCAAATCAATATAATTTGGATCATACTTTTTCTGTGACTCTATATCCTGTCAGTGTCACTCTATTTGGATTATACAGCTTTGCCATTCTAGATCAAGTCAAGTTCATCTTACTTGGCTCATGCAAACTTGTCAAAAACAATCATAGGCTTTACTACTTTAGATCAAACAAAGTTCATTTCATTTGAATCATACAAATTTATCAAATTTTTGACGGCTGTAAAACTTCTCTTCAGTTCATCATAGTACACGAGAAGTTTGTTGAGTCATGAACGGTGACAGGCTGAGCATCGAATTGTCTTTTGCTGAAACATTGATACAAGACCCGTCCTCATTGGTTTTAAGAATATCGGCAGTTTTGTGGAAGGAGGTTAAAATCGATCATTACATAGATAAAAACATATAACATGGTGTACAAGCATTAATCAGGGCAAATAATTGTATGCAATATCTTACAAATATGCACCAATCTCAATACGATAATTGTTTCTACAATACAAATGCAGATGACACCTTGTAAATGTTGCACCTAAAATGAGGAATAACACAAACTAAAATCAATGCAGTATTCTCTGTCAAAGAAGAAGTTTAAATCAGTCTTGTTCCGTTCACTACGGTCTTGTCTATTATATTACCCGCGTTTGCACCATATGCAGAGAGGCAATAATCGACGTTCGGAGACACAATTATCATTGTATCATTAGTGTTGATTTATCATTACTCACACATTGTAATTTATTTTGATTCTGATTAATGTTTACACAGCGTGATTTATAGTTTCATATGTGTGATGATAAATATCAAGCCTTGGAGATACTTAGATATGCTCCCACGCAATTTTAGATGTACACGAACACTGAATGAAACCAGACTAAACCGTTTATGCCTTACCGTGCTAAGATATTCCGTTACAAAGGATATCTCGTTCATTGAAAATATTCTGTGCATTTTGCCAACCTGTACAATAAGTGTGAAAATTGCATAGTAATTTTCACACAATAAATCAGTGTTAAAATAGAAGGTAGTTTGATTTTAGGAAAATGTTTTTAAAAATGTGTGTGCATTAGATGTATTTTTACATTTATGGCTAGTGAATGGTCGAAGCTTCACAGAACCTATGATTTCTGACACATGCAAATTAATCAGTTTCAGGTCGCTTCAAAGTGTGTAAGACATATTTGCATTAAATTATATATATATATATATCAATACAGCAGGATTACCTAAATGAATGTATAGGTATAATTTGTACTTCTCTTAAAAAACCTAAATTTAAAAAAACAAGCAAACAAACAAACAAAAACAAACAAAACAAACTGATGATAAAAAACAGTTGGTCATCAGGCCATGCCTGTATTAGACTTTCATGAACATAAACAGAAAATACAAAACTAAATAAAAAGAAAACAAATAAAAACAAAAACAAAACAAATAATAGGACATTTACATAACCAAGCGATGACGTGCAAGATGTTACGAGGTTGTAGGGACTCAACTGCAGATCTGATACGTTAGTGCTGCAAATATAGCATTATTTATATGCATCGTCCCAGACAGATCTAGTGAAGGTATGACACTAAAGTGTTTGTGTTGTTCATAAATAGTCCGTCTGTTGTATTTTTTTGAAATATAAGATTTCGGTGATCAACAGGCCTTTTCTTCTTAGTGGTTTTGATTTGACGGTATAAGATAGCGCTAGACACTAGTTGACCCGTCCGATAGTGAGGCAATGTCTAGATTTATTGTGGTCGTACTCTCAGCCGGGGCCTTAACTTCCATGTAACGGATGGTGTCGTCAGCGCAAGGTCTAATCTGACGCTGCGCAATGTCTGTTATATCATTTGATATAAATGGAAAACACAGAACAGCCAAATACGGAATCCTGTGGGATACCTGCTTTAATATTTACGCCATTCAGACACTTTTCTTTCAATAACAACACATTGAAAACGCTCATGAAGATACTTTATGCTCAATGAAGTACATAACCCTCATTCTTGTCTTTCTTATTTCATAGATAAAACCTGACTTTATTGAAGGCTTTACTAATATCACAAAAATAGTACATGCATCGTTTATTTTCTTTGATAAGCGGGTTAAGAAAAGTTATGATAGAGGCGCATTGTCTTATTCTCTGTTGCATCGTCCGCAATGTAGCTTGACTGGCCTTTTTTTCTTACTGACAGTAATCTCTCAGAAGATCAAAGACGAAGAAGAACAAAACAATCGGAAATACTGACCACGACCTCTTTTAACAGCAAACAAATGATAAAATAAGGCCTGCAAATCGTATCTGCATTCAGAGACTTCAGTCTTTCAAAACAGTTTGTAAAGTTTGTATTACATGTTCTATATTGCTTCTATTGTGTCAGGCAAAATAATCTGGCGTCAACTAAACAGTGTGGCAGAGAATATTCATTTGGGATATTTACTTTAGCTGCATTATAAGAAATCACCAAATTGTTAAGGAAAATCAGTGGTTGAGTAATTTGACTTGTAAGATATACAATTATACTTTCCACCAATTTTATGTCAAAATTTTCCTTTATTCACCACATGACACTTTTTAATGAAATTGATCTCCTGCTAAAGGTAAGTTACTAACGTGTGCCACCCAAATCTAACATATGCATCCATAATAATAGTTTGCTTTTCATTCGGTTTTGTTTGTTTTTGTGATTTTTTCCCTTGTTTCCTGTCAGGAATTTGTATTTACTGAATCCTGTTGACCATATGTTTTGAGCACTTAATTTAAAGGTATACCTGAAACGAGCATCGTTATGCCTTATTTTCAATGTCTTGGTTGAATAGTGTTTCTAGTCACGTTAGGAAAAAAACAATCAACGTGCAGTAAGCAGTATGTCAAAGTTATTAGTTTTGAAGCAAAATCTCAGCCAACCCTGTTTACATATTTACACCCCCCCCCTCCCCAAACAAACAAACAAACAAACAAACACAACCAAAAAATTAAGAAAAAAACTAAAACGAAGAACAAAAGCAAAACACAAAACAAAACAAAAACAAAACAAACAAAAACAAAAAAAACAAAAAAAACAAAAAAAAAAACCCCAAAAACCCAAAACCAAAACATAAAAAGACATACAAATCAGCGTTTGAATAGTCCGAGATGGTTATATCCAAACACTTTTTTTCCTAACTCTGAAAATGAATTTGAACCTATCGTGCAATGATTTTTTTTCTGCAAAAGATAGTACCTCACAGAGATTTAGAAAATTTGATCATATTGCTTATCTGATTGGCAAAAGAGATATGGACGTTTGTCAATGCTCGCTCTGTTATATGAATTTTCAAAATATTATGAAGTCCGAGAGTTATGAGCTTTGTACCATGGTATATATATATATATATATATATATATATATATATATATGAGAGAGAGAGAGAGAGAGATGAGAGAGACAGACAGATAGACAGAGAAGCTCAACAACCACATTAAATATAAATTAGCGTGAGCTATTGATCTCTCTTTTCGAAGGGGAATAGCAACCGTTCGACGATATATATATATATATGTATATATATATATAAATATATATATATATATATGTATATATATATATATGTGTGTGTATATATATATATATATATATATATATATATATATATATATATATATATATATATTGATTTATTTATATACGTAATGACTGCCACTCCCTCCGAAAAATAAGTAGAAGTTTCAAATGAATACAACAGAGAAATGTTGCAACATAAAAGACAATAAAGCAACACAAAATTGCTAAAATGGTTGCTTATACTTTCTCATGGCTCCATGGATGTATTGTGAACTACTGTACGTGATGGTGTGGATCTATTAAAGATTACTGTACATGGCTGCCGGGATCAATCGGAAATTAATATGCGTATTCTATATGGATCCTTGCATGTATTTCTGATCATTTTACTTTTCTGTACATGACTCCCTGGATGTCACTAGGAACGTAGTCAGCAAAGATGTCTGCTGTGCTGTGCATGCAGAGCAGCATACCAGTACCCTGTCTTGATGACAATGTGTCACGGGACAAGTTTATCAAGCAGTGAGTTGTTTATTTTGTCTGCCATTGTCGTTACTCACGGAGAAAGATCGAAGAACGTATCAATAACCGTCGGTATTGACAGCATCCAGGTCATTCGAGGGCTGTGCCATCTGATTTATACCACAAAATACCTTGGCACGTATCCGGGGTTGATAAGCAGTTGACCGTGTTTGCATTTGCACAACTGCATTTTTCCGAATGTATTTTTCTCGCAAAGTTAACGTCACTGATCATGTTACTGGATATTATCGTGCAGTATAGTGTAAACATCAAACAGTGTACAGGCCTATTTCTTTCAGTAAAGTCAGGTGGGGCTACAGCTTGCGACATTAACAAGTTCAAGTTCTTTATTGCTCGTTACTTCTAGCCGAAGTAGCTCCTAAGTATGAAGAGAAGATCCATCAGGTGATTCTAACTTTCTAACGTCAGCAAAACATCATCAGTTTGGCATTTGTTGCAGTGGTCAAGATTTGACGCAGCAAGTTTCCCGACCCACGGGTATGCCCTAATAAAGGCGTACCACATCCATATCAGAAGTCACTCTACTGACCAGAGCTCACATCCCCCCATGTTATATGCTGAAGTCATTGCACAAGACTTCATTCTGGATACTTGGGTTAAATTGCTAACATCGTCTGTGAAGCAACATCATACGTATTGAAAACTATTAGAGTAAAACTTCATCAACTACCAGCGGACGTCTCCATTACATCAGGGCCCTAACTCAAAACAGATCTCAAGTTATCAAGTGAACAGTAAATTTCGTGTCAGTTGTTCTGCGACCTTGTGAATGAGGTCAAGGTCCAAACATCACTGGCCAAACATCACTAAAGCATGACCATTTGCACAAAATATGTAGCCAGTTATAAAAGGTACGTCCCTACCAAGTTTGCCACAAGTCTGGCCAAAATTAATTTAGTTATAACCATTACGAGAAATTCCCACGTTAACTTTCCTATTAAAACTTTTTTAAAGATTTTTAAAAAAACTAGATCATAAAAATTAATAAAAAAAATTACTGGAGCGTGACCATTTGAACAAACTTGGTAGGGACCCACCCAATGTGCATTGCCACCACGTTTGAAGTAAATCTGACAGACAGTTTCTTCAGAGAAGTAAAAAATGTGAATTACCGTGAGAGTGCATTAAAATGCCCATTGACTTGCATAGTAAGAAACAGAAAATGTGCATTGACCGATAAATGCATGAACTAAAAAAAAACACCTTTGCTTGACCTTTTCGCAAGGAACATATCCACACAGTTTCAACTTAAACTGAGAGACGGTTTTGGAGAAGTGACATGTAACGAAAACACACAAAAATTCTTAAAAAATTTATTTAAAAAATTGCAGCACCACCACTAGGAGTCCCTAGGAGTGTTCTTATGTCATGTCTAGGCAATTGTCTTAGCGGTTGTGGAGAAGAATATTTTGTAAGATTTATCCAAAGAAGAATAAAAAATTCATTGTAAATCCAAAAATCACTGCAGCGTGACCATTTGAACAAACCTGGTAGAAACACACACAAGGCACATTGCTACCAAGTTTGAAGTCAATCTCGGTGACGGTTTTGGAAAAGTGCAAAATGTGAATTAGCATTAGAATGCCCATTGACTTACATAGTAATCAATAGGAAAGCTGCATTGACCAATAAGTACCTAAATTGACAAAAAAAAACGTAAATAATTGGGAATCCATATCATTACCACCTAGTGAACAACTGTGTTTGACCCTTCCACAAAGAACATATCCAATAAGTTTCAGCTTAATCTGAGTGACGGTTCTGGAGGAAAAGTCGAAAATAGCAAAAATATGTCAAAAATATCATAAAAAAAGAGAGGAAAAAAAAAAAAAACAATCGCAGCGCCATCGCGTGAACAAATTCGAAGCTTGGAGTCACCGGAAGTGTCCCTGTGGGATACCACAGCAATCGGTTTTAGCAGTTTTGGAGAAGAAGATTTTTTAAGATTTGCCCCCAAAAGGAGAAAAAATCAATTAAAAAATATACAAATCATTGGACCCTAGCCATTTGAACAAACTTGGTAGAGACCCATCCAAGGCACATCCCCACCAAGTTTGCAGTGAATCTGGCTGACGGTTTTGGAGAACAAATCGAAAATGTAAATTGTTGATAACGGACGCAGGATGGACGAAGGACGTCGGAGCATAAGATAAGCTCAGCTCACTGACAAGTCAGCTGAGCTAAAAATACCTTCAGACCTGTTATCTTTACATTGTGTACAATATCGTTTATTACGAAGAATATTATATAACGACCTCTTTCAATTGGTAACTTATGGTACAAACTTCTAAATCTACACGTCACTTTTCTACATTTAGGAAGTATTTGCAGCAAATAATATTCGACCTGTAGGCCTAACCAGATATTCAGGGAAGGCTGGTTTAGTATATGGCCGCAAACGGCCTAAATTTTGACGCAAACAGTAGTAAGCCTAGTAGTAGCAGACAACCTTTGGTAGTAATAACGATAAGAACAGCACTGGTCGATATTCTTGTCCATTTGCCCTTGCGACTGATTAATTTGAACCACTCTCTATTTGCACTCACCGTGCAGTCGGCTGCTGGGTTGAGAATGTCTACCTGCTCATTACTGATGTTGTCCTATTAGAACATGTGACGTCTTGCAAAATCATTATGCAGTGAAGTGTTTTCATATCGAAATATTTAATTATTTGTTTTCATCGTCACAAAACGTACACATCATCGCGTAATTGTACAAATTGGATGCTTCGGGTCACAGTTGCTGCACACACTGAGTCGAACTGCAGCGGTTTTACATACCGCGATATCATAACGGTTGGAAAAATATACACACTATTGCTCGTTTTCTTCAGTAGTCTGGTACTTTTTAATAATGCAGGCATGGATGTAATACTTAAGTAGGTATGTATTAACTACGCCATTATAAAGATTAGCCACCTCCCTATTCGTTGAAAAACTTCCGGAGGTAATCTTTCTTCCCCAAAGGAAGTTGTAAAAAGTCATTGGTAAAAGAATATATGTATATATTATTCTTCAGGCATAACATCAAGAAATTAATATTTGATGGTTTTCCATCGAATACCCGATCTGATAATTAATATGGCAGAAGAGATCCACATATATGTGGTGAGCAGAGAGTCGTTCCTGGACTTCTGTATATTTCCCCGCCGGCTTAATTTCGCGGAAACGCGATTTTTCTAAAAAAACTGTAACATATAATGCTAATCGAAATGCAGCGGTTGCCCTGGGCCACAGGCCCTTGAAGCAGACCGCGGTCAACTGCATGCGGGTACTGTAGCGTAAACCACCATTCATTGTATTATTATAAGCACCAAGATATGAAACTACAGTCCGAACCGTCTGACATCGCTCTCGCAAACATCCCCGGACTTTTTTTTCGACAAATTTCAAGCAAAAGGATATGGTGGTTTCTCCTCTTATTGCGTGAACGTCATTAGGTCGTGCATTTCTGTCGGTCTTTTGCAGGAAACACGTATTATTTTGTTAGAAAGCGCTGGGTCTGAACCAGGCAAAATTATATGAAGCTACAAAATGACAGCAAAATCAGCCTCACTGGACCAGTGGCAAAGCCATTGTCTAATCCTCAATTTTTTTCAATTTTTTAGAAAGTTTCACAGAATAATTCAACACACTGAGTAGTAGCGAGAAATTAAGTCGACGGTAGAAATCTGTAGAATTACAGCATTCTTTCTCATCATATGCTGGCAGACGGACTCAGAGGGTTCACGTAAGTCTCTCTCTCTCCCTTTCTCTCTCTCTCTCTCTCTCTCTCTCTCTCTCTCTCTCTGTCTCTCTCTGTCTCTCTCGTAATATTTATGTGTATTGCTCAACCCATCTTAGCTTTTTTCAGGCATTTTTATTTTTGTTTTCTGTGTTTTTTTTTTTTTTAAATTTGGTTTTGATAAGTTGTATATGCTGTCTACACTTGGACAAAATATGAAAGCGCTGACTCGGTAATAAAGCACAAAAATGAGAAAATATATAGCCACCTTTACCGAAGTTCGGACCAGCGTGTTAACAGACAAGAGCTTTCAGGCGACACGGCCTGCTGCCAATGTATGAATGTATATATACTCATGGAAATATATTAGGGAATGCCATAAACAAGTTCCTATAATTCCTAATTGGAATGAGCAGTGGGCAAGATGGGTTCCTAGAAATATGTTACCTGATTAGTTTTGAGTTTTGTTTTGAATGTCATGCATCATTGGCTCCCTTTTGTTGTGCCATGAGCACTGATTCCAATGGCCAGGGTGTGGTGTCAAAATTTTGTCAGAAAAGTATGCCACTGGCTGGTGTAAGCACAGACGAACATGGAAACAACACGTAACGGTTTCAAAGATGGTAGCAAATGGCCAATTGTGGGACTTTGCGATCGTGCTGGCTTGTCCCAAGCAAGACCTGCTCGAGAGAACAATGTTTCATGTTCTATGGTTTCCAGATTAATGTCTAAATACAGGGAGACTGGCACTGTTTCACAAAAAAGGAGCTGGCAGACCCAGAAAGACCAACGGAGCAGGTGATAACCTTCTTCTGTCTTATGTCAGAGGCCATCCTTTTGCTACAGGTATTGAGGGTCGTCAATATATCCAAAAAGCAACAGGTGTAAATGTTTCACACAGGACAGTGATGAGAGATGGAGGTCCTCAGGCATTAGTTCCTATAGACCAGCCTTTTTCCCCATCATCAGCAATAGAAACGGGGATGCCAGACTAACTTGGTGCAGGGATCAGAGAGGCTGGAGTGTGGCTTAGTGGAGGAACGTGATTTTTTCAGATGAGTCACGGTTTTGTTTAAGATTTCATAATGGGAGATAAAGAGTTTGGAGGGAGAGGAAAACCCGCTTTGAGCCCAGTTATGTGTGCAGTATTGACATTTTTTGGTGCGGGGAGGGGGGGGGGTGTCTGTCATGGTGTGGGGAGCCATCTCCTGGCATCACAAATCTTCCCTAGAAATTTTTGAGAACACCATGACGGCACCACATTACAGAGACAATATTCTTTAACCAGTTGCTGTGTCATTTAGTTTGCAATCCATAGGAGAAAGCGTCATCTTTAAAGACGACAACGCCCAGCCTCATAGGGCACAGATCATCACAGAATTCCATGAAAATAGTATGGATTATGTACACATAGAGTGGCCTGTATCTAGACAGGACTTAAACCCTATTGAACATGTCCGGGACATGTTCAATAGGAAAACTATACCATTCAATGGGTCATCGAGTGCGTAGTGTCCTCTCTGCTGGTGGACAGGGAACAAAGTACTAAATCTCTATGTCATAATGGAGACCCATCCAGTGGTTCTTGCCTGCTTTACAGGCACAACAAACTGATCTGTAGACGTTCATCCATCCCCAAGTTATCATGTGCACGATGTACAGTACACCGTTATGCATGACTGTGATATGCTGCCTGTGATACATCGACTGACAAATTTTCTTCACTGACATCACTTGCTTTTGTTCTTTATTGTCTGTGATCATTGGGCACGACAACTATGCAACAGTGGTCATTGTTGAGCATTGGAATAAAAAGTTATGTCATACAAATTTCACTTCATTTTTTACATAACTCTCTGAAGCAGGATCCATCAAATATAGCATTCCCTAAAATATTTCCTTGAGTATAGTTTATTACCTCCATTTGCCGGAGAGATACATAAAAATATAATATATATCAGATGTTAGTCTATAAAGATTGGTAATAACAAGTTACTAACAATGATTAAACATGTGAATTATCACACAGTGCATGAAGATATGACAATATATATCGTTATAGAGAAATAGGGTACATCATAGGGGTAATTATATCACAGCATATATACTTACTCTATACACACAATAAATGCTTCTACAGAAAATCCATACATAACAATAAGTTACAATATATTACTGGCCATCATTAGCTGCTTGACCTAAACGATACATAAAATTCACTTTAATACAACTCATTTCCATTAACCTATTATGCTAAGACATCTAAATTTTACGAAAGGCATCCAAAATAATGTTAAGTTGATCATTACCGTCAGATCAAAAAATGTCGGTAAAATATCTCTTATCTCGGCTATCAAACTTTGTCTTCTGTACCGGTATTTGTCACAATAAAGCATAAAAAGTTTTAAATCATCTACTTGTCCTTGTTGGCACATATTACATAAACGCATATCACTTGGAACGCCACACATCCTACCACTATTTACATTTAAACAATGCTCTCCAAATATTAATTTTATCATTGTATTGAGGTAAACAGAGAATTGTCTTGAGAATATCCACAAGGGATGTGGTTCCATATCATGGACTTATTGCCGAAAGTCTCTAATTTGACACTGTTGATAACTATACTATTCCCATCTTTTTCTCTCTTTGTATCACTTTCCGTGTAACTTCTGCTTTCCAAACAAGTTTATTGGGAAACTTACGTCCTAAACTAAGAATTTCCATAACCTTGTCTAAAAGCTGGTAACTGTTAAGATATTTAATTATGGTTCCTGTGACAGTATGTGATTGGCGGTCATCCCTACAATGGTATCTAAACTGGTGATTAAAACAAAAAATTGCCTTTCTCTGAATATGGCTGGAAGTCGGAGAAGACTACCACAGCAGCTTATTTTTGTCATGGCAATTTCCCCCTCAAGGGGAACCCAGCCTATGGTACCTTATACTCCAGCATTTGCCGCTTTGGCGGGCAGACTCTGAATGCACCTAGCAGCTTGCCTTTGTGCTACACCAAGGGCGTCTATTTCCGTCTTACGAGTAACCCATACCTCACTACCATATGTCACGATGGGTAAGCACACTGCTCTATACATTTTACTGGCAGTTATCGGGTTGATACCACCTTCATGTATGCCAAATCCCGTCATAGCTTTGACGGCTCTTCTGGCCTTACCAATACGATCATGAATGCCCTCACGTGCATAGCCATCAAGACAAAGCTCTACTCCATCATGTGTATAACTTTTATTCTTCATAGATGTCTTCATTACCCAGTTTGAATTTATGCTTGTTTCCATAACGTTCCCTTTCAGATTTAGTCTCATTAAACACTAAAATACCAGACTTTCTAGAATAATGATCAAAATGACATTCTCGACTGTATACAAAACCTGTTGTAGACAGATATTAAGTGACTTTTCTGTCAGGGCCAAAAGTGCCATGTCCTCCGCAACAGTAGGTGATGTCACATTTACATCATGGAGAGATACATCATACATACATTTCTCAAGATCACAAAGTAAATCATGCAACAGTACAGTGTATTGGAACATGGACAACACTCCCCTTGGCGGATTCCTCATTTTACAGGGAACAAATTTGATAGACGTATTTAGTCTAAAATAACTCTGTAAGCTTTACCAATTTTCATTCATAAGTGCCCAGCTCTTCCTCTTTTATGCCAAGACAATGCATCTTGCACATCATAACATTAATCCATACGATATCGAACGCTTTGCATGGGTCTAAAGATCAATCAGATGGTGACGTGGAAGAGCTTAGCAACGCGCGAAGTGGCCCCTTATTGCGTAATCAAGGTAATGCCTGGTCATACCAGCCTCCGACACGCATTCGCTATACGTGGTGGTTACAGTATGAATAGCACAGGCTGGAAAGCATGGTTCTGAATAAGAGCAAACTTACAAATAAGTAACTAAAATGGTAGGAGTCTGACGATAAAGAAAAGTAAATGAAATATGTTTTTTTCTTCGTATTGTTTAGAAAATATTTAAAGCAGCGGGACAACATTGTTAGATATTGAATATCTTTCATGGGCTGTGCCTTTTGCGTTCCGGTTTGTTTGGACACTAGTTACAAAACGCGGCAACGGTCAATGGATTAATTTCTTCTTCTTTGCAACTCAGGCAGCGTACTAAGTGACGCAATTAACACACAAAGCGTTTGAAGTAAAACAGTGAAAAAAGATATAATGATACTTTGAATGCAAATTGCTAAAATCAAGCAGAGAATTGTCCTTCATTATTTTTACACTGGAAACTACGTCTTTTCTTTAGTATGATAACGGAGCTAGATCTCACGTATTTGCATAAATACTGTCACTACCCCTAAATTGGCCACAGTGAGCAGCCCAAAGTTCTAATGGCTAATGACCAGCACTGCAGGATTTAGCTTGCCCAGAGGGGTGGAATTTGTGGTAGGCGAAAATCCGGTATATATATTTTTAAGTCAGATAATAACACAAAGTGATTCGAATAATTGATTTGGGGCATATTTTTTCCTTGGGTGTCGGAAATTTGAAAGTGCTATTGGGTGCGGACAGGTAAAAATCCAACATGTTTGCGTTCAGGTGGAGCAAAGTCAAAAGTTTGGTGTTCATCATATATGTTGATGCCTCTTGAGTCAGACTTGAAGTAAATTGGTCAGCATAGTATTCCTTAAAGTTAAAGATCTTTGTCGCAGATACGCCATGCTGTGTTATAATGGCCGTCTATGGGGAATTCAATTTAGTGGTGCCACTTTCATGATATTCACTTGAGTAACTGACGTAGATGAGACTCTTTGCAACATTTTTTTTGCCACTGTCCTCAACATAATACGCGATTGTCCGGCTTTTTACCACAATTTTGCTAGCTACTGGTGATGATGCCCAATGACCTCGTTACTCCGTGTCACTGCACGCCTTTGAAGATTGACTGTCAACGATGTTAACGTCCTTTTAGCTCCCAAGCGGATATTTTCACACTGTTAGACAGGTCAACTGCTTTCTAATTTCAACGTCAGGAGCTTTCACTACTTTCTCTGAACTTATCTACTGTGTTGTGACAACTGATCTCCACTAGTTTTGGTATTGCAAGGCGACTAAACTTTTTTTACATTGTGTTGATGTTACTTTGAGCTTCACCTACTGCCAGCACGAACAGGGTCCAAATATGGACCAAATTGAATCGCTCTTTTATGACCAACCAAGGTAATGCAATTCACTGGAGCATGCCATTGTTTATTCTACTGGATGCTTGATATACCCCCACTTGTGTTTTATGATTGTGACGGTGCACCATGCACCACTTTGTTTACCTATTTATGGACCAGATACCTTCATCAATACCAGGCCTTTGGGTGCTAACCAGTCACTCTACATGGCGATATTGCTGTTTACATATTACCAATAACTGGACCAAAACATCATATATCTAAATCCAGCCTTTTACTGATACTTCTTATTATTGCTGGTGACATACAGATAAACCGAGGCCCTATCCGTTTCCCTTGAACCCAGTGTGCCAAACCAGTTCAGTGTAACCAGCCTGGACTTCAGTGTAACTCTTGTGACTGGTGGCTCTGCTAGGTATCAATCAATATCTAACCATGATATTAATTTGCTGAAAATTTCTACAGCACCTTGGTACGTTTCTAAATGCAATTTTTCTAACATACTTTTTAGTGACTCCAGTTATATTTTGGTGATATTTCTACGGATGATTTTCCCAACCCTGTGGATGGTGACACATCTATGCACGAAGATACTCTAGCTCAATTTAAGTTCAAAAAGGGTATCAAAGTTGGTCATCTTAATGTTTGTAGTCTTGTGTCTAAAATTGCCTACTTACAAATAATGCTTTCTTTTATATCATGGCTAAATGACTCAGCCACTGAGGATGAACTGCATATTTGTGGTTTTAACCTGGATCATTTCGACCACACTTGTGGACGTGGTGGCAGTATAGCTATGTATATGAATTAGTGATACATTTTCCTATGGAAGATTGCTGATTCCAGAGGACCCAAGACCACGTCCTGAACCTGTCACAGGCCCTAGTTTTGAAGCTCTCTGGATCAAATTTAAGAAGCCTAGCTAAGACTCCTTCGATTTACATATGTGGGCTCTAAAGAGCACCTAGTAACTCGGTTCCAGATGAGATGTGTAGCCTCCAGGCTCAGATTGATTCCTTATGCCCAGATGGAAGTGAAATTTACATTTTAAATGACTTTAAAATTGACTTTAACACTGACTATGGTTCTATGTGTATTTCTTCAAAGAAACGTGTTACCACATTGCAGTAGTCCAGACAGTGTGCCCAACTCATTAAGAAACCTACTAGGATAACTGAATCCTATGCAGCTATCATTGATCACATATATAAAAGCAGACCCAACGTAGCCTTGAACTCTGGTGTGATTTCCTGTGGGCTAAGTGACCATAGCCCAATTTTTGTATCCAGAAGAGAGGGCTTTATACCCAAAGGAAAATTTGAAATCATGCAGGCTATAACTTGTTGTCATTTTGACAACTTCATTTTGAAGCCAATTTTGAGCAGTGTGATTGGCTCAGCATTGATTGTGACCCAAATCCAACTGCTTGGTACAGTTTTAAACACGTTTCTTCCTATATATGATAAACATGCCCCCATGTAAATATGAAGATATGAGAAAATGAACCACCTTGGATCACTGATGAGTCTGTAATGACAGAGACTACTTGTGATCAAAAGCAGAAGTGTCAGGGTTCACCATCTGACTGGGCTAAGGCTAAAAGGTTCAGAACTGTGACAAATAAACTTACCTCACAGCTGTAGAAAAACTTTGTCAGCCAATCAATTGTAGCAAAACATAAGAATTGAAGGGACCTGTGGAAGGTTATAAAATAAATTATTCCTTCCACAGCTCCTTTTGGTCCATCCAAACTCATTAATGCTTATTACGAGGTCAATGACCTGTCAGACATGGCAAACATGTTTAACGATTTTTCACCAGCATAGGTGACTCACCGCTTAAAAAGATCCCACATACTGAACATGAGAATCTTCCAAGAGGAAACACTGCTGCCTTCCACTTTTCCCCAATCACCTCTAACTTTATTGAAACACTCTTTCTGCACCTGCCAATGGAAAGGCAACTGGCCTTGATACTCTTAGTATGCGTCTACTTAAAGATGGAATAACAAAATTATCTTCCTGCTTTACCCATATTTTTAACTCGTCCCTTTCATCGGGCACTGTACCCGATGCTAGGAAGGCAGGCAGAATTACCCCATATATGTAAAGGCAGCAGTATGACTGACATAAACAGTTTTCAACCAATTTTCGCACTTCCAGTCCCGCTAAAAGTACTCGAGAGAGTAGAGTAGTACATGATCAATTCTACTCATTCCTTACTGAACATGACCATATTACGCATAACCAATCAGGTTTTAGGAAACAACACCCCAGCACCATTGTCTTGCTGTACTTCCTAGATGAGATGCAGTTTCACTATTGATGGTGGGGTGTGCTGTGGTGTACTTTTCTGAGATCTTAAAAAGGGCCTCTGGCACCATGAGAAGCTGGGGGGGAGGGGCTCTGGTGTCAGAGGTGATGAACTAAAATGGTTTGTCTAATATCTTGAGAACAGAGAACCCTGGTGAATAATACACTGTCTACACAAAGGACTGTCACATGTGGCGTCCCCAAGAATATATCATTGGTCCTCTGATATTTGTTTTCTATATTTATGATCTGCCAGACAACGTTCCAAAGCGTAAGCTACTTCTTTACACAGATGACATAGCATTATGTTTCTCTGCCTCCAGCTCAGATATGCTTGAAAATACTCTAAATACTGAAATGAAGAATGTATCAACCTACTTCAAATTTATCATATTCACCTCAACTACTAAGAAAACAAAATTTATGCTTATTGGCTCCACCAAACATATTGGTACTTTCCCTCTTCTGAGTACTTCTATTGACAATACTTTGATTAAGCAAGCCTCTACTTTCAAGTATTTGAGCAGTGTGATTGGCTCAGCATTGATTGTGACCCAAATCCAACTGCTTGGTACAGGCCAGAGCCAGACCGGCCATTCTTGAATAACCAGAAAATACATTTCAATGAAAACTGTAATGACGCTGTATAAGTCCTACATAATGCCATATTTTGATTATTGTGATATTGTCTGGGATACCTGTTCTTGCCAGCTTAAGCACCAATTACAAATACTACTAAACCCCGCCCTCCATGTAATACATAGAGCTGACAGATATAGCTATGTTCCCGCCCTTCACCCCACGAGCAATATGCAGACCCTAAAGCAACGACGTGAATGACACACCCAAGTATTCATGTATGAAGCAGTTAATAACCAATATCCCACTTACATTTGTTCCAAATTTAAAAGCACTTCCTTAACCCACTCCCACTTCACCAGAGCTGCTGCTAATAACTCGTCTTTTCTCTCACCTCAAACAACCTAATGATTCTCCTATTCTACGTTCCCGCCTTCACCTTTCCAGCCCCTGGCATCCCGTGATACAGTTTTTTATGGTCCAGTCGTGTCAAATCTTACTTATTTGTTTTATATATTGTTTTGTTTTATTTCTCATTTGATGTTACTAACTTCTTGTGTTTGTTTAACTTTAATTAGTTATATAGTATATGGTTTTATTATTAATATCAATAATAATAATAGTAATAATAATAATAATAATAATAATGATAATAATAATAATAATAATAATAATAATAATAATAATAATAATAATAATAATAATAATAATAATAACAATAATAATAAAAAAGATTCTATGTTGTCCTCACCCTCTCATGTATCATATAACTCCCTTGAACCTTCCAGGACCTGGTGGGAAATCAGTGCTTTGGCACTGAGCCAGCATCCCTGGTAAGTAAGTAAGTAAGTAAATAAGTAAATAAATAAATAAATAAATAAATAAATAAATAAATAAATAAATAAATAAATAAATAAATAAATAAATAAAATGACCTGTCAGTTTCCCTTTCTCAAGGCAACAAGTCGCAAGTCCCTGCAGGAACAGACCATCGATAGTAAGGATCACGGAACTTTGTCTACCTCCGTGTCCGCTTTCATGTCCAAGGTGAAAAAAGTGAAAAGCAGCAAGAGGAAAAAACTTGGTGAACTTTCCTCCAACATGCAGGTTAAACCTTGTTGAGCTGCTCATATGCTTCAGTTCCTTGTGTCTTTGGCCAGACTACCACTGACAGTGGCAAATGGACTGCATCTTGATAAGGTAACAAAAATATAACATTTCGCTTCCACATATGATGGTTTAACCTTGCACGACTCTTGTCCAAATTCTGAAAGACTATCCATAGCATACAATTGAGTCTTTTCCGTGAAAACTGTATAAGCACATGTCACCGAAGTGGTGACTTGTCTTGCATTTCAGTCCTAGTTTAATAGTGTATTGCCTTTTTCAATGAGTGTCTTCATATTTACATTTGTGGTCTAGAATCGCACAATTTATATGTGTATAGCTTTTCTCTTTCTATTCTCACTGCTATTTTTTACTTTGAAATTATATATTTACAGATACTTGTAACATATTTTGCCTTGTGAAGGCCTACATATTATTGTAATAGTAAGTCTAGTGATAGTACCTGCATTTATATTGCCTTGTACATATTGGGAATAGTATATACAGAGAGAACCTAAGCAAGAGTGGTCAAAGAGGTGAGAGTTAGCACCAGTGGCAAAACCAGAGATGCTAAAATCAAACTGAAAACATAACAAATAGAGCTGCCAGGAGTAATTCTACCCCTGCTTCAAAGTTTACATTAGATATGTGAAATCCTGACTCTCCACTAGGAGATAAGGATTCATATGCCCCTTGCTTGAAATGCTCTTAGATTTTCTTCTGAAGCGATGACCACATGATTTTGTGTGAGGGATGAAAGAAATGGACCTGTCAAGATTGCCTTAATATGACAGATGAGCAATAGAAGCTTACAAATGAGGCTTCCTTAAATTTTCATTTTTCTGCTCAGCTTGTGATCGAACAGCAATCACAGCTGTACACACTGACACAGACATTGAAAAGAAATGCAGACTTGGGGCAAACTTGAACAAAGAATACTGAAAATAGAGGAAATATTACATTCTAAAACAGAAAAAAACTACAGTGGATAGCCTAGGCTCGCGAGTTAAGAAGATGGATGATGATCTAAATAGCTTAGCTCAGGATATCTCCAAGACTTGCAGACTTTATTTCAGTACAGTTTGAAGACTTGGAAGACAAAAAGAATGCTATAAAAATGCCAACAAAATCAGGCAAGCCACATCTGATACTTTCAACAACAAAAATCATTATTGTTCCAGATATGACTAAGTTGGAGAGGGAACAAGGCATTGAATTGAGAAAATGGTACAAGAGACAAGAAACCCAAACCCAAACGAGATGTATAAAATAAAAAAGGGGCAAAGTTACGGAAGTAACATATCAGTAGAGAGTAACGAAAATTCATAGCACTGAAAATATAAGTGCACTACGTTTAAAACACAACAAAGGATTTCTACCTGTGAAAGTCTGTTCATTCAATGCTCAGTGTTTAAGATCAAAATTCGCACACCTGTCATCCTTTTTGTCAGAACATGACCCAAATATTGTAGTAGTGACTGAGACTTGGTTTGATAGTAGTGTTCAAAACTCAAAATAGGTTCCTGAAAGTTATGTTAGCTTGAGGAAAGACAGGGAGACACGTTTTTATTCCCCAGGAACATACAAGGTTAATGATGGAAGTGCTGTTTTAATTTTATGTAAAGATATATTACATCCAACCAGGTATACACATGCTGATGTTGACGCTGAGATTTTATGTGTATGTATCAACTCTCATCCCAAAGTGAGATGGCTTATTGGAGGTTGTTATAGACCCGAAGTAGATAAAGAAAAGATACTCAACAAATTATGTTAATCAATAGAAATGATACCGAAAATTGTCTCCTATTTGGGGAGGATTTCATTTTTTTTTTGGAATATTGACTGGGAAACAATGACCTGCTCCCCAGCTTTAGAAGAGAAATTTATAGAGACTGTCTATGATAATTTATTAACACAGGTAGTATATGAGTCCACAGGATTGCACAACATTCTTGATCTTGATTTAGTTGAGGATCAAGGCTCTATTCTAGATTGTGCTGTTCATGAAGGCTTTTCAAGAAGTGACCATAATGTTGTGTGGATCTTCACCAGCAGTCCTTTTCCAAAGATTACTAAGCAACCAAATAAGATATACATATATATTCCAAAGGGAATTATTCAGTTCTAAACCAAAAGTTCTCTGAATTTAAGTGGGGAGATTCCCTGTCTTGTAAACATATTGAGAGAAATTGAGAAAAGTTCCATGCTTTATATGAGAAATTGGTTGTGGAGCTTATGCCTAGTAATTTAATTTAACCAGGTCAAAGACACTCTATTCCTTGGACCAGGTTCAAGTCTCTAACAAGAGCAAGAAAACAAAACACGCAACATTAGATTTAGACAGTCACGTCTTCATGCTGACAACATGGTTTACGTACAAGAGACAGGCTGAGCACAATTAGAGTCTGCTATATCTGCAGCCAAAGGCTATTATGATGACAGATTAGTTGAAAAGATTGGTGAGAATCCAAAACCTTTTTTTGAATTACACTCGCCACTTTGGTCATTCTAACTCTACAGTAGACATGCTACAAAAGAGGATGCTAAGTTTACTGCAGACTCAGATAAAGCCGAACTCTTAAATTCCTATTTCACTTCAGTCTTAACTATTGAGCCAGAAGTTGTTACTCCCTTTCCCCAAGATCCAAACCTTGAACACATTCTTCTCCACTTCATCATCAAACCTAACACTACGAGAAAGAAACTCTCAAAGTTTAAGCTTAACAGAGCTAGTGGTTCTGATGAAGATAGCATAAATGTTATGAGAAAGTGTCCAACTCTGGATGTACCACTGGCTCTTTTGTTTAATCAATCTCTGCAAACTGGATGTCTACCATTAAGTTGGAAGGATGCAAATGTTAACCCCCCCCCCAAATGTTAAAAGTGTCTTTTTGATTGGTCCAGTCAGTTGGATGAAAAGATTGAGACACATATTGTGTATCTGGATTTTGCAAAAGCCTTTACACTGTACTCCATACCAGACTGCTCCATAAATTAAGACAGGCGGGTTTTAGGGGAAAAGCACTGTTATCGTTAGAAAGCTTTCTCAGGGGACGGAAGCAAAGAGTAATTTTGAGAAATGGGATATTCAAGTGGCATAAAGTGACTAGTGACGTTCCTCAAGGGTCAATCCTGGGTCCGCTGCCCTTTCTTATTTACGTTAATGATATCCCAAGTATTTTTTCTTCTATTACAAAAACGTTTGCTGATGACACAAAGTCTATGAACAAATTTACCCAGCTACTGACCGTGAAAAACTTCAAAATCAAAGAAAAGGAAAAGTACATATGTACCCAAAATGGTATTGACTCTAAATCAAGATCAAGAATGTTGTGCAATCCTGTTGACTTAGGCCAAGTAAAACAGCAGGAACACTTCGGGGTGTTGATAACTGATAATCGTTTACCTTCACTACATATTCAAAAGGTTGTTATCAAGGTTAACCAGAGATTGCGGTTGATAAAGATATGCTTTACAGGACTTGATAATAAAATCAATACACCATATAAGTTTAGTGACACCAGTCCTGGAATATGGGGCTAACGTTTGGCACCCCTGGCTTGAAAAATATATAGCTCTTCTGGAGACAGTACAGAGACCTTGCCTGAAGCTTTCTTAAAAAAAAAATGCATTTAGCAAGTCTTGAAGATCGTAGAAATTTTAGTGACATGTGTGAGACTTAAAAAATATAACATGGTCTTTATAAGAATAGTTCAGACATATTTTTTGCCTTCCCAAATCACACTCTAGGTGGCCACTCTTATACGTTAGTGAAGAAGCATGCAAAGACGGACACCTTTAAGTTATTTTTTTCCTACCGTGTGGTTGATAAATGAAATAGTCTGCACACAAGAAGTGGACTTTCGGCTCCGTCTTTGTCTATTTTTAGACGTAAATTGAGAGTCCTGCTTAATAGCAAAGAGGGATAAACCAACCAAGTAACCATGTACTTACATCTGGACAAGCCGAAGTCCGCCCCCATTAACGTCACGCCATAAAAAAAAAAAAACATTTTTCGGGTTGGGGGCTCAATGGTCAGGGGCCACGCATTTGTCAATTTTCACTTTTGATGTCAATTTTTTACCGGCCATCCGTATTCTCCAGGCTTTTGAGAGTTTGCAATGTTAACAAACACATAAAAAAACTCTCGATCGGTGGATCACTAAAAAGTAATCGTGTTCGGTCACTCCAAACTAATTCTATGCCTGTTTGTCCATGTTGAAACACCTACCTTGCCTCTGAAATCGCATTACCCGGAATGATGATGTCGGCAACAAGCTCAAGTTTGCAGTGGCATTACTCGAGTTTTTATGACTCGTTTTTATTTTAAAAACAAAGATTGAGCTGACCATTAAAATCTTGACAGTAAAGTCGTATCAGCGATTTTTAAAATTTTGATCAGTTTCTGGTTAACAAAAATAAATGGTCTGTTTTTGTGTAGCAAAAAATAAGCCGATCGGACACATTAAAAATATCACTGAATCATTTTTAAAGTTAAATATGTGCCCATAAAACTACTTTGAGAATATATTTTATCACCAAGTAGTTTTCGAGAAATATCGCAACTACGTGATTGATACCCATTTCACCACAATCTGTTTGTTTATACAACAGTTATCACTATGTAGCCATATCTGTTTGTCGTGGTACGTTTTTAAGTAACTTGCCGTTAAGCACATAGATATATTTACTATGCTTATAATGACTATTGCAGGGATATGTGGCTTTGAATTTTAGACCATGAAATTGGTTGGACATTACCTTGAGTATGTTTCACCCAGAAACCAGAACAGTCAAAAATACAATGGACCATTAGTATCAAAATTTAAAAATGGCCTGTTATCAATTCTACAAAACAATACAGTGAGAATTTAAGCACGTCTATCGTATATAGGCATGTTGGTACTTTTAACTATGATCACAGTGTTACAAATATGTACCAATATTCACCAAAGGTTCGCGAGTTCGTCCTTTCACTATGAGTGTAGACCACTCGATTGGTTGACAGGTAAGACGCATTACCCACACACTTGTGTAACGTAAGGCATAGTTAAGTGACGAGTTCGGTGGAAAGCATCATTAAGTGCCTATACACATTAAGGCCTACATGTAAATAGTAATGCATGAGATACGTACAACAATGTTTGACCATTACAAGATCACATGATATTGCATCGCTCTAAAAGGGTCAATGTATTTGAATACACACTTTTGTGCCATAAAACATGCATTTTGGATGTATATGTTGTAACTCTAACTCAATGTCCATCAGCAGCAATAAAATTCCGTCCAGATATGACACTATAATGTGTTTATTTTGCAACAGCTTTAAATGTTTGTGCCGTCAGGCAGATCATTTTTCACGCTTATTATTGATAGTCTTTGTTTTCTCTTGCTAAGTTTCAATATAGATTATGATCCGATAAAGTATTATAGGTCACACACACACGCATAATACCATCAATTGATGATGATGATGATGATAATAATAATAATAATAATAATAATAATAATAATAATAATAATAATAATAATAATAATAATAATAATAATAATAATATGTTACAAAATGATACATAAACACATACACCCAAGGGCAAATTGAAGCATAATATATGCTGATACAGTCCCCTACTTAATTTAACATACTTGGTGAAGTCCTACAATCCGGGTATCAAATTATACAAATTAATTGGAAGTCATCATAGTTGGGAGTAACAATTATTGCGTTACAGAATACCTTGCAGTCTTTAAAATCTGATGCTCATTGGCAGTCAAAAATGGAACATGTAGGAAAGAACGTATACATACAAGCTTTCAGGGTTGCATACTTGGAGGCTCTGGATACGCCCGATTCGTACAGCTACATGTATACATGGTAATTTTTCTATAACATGTCTTTCGCAACAACATTCAACCTTTCCTCTTTTACGATAAAAAAAAGGAAATAAACAATGAAAAAGAAAAAAAAATCGGAAAATCATTAGCCATCAAACATCAAAGAAATTGCTCGATTAGTCATTTGTGTTTGTCAAAGTTACACGTACCTTGGTTTCGTTGTAGTCAACTGTACCACGTTCGACGCGAATTCGTTTATTTTGTATAAATTACCCCATTTTCTGCATACAGCATGAGGTGGATTCTATTCTGATCCGGAAATTACTATATTCGATGAGTTGCTGTCGATCGTATTTCAGGTGTGCTTATCTGCACAAAGCACGACAACTCCTGTGATTGCATGGTTACTTTAATGTTCATAACCGTGGTATTTGACTAATCATGATAGGTCTTTCAAAACTTGATTATATCCTGACCATGCAAGGGAGCATCGCATCTGATGTAATAAATTCGATCAGCAGCAAAGCGTGAACAACGAACTCGTCGTATGTGACAATTTGATTGACTCTGTGACATGAAATGTCATTTAGTGCAGAAATGCACGTGCTTTCATTCAATATGTGGACAAATTTATTGATTGGCGGTAGACTTTGCGCATTTTTTGTCGCCTTGCAAATGTCTCCTGACAGAGTTCTATTATCCCATGCATTAAATCCTTTTTAAATACACAAATGCATGCACTCTCTTGAAAACATTGAAGCTCAGAAATTTTCCATCACAGATGAGCACAGAGGCAGAGGATATCTATATAGAGATAGATAATTACGACACAGTGGGCAGTTCTGCGAACTGTACTTTTCAGGACTTAAGTACTATTTTTGCTTTTTCAGTCACGTTTTCTGTTCGTTCTGTTTCAGTCATATTAAAAACGGTCAGGTATATTTCTCCCGAAACAATTAATATCCATCTATTTTATTATTATTATTATTATTATTATTATTATTATTATTATTATTTTTTTTTTTTTTTTTTTGGCAACTGAGTTTTTATAGTGCAACAGCGAAAGCTGTGTCTTCAGGTGAAATGCTGCCAAGACTAAAGGAATTTGCTAAACATTGAAGACTGAAAAATTGTGCAATAATGTGTGTAAACAAACATGCGTTTAAACTTATACCTACAGTTATTTTATTGCATATGCCATAGAACTGCATTGTCATTTGCCAGAGTTAATGTATCGTAACCTTTAAAAAGTGTTGCCAAAATTTAGCTGTTATATTAAAATATTTGGCTTGTAGTGGTGAAATATGTCACGAACCTTTGTGGGTATTCTAGGAACTGTCACAGTTGGAAAACATCTGAAATTATGTGCTTGCGTTCGCAAAATGAGAGCTTTATATATGTTTACTTCTGGCATGCGTTCACTTGGAGTCAGCGTGACGTTGCTCGTCACACTCTGGTATTTTGACAGCATGTTCCTTCTAAAAGTGAACTGATCCATTTGAAATTCAGACAAGCAAATTTCAGTACGTAGGCATGCATTTTGAAGGTGGCCATATCTAGTTTGCACGACATAGTGAAATATTTGCAAAAGAGCTTCGCTCTGTTTGGAGGAGGACATATCCGGTTTAATTGACGTTGAGATGTCGTGCACCTTCATGTTGATAACCACTCCTTAAAAAAATGAACAGCGATATCTTCTTGCGAAATGTTGGACTCTTGCCAAGGGTGCTGCCCAAAAATTAATGGTATATTTTTCTTATTGCCTTTGTATGGCTCAGTTTATATTTTTCGTGCTTTGAGTTCATGGAGTAAAGGCGTTGCTGTTATCAAGAAATTTAATCTGGTATCAAATACAGATTTATATTATGATGGCACTTTATGTCCATTTTTTTTTCATGAAAATATTTGTTGTATTTATCATAAATGGCTTGGTTGCTCACTTAATTATTTTGGTGACCACCCATGAGATCTTCCTGATGCAACATTGCATGCAAAGCAATTTGAATTGGTCCATTATAGTATATGAGTGATCATTATTTTTCCGGTACAGAAAATATTTTGGATTGGTATATGAAATATTGTTGATTTTTTTTATTTTGTGCAAGGTATGTGATATTACGTGGTTTGTGATTCTAATTTTTTCCTACACGTAACGTATAAATGTGAGTTTGATTGAATTTGAGGTGGCGGTTGGAATGGAGCTGCAATGTGGAAATGCTTTGGATTATTTGTGGGACTGGCTATCATATTTTCATCCTCTGTGTCTGAGTGGTATATATGGGTCGGGAAGCACATTTTAATGTTTTACAGTTAAATCCAAACAACTCGTCATAATAACTTTAAACAACATTTAACGAATACATATAGCGGAATATGAAATATGCATTGAGGGCGTAACTTCGAATAATTGATTTTTTCTGAGATTTTTATTGAGCACCAGTATGATGCGCAGTGCATGTTCAATACAGTGCTCTGTCGCCATATTTAGCAACCAAGGTAGTCGTGTCCACTCGTTAATAAGGAATGCTATATTAAGCATACAGTGAAAATGAAGGTCATAACATTTCCGTGTCAAAAACTTCAAATTTAACTGTTCATCGAAGTTAAACCAAGTATTCCTTTGAAACACGTTTACCACAAGAGAAAGTTTTTCGTGGAAGAGACTTGTAGATGAAGTTTCCATAGTTTTGGCAATTTGCATCATATATCTTGAGCAGAGTAGGAGAAATAGCAATATCTCAAAATATTAAGTGATATCGCTAAATGTTTAGGGATATCACTATTATATAAAATGATTTAGATATCTCGTCAAGTCATTTAGGGATATCCCTAAGTGAGTATGATTTGTGGATATCGCTAAATGATTTAGTGATGTCGGAAAATAGGACTAAAGGTCAAAACAGCTTGGCATTTTTTCTGACCCTAATATTTATTTGCATTCTACATTTTATTGCAAATTATGTTAACGGGCCTGACAAGGCAAGACGAAAAAACACAATTCAGATTGGCTATTGGGACTCTCCAAGAGGGAAGAAAAAAGATGCGAAAGATCTGCATGACAAAAAGTTGCCGAGCAGACTGTGGATATGTCGATCATCCGTTGACTTCATATCTGTTATTTGGGTATCTGAGAATGCTTTTGGGGGGTTAAATCTAATAAGTTAATCAGCAAATCTCAGTTGAGGATGATGGAAAAATGTATAAACATACATGAATAATTTAAACTCTCCAATACAATGGTAACTTCATACAGGTATGTTGACAGAGTGAACTGAACTATTACCAGAACTGCAGATTCACCATGAGTTTCCGAAAACATATAGAATGGGGAACGCTTCTCCATCTGCACGTCATACAGATGAGCAACCGGGGCCGTCCACACGACTTTGTTGTGGCCACTTTATTGCACGGTGTTCATTATCCACAATTCAATAAAAATAGAATAGTGTAGAGGGAAATATAAAATACATACGCCGTTTTCCCCTTTTTGCTGCTGCGCGGCTTTAAGATATAAGCTGTAAACCTTGTTTACTCCAGGATGATATGAATGTATGGCGGCAAACATGTAAACGGAAGTAACCAAAAATTCAATTCATTACGATACGTATACAGCAACTGAATACAGTGTTACTACAAAAGTGGATCTGGAACGTATGTGGGTCTGTTTCTTTGGGATGTGACGATAACACATATTTCACGTATTTAGCTAATTCATCATTTGCCACGTTCATATTTCTTCATTATTATGTGGGTTGTCTTTGCTGAATATTTAGCTTAGACAGGGAGCCGCTACTCAGAGAGATATGTACGGGTAAAAGGCTCCGAAACATGTTGAGTAGTTACCCGCTGAAGACCCTTTAATTTATTTGGGCTAATACAAGCTATGTCAACATTTTACAGTCGAACGTGTGCAATATGGATAAAAGTACTTCCGTATGTATATAGGTTAGACAGGGACAGGTTAGCTTATGGGGAGTAAAGAGTTCGGACTGCGGAATAGGGTAATGACTACTAGGAAGTGGTTCTGGGCAAAAAGACACAAATACAATACATATATAATGAATGGTTTGTAACAATTGGAAGTCCACCGAGGCAGCTGTCTTGTACCTGTGGTCAGACAGCACATAACTTTTGCAACAGGCTTTGACAGTTTTGCAAACTGATACTTGCACATATTAAGATATATTGCGACGCCATATTGCTGGTGCTCAGGTCACAATTTCAGCATATTTGTACCAAAAACATGTTCACTGTAGCGTTTTGCTGACTGAGTTTCTGAAAAAGCTTGGATTTTTTTATTAGAATGTATCAAATTTAGCTAAGAAGAGCCAACAAGTAATGATATTGTAGCATTGAAGTCCTTTTTTTAGCATATCGCAGTTAGGTTACTGCGTGGCCCGCACAGCATTTGCGTCCGTGTTTTCCGGTAGATTTTGAGTTTATCCCATCAGAAATAAAGCTTCTTGGATGTGTTTTATTTCTGCCTTTAATTTGTGCGCAATAGTACGTTTGCTTTTTCGTCCTGATGAGATACATATACATTTCATATCGTTAATTTCAAGTCCCTGTTGATGCTTTGGCTCAGATATGATTTGATTATATTGTCGTTTAAACATTAGGATGTCCAGGATATCTGCAAATCCATTTAACTTTCTGAAAAAAAAAAAATTTCACTGACTAACTGAACGAAAAAAGCAAAAGGAAAGAAAGAAAAAAAAGACTGAAAAAGAAAGGAGAGAAAGATAGATTGTTTGTACTACACAGTTCCTGGGGTAATATGGGCTGTTTTTAGGTAATCTTAAGAACCCATTGCAAGCAACAATACATTTCGCGGAAAAAAGAGCAATAATAATAATAAAAATAATAATAATAATAATAATAATAATAATAATAATAATAATAATAATAATAATAATAATAATAATAATAATAATAATAATAATAACTAACAATAATAGTTATTATTATTATTATTATTATTATTATCATTATTATTATTATTATTATTATTGCTATTATTGCAAACATTTCTAAAAGTCTTGTGGTTTTTACTTGCATCAACACTTCACGCAGGTAAAAAGCGAGACTTGATGGTAAGACTGGAAACGTGCATGCATGGGAGGAGAGTATACAAACGGAAGAAACGCGTAATAAATATTTGATACAACGTTGAATTTGTAAATCCTTTGCGCCATTGGGGAAAACGACAGGGGCTCCTTCTCTACTCTGACTTGCTGCTTGAAGTCGGATAAAATGCTGTGGTTTACACAAGCATTTAACACCACGGTTTATACAACATTTAAAGGCACTTTAACACCACAGTTTGCACAGAATTTGAAGGCATTTTATCACGGTGAATTACGTAACATTTAAAAGCATTGTATTGTCATGCATTGCACAACATTTGAAGGCTTTTAAAATCCAGCAACATCAGATATCTCGGGAACCTGTCCGGGAACCCATTTTAAAAATTACTGTATATAGAATATAGGTTTTTCAGGCTACATATACAAGACTGTTGCACAATACCTAGAATGGAGACAGTGATACTTTCCCCGGGATTTTTATTTTAATTTACATCAAATACGTACTAAATCACAAATGACAAAACGAGAAACATATTGCTGGTTGTTGCATATTTCTTCCATTCAGTCCACCGTAAAATATAAATTGTATCAATGACATGAATTGCAAGCTGGTATAAAGTTAAAGGAACTTTTTGACATGGGTGGCATCTCTTTTCTTCACACAGTGTGCTCGGCCGCCATTCATAATTTTCGCATTAAAAATAATGGACATTTTATAGACTCTAACGCGGTTGAACGTTCATAAAACGTTGAATAGAATGTCCCTTGTGTAGTGTTTTGTGGCACTGGTTAATTGTTGATTGTGGTGTGTCCTTCTGTGGAATATACATGTAAAATAATTTTGTAACAGAAGCAGGGCTATGACTATAAAAAAACGACAAGCCTCTTTGCGGACAGATCCTGATGTGATTGTTTCAGCTTTTGAGCTATGCATGCAAAACATAAAACTGAAGGTCCACCAGAGCACAATCATTTAATATGTTAGTAGCACTGGTAGATGTGTATATTTTGTATGTATATTTTATTTTTGCAGAGGTTGCCATTTAAGCTCAATAAAAAAAAAAAAACAGTTAAGTAGTGTGCTATACAAGCTGTATCTATCAAATGACATATCTGAAAAAGCTTACATTAAGGCTTGTGATTTTTGCATCATATTGACAAAATTTTTGCCGTTATTTGATGGACTTTGCTCCTGGTGCGACCACACCTTTGAAACTCTCGTGCACCGCTTCTGTTCATTGATCGTTGCGCATGGAAAAAATAAGAGTAAAAATCACAAGGGTAGACATGCAAATAGAAAAACCATTCCTACCTTTGCACGGTTGCCAGCACAGCAGAACTGTTAACATGAGACACACCTGAAACATCAAAGCAGGCCTTCAGTCCTTGTATCAATGATGGTGACGTAAACTCAAAAAATACATACACGCAATAAAGCAAAAGCCGCGAGCATTGATTGTATGTTTTAACCGAAAAAAAAAAACACAAAAAAACAAAGCAAAAAAAAAACACACAAAAACCAAAACCAAAACCAAAACAAAAACAAAAAAACAAAAACAAAACAAAACAAAACAAAACAAACAAGGCAGAGGTCGTTAGGATGAAAGAAGACATATTGATTACTATGACGCGCCATGGAATCATATGTGAAAACCCCCTCTAAAGGTAAAGTGATTTCTCGTTTTCCTTTCAACTAAATATGCGCGATTTGAGTATATTAGTACGTTTGTTGACTTGTGTAGTTTCTGAAAGCTATCATATTCGGCAATTGTTGACAGAAATTAAACTGTTACAACTATTTCTACGCTAAAACGTTTTAAATTCTCCATTTGCACAATACAGCTCCAGTAAGTATAGTGCCCATCTACCTGAGGGACAGCGTTGTTCCATGTAGGTTATCATGCACAGTAACTGTTGCCATGGAGGGCAAGTGTACAGTGGATAATGCGTTTAAACTATAATTTGTAAAGTCGACTGCTTCGATCTTATCAACAATAATTTCTTTTTATACTCTGTTCCATTCTGGAAGTTTTTATATTTGCACTTTCGTTTTCAAACGCTTTGAAGTAATCTGTCCGCAGAACGAGATTTTGGCGAGAGTAGACGCATAATGCGGTGGTGCTAAAAATAGAGTGATTTTGTTTTGATTCGGACGCAAATTTGCCAAGCCGATCTGGTCCATAATTAGCTAGAGACTCTGTGGAGAAAATTTTAGCAGTGTAGCGTGGAACGTTTGATAATATCAAGGACTTATTGACGATCTTTGAGCTTTATAGCGTAGGGAGGCGCCACAGTTGAATTTAATTGACATAAGTAGTGAACAAAATTTGTCAAGATGTCTGGTCGTGGTGTGTCGAGGAGGGTGCAAAGTGTGAGGACGGTAGGAGCTGGGTGACAGGCATGGAGCTGGGAGGGGGCGGTAGAGGTTGCACCCGAGTCAGTTAGGAGAAGAGGGGTTTGGGCCAGGTACATAGTAAGTGGGTACCCCCCGGAATTTTTGCTGGGTAGGCTCCACCGAGGGTACAAAACCAGGACCCAACGGGAGCGGAACCAATGTGAAAATGGGGGGTCTTTTGGAGCTTGTATTGAAAAAAAAAATGAAATTTTACATAAAATTTGGTGTATTTTGGGGCAATTTGGAGACAGGAATTGAAAAACACAGGGGTCTTTGGGTGAGACAAGCGAAAAAGGGGGGTCTTTTAGAGCTACAAGCAGGAAAAAGGGGGGTCTTAGAGAGCGACAAGTACCCAAAATAGGGGGTCTTTTCTGCGGCGCCTACCCGTATAGCAAGGTATAGGAAGTACCCCCCCCCCCCGGGGTGCAATGTCAGGAAAACTAGAGAGCCCAGTACCAGACCAAGAAGGCAAAGATCAGGACGCTCAGGGGTATAAGAGGAAGAAAGGGGCAAAGGGTAGAACAGCAGGTGATGGCTAAGTTACAGTGGAATAATTGTTTTGTAGAGGAGTCAAGGCGATAGTGGGCGACATCGTTGATGTACATATAGCAGTTGAAGAATACGTGGTAGTGGTTGCTTTGATTGAAACACATGCGAGAGAGGGAGGGCTAGGCAGATTAGAAGTGGGGGGGGGGCGGGGTCTTTTGCACGCTGTGCCTGTGGAAGGACAAAGAATAAGAGTAAGGGTTGGTTTTCCGATAAAGACTGGCGTACAGTTGTCTGCGATGCAGGTCTTCTACATCCAGTGAAAGCCTGATGCAGTTTATTGTGGGTATGAGGATCGCCGGCAAGCTGGCGACGTAGGTCATAAAAGAAAGCACTTGCCACATGACCAAGCCGCGTCCTGGTGATTGGTTCATCGGTCTTGATATTCATGAACTGCCTGCATTGTCTTATGGGATAGTGTCACCGAGTCGTGAAAGCATTGCTGGCCAGACTGTATTTCCATAATTCGATCACTTGCATGAATAAATACAGAGGTCGCTCTTTGAATCGGACATGCCTTTGCGCGCATGGGCGTCTGGGTAATATGCGGGTGGATTGGTTTGATTATGTGTAGCGTGACCGGCAGAGTTCGATGTTAAGTCCATGGTATCGAAGTATTTGAAAGAAAGTGAAGTTTCCGTTGATGGGAGAAACAAAGCTGCGCTTTTAGACCTTTCGTTAAAAGCTCATCAGATGGGTCTTGGAATTGATCAGCAGAACGACGACATTCAAGAAGACGCCATTAGGCGCAGAATTGTGGATTGAGATGTATTTCCAGATCCGCGCGATGTCAGACAAGGTTGGACCTCAGATATGCTGAGCAAATATAGCTGAATGTACAGTGGGTGACAGCGACAATCCAAAATAGTTGGTTCAAGAATGCCTTTACTTATGCTGGTACTGACATCGTGAACAGCACAACAAATCAGTGTCTGGTTCTCTATAATGCAGTGAATAAGAAACCGTTAAACTATGGAGTAAAAATGGATGTGTTGCTCGCAAGAAATATGTTGCTAAACACAAGGCCATTTACAGAAATGTTAAAGTTGAGGAAAGTGGCCTGCATGTTGACACCAGGCATCCATACGTCGGTTGGGACAATGTTACTTTTTTGTGCACGAATCAGATCAGAATATTATACAAGTGAACTGACTTAATATTAGGTGAATGATTGTGAACATAATGCCCTGCCACAGAATATGGTGAAATAAACAAATACATATGTGTAGTCAAATTATATATTCTCTCTCTCTCTCTCTCTCTCTCTCTCTCTCTCTCTCTCTCTCTCTCTCTCTCTCTCTCTCTCTCTCTCTCTCTCTCTCTCTCTCTCTTGTTTGAGGAGGAGAGGTCTCCTTACAAAAGTAAAACTTGAACTTATTTCGGTACTGATTCAAAACAAGTTTCTTAACTGCCAGTTGACTGGACAATTTTTTACTGCAGGTTTCTTTAAATTTCCCCCCTCTTTCTGTGAACTACCTGTGACTGTAACAGTGAGAGACAACAGACAGTTGACTTGCTCATGCACTCTATGTGGGCAAAATTGGATGACATTTCATGTTTAGAGTGGTATGTCCGTCTCAACTTTTCACATATGTCGGGATCTGGGGATTATTCTTTTTCCAATGAATATATGATATCTTTAAACTGTTGTGTACTTGTTGCTTGTCCAATACATAGGTGCCAGCCATTCTGGTTTTAACAGAATCATGCTAGTCTTTTGGTTGCCATTTCACCCAAGCAGTATAAAAAGGTGATCAAAATATGCAAATATCAAGATTTTCCAAAGCATGTTACCTTCAATAACCCAAAATAGAATACCAGCTATTCGGGTTTTTCCAAGAAATTCACCAAAGGTATTCTAATTTAAGAAGCTTAGTGGTTTGCAGATATGTTAATAGTTTCATCATGATAAGTTTATTAACATTAGTTGTTCCAACATTTTATTTGAACAATTGACAATATTATAACATTGAAACTGATTTCTGTTGGACAAAATTGATTTGAACTGAAGGAATTTCATTTCAAAATTACTGGATTATTTTTACTTCAACAGGGCCAGTAATAAATTGTTCATGTTCTTAGCATCCATGTATGTAGTGTGCATCTATGCTACTGGTGTTTAAAAATAAAAAAAAAAAAAAAATAAATAAATAAATAAAAAACCACGCAAGACCAGTGTACTCGACAATTGAGATAACCTCTTCCATAAAGTATTTGTGTGACTAGTGTATTCCCTGACATTTACATTATAAGTATATGTATGTGACTGAACTGAATGATTTAATTCACAGAAAATCAAGAGCATTGGAGTACCCCTGGCACGCCGTTGTCCGGCACACCCGACATGTATTTGGACACCGTTTGCCACCCTTGTCGCTTTGAGCCACGTGCAACACAAGCCAACCTTCATCAGCTTCCTGCTGTTCCGCAATGTTTATTTACTTACAAGCGTGTGCTTCTTATCGTAGACAGACTTCAATACTCGTGGATGGCCTTTTCGATTTTGGGATACAAAGTACACGTATGTTCCTATAAAATGGATAAAAATCAAACAACTGCCTGTTGTTCGCAACATTTTGAACGATACAAGCACAACATTTACCCGCAAACTTCGTAACTTTACACCTTTGTGGTCAGAGTGCTTTGCATTGTCAGCCATTATGTTTTATAGTGCAGAAATCTTCAGATTGTTGTCTTTCATATATGAAAGGGTGTGAAGAGATGTAATGTGCGCAACAATTAAAGGGTTTGGCTTTGAAGGAAGGTTTTTGGAAGAGTTGAGAGTTCTATATGCAGATATAAATTGTACAGTGGGTCTCTAGGAGATCAAAATCGAAGCAGCAGAGTTGTGCATTGGGTTAAAACAAGGTACTGCTTTATCCCGTATTTGGTATGTGTTGTATCTGTGTGAGTTGGGTGAACAGTTGCAAGAGAGTGGAAAAGGTGTTCAGGTAGGAGATGAGAGGATACCAGGTTTTATTTTTGCAGATGACATTGTTCCTATGGGTCACATGAAAGGAGAATTACAAAATCAATTCAGACTAGCAGGGGACTATGTTGAGAACTGGTGGTTGGAAAACAGTGAAAAAAGAAAGGTCATGATTCTTAGTTAGATACACATGTAGCGAGAAAAGTACATGGTTGAAAAGTGTGAGGTTTCAGAAGGGTACGAGAAGGTCATTACGATAGGAGAGGTGAATGTGAGTACTTTGGTGTTAGCATCAAAGCTACAGGTGAAGGATTGCTTCGATACCATGTTAATAAAATCAGACAGAATATCAATAAAACAAAAGGTATGATTAAACTAACAGGGGCAAATAGTTTCAATGGAACATTCACATGGAGGGTGCTTTGGGAGAGGGTAGCAGGCCCAGGCATGCTATATGGGTTAGATGTAATATCGATAAGTGAGAAAGATCTGTAATGGTTGGAAAGGGCACAGAGAGATAGGTAAATGGTTACTAAGGGCCCCACCATGTGTGGTAGCAGAAGTAGTATTACAGGAATTTGGCTGCTTGAATGGCCGGGATTGATTACCAAACGAAAATTGAGCCATTGGGGCTACTTGCAGGAGACAAGAATAGGTGGTGCAGAAAGGTGTATTATCAGACGGTTAAAGAACGGGGAAAAGGGGGTGCTAGACAGAGACAAGTAAGCAGAGAGGTATGAGCTGAAAGGGGCAAGATGAGGTTGACTACTAAGGAAGACATATGTTGGTAAGGTTGTGTCAGAAAATCACTAGGAGGAGTGGAAAAGATGGGTTGAAAAAAAGAGCACATTGAAAGGTTACCAAGCATTAGAGAAGCCAGCAAAGGGAATGTGTTGAAATAGAAGTAAGGGTTCAAGATAACTATTCCAAGGGAGAGCAGGGCTAATTCATCATTAGAAGCGAAAGCAAAAGTGGACAGAGCGAAGTGATGGGAAGTGCCAAACATGGAGGGAATCGGTAGACGAAAAGGGAGATCATTTACTTTTGTGGCGTTCAGAGTACCAGGATTTCTGTTTGAGAGTTGGACTGAATACGATGAGGCCTGTAGGAACCTAGAACAAGTTAGAAATGTGGCAGAAAGTGATAGATTTGCTTGGATGGTGGGACTAAAGGGGGAATTGCCAGGAAGCAAAGTAGAGATAGACCAAGTGAAGTGTTCCCTAGTAGAGTGTTGGGAAAGAAGATGTACTGTTTTGAGGTTTTAAGGAGACGCAGGCTAAAGTGTGCAACTGAAGGAAGGGAAGGGATAATGTAGCCCCTGTAAGCGCTCCAATGACTCTGGCTGTGGCAACACAGACCGGAGCTGCGAGTATGCCAAGTGCCAGACGAAACATTGACATATTTTTTAATGGCTTCCTGTTTACAGGACCGCGGCTAGCAAGCGCCATGCCACAGAGTATTATTATTACCTGGTCATATCATCATAGTTCACCAAATGCCTGAAATAAACGTTCTAGGATAGAAGTAATTTTGTGTAAATTCTTTCATAGCTAGCACAGTAATTGCATATAAGATAACTAATGTAGAGTCAAGCATTTTTGTGCATGCGTTGAAAATAAAATTGCTCCCCCGGAAATTGGAATTATAGTTTCGTTAGTGCTTGTTTTAAGAAAACAAATAAAACAACCATTCCTTGTAAATATTATGGAGAAGAGAAGTGACAACGAAGACAGAAGTCCGAATAGATGGCATGAAAGTAAATATAATATCCATATTCATGTAAGGTAGCAAAAATATATCCATGGCCGGAAGGAAAAAAGTCATTGAAGATCATCTTTTATGGTGCTTTCCTGTGTATTGCATTTGGATTTGAAGATGAGGACCAGTTTGTTGATCCCAAATGAATTTTGTTTAAATAACGTTGGTAGAAATCAGTTGAGGGGCAGAAATGAAACTGGTAAACTAACAAGAGAAAAGTATAAAGCTCCATATGAGTAGATAGCAAACCAAAATCAAGTGCATGCAACCATAGATAAACTAAATTATTCCATATTAGCATAGCATCGTAATCAAAGCATAACTGACACGAAACGACAGGGTGCAGTGGAAGTGATAAAATGAATCAAATACAAACATTATAAACACATAACATGCATAATTATTGTCCTGTCGACTAAAACGTTATAATTAGCAATGCAAAACCTACTGATACTCTTGTTTTTGCAGAGGAAACGATATAAAAATAAGCAAGTTACCAGTGAGTGCGTCACCAATAGATATTTTACAAAAGAAAGCAGGCTATAGAATAACGAAATGCACTCCCAAAGTGTACATGCCCACAACAATAATCTCAACTGCTTTTTCAATTGAAATTACCGGCTTGACATGTCCAAAAACAGGAATGATATTGAAAACTCAAGGCAGTAAGTAAGGATAATGTATGTATGTATGTATGCATGTATGTATGTATGTATGTATGTATGTATGTATGTATGTATGTATGTATGCATATTTTCAGATCCCATGGTTGGTGTTGGGCCCTTCAAGAAGTTTTACGCAGTTACCAAGGAAATGTGCAACGACCAGAGTGCACATTTGAATATTTCTGCATGAGTGACCTAAAATGAATGTGCGTGGCATATGCTGCCAGCTATCAGTTCTGGATGCTACAGGCGATGTGCAATAAACGAGCAAGTGTGTGCTTATGAAGTGTTCGTATTTGTCGCGATGTTCAAGTCCCGTTTGCAGGCGTAAGCCGAGCATTTGCCAATAGCCAGCAAAATCGACCTAAGCGGCTGAGAGAGAGAGAGGGAGAGAGAGAGAGAGAGAGAGAGAGAGAGAGAGAGATTGTAACCATTAGCTGCCGTCTCCATTGTGCAGCACAAACGCAGTTTAAAAAATCGATTTGTTGCTCTCATACTGAAAGTATTAGCTTATCAGTAATAAGCATATCGGGTTACCGAATAGGTAACTATTTCCATTCCAGTGTAAAATGTGATACAGCGTATTACAATCCCTGCAGGAAATTTGCAGTATTCGTCTATCAATATTAGTTTACAGTTTTGTTGTTTATCTATCTATCTATCTATCTATCTATCTATCTATCTATCTATCTATCTATCTATCTATCTATCTATCTATCTATCTATCTATCTATCTATCTATCTATCTATCTATCTATCTATCTATCTATCTATCTATCTATCTATCTATCTATCTATCTATCTATTTGTCTGTCGGTCGGTCGGTCGGTCTGTCTATCTATCTATCTATCTATCTATCTGTAGGTCTCTCTATGTGTCTGTCAGTCTGACTATATCTGTCCGTCCATCCTTCCACCCATCCATCCATCCATCTATCTATCTATCTATCTATCTATCTATCTATCTATCTATCTATCTATCTATCATGTCTGTCCTATTTATTTGTTTATTTATCTATTTATTGTGTACTCGGGTAATTGCGAACTGAAGAACGTGTCGACCCTGGATTACCCTTTTAGGGCAACAAGGGGTGGTGTTTACAGCGTCAGCTGGCCCAGAAATATTCACCCAAAACAAAGTTCAGATCTTACCTGTGATGAGCTCAACCCATAGCTTGAAGCAAGCTGAAGTGAACACACCACAGCCAAGCTGGACATTGAGCTGAGAGTATATTGATAACACTACCTTAAGTTATGTTATACATTTGATATATAAGTGTACGATTTTGCAATCAGGACCACAGGACAAATATATTACATTTTGGCAGAAAAATAGCAAATATAGCAGTGACCCAGATATTTGACCGAATGACCGATTTTTATATCAAGTTCCATGTATCAAAATCAAGCTCTTTTGATGTAAAAGCCCAGATATTAATCGTGCATGGATGTAGCACTGTGCCCTTGTGTCCGATTTCATTCCGTTGCGGGTGTTTTATGCCTGACATTAGGGAAAAACCTGGTCAGTTTTCCGACGCAATGTCAAAGTAGAGAAAAAGGCCTAGCGCTGACTAATACATGGCTATAGCATTATGAGTCATGTGCCTGACTGTTTGATATAATTCAATTCACGGCATGTAGAACAAAGGCCCAGTGACCTCATTTTGTTATGAGACAAACCCATGCATTCTGATACTTGTGTGTGTGTGTGTGTGTGTGTGTGTGTGTGTGTGTGTGTGTGTGTGAGAGAGAGAGAGAGAGAGAGAGAGAGAGAGAGAGAAGAAACTGAATGGATTCTTCAAACATCAAGATTTTGTAGCAGTCCATTTCATTAAACATACTAGGAGAAATAAAAAAAGGCACATTAATAAAAAGGAAAGAAAAAAGTGAACAACAGAAACTATAAGAGCGATTGCAACGCCATTACTATGACAAATTAAGGTCTAGAGGTTCTTAGAAATGTACCTCTGTGATTTTCGTGCGATTAAATTGACACAGCGGTTGCTGAGGAGTGTGTAGTAATTCGCCCTTCCCACAAGGAAGAGCATAAAGATCCTAAAATTTAAAACAAAAATACTGATGCACAGAAGAATTTGCAGAGAGCCACTAAAGCAACATGCCCGCCAATTTTGAGGAGAACACAGCTTATAGTATTGAAACAGCAAAATTAAAAAATAGAAATGAGTTGATGGACGAATGACAACGGATGACGAAGGGATCGGCTCCATGTAAACTTAGCTGAGTGAATTTTAACTGAGTTTGAAAAAACGCTCATTTTGGTAGATTAGTTTCTATCAGTAGTCAGATGGAAATTCGGAGTCCAAATCTTGAGGGGTATATACTTAAACTGTGTCTAACAGAAGCCCTCATGAGAACTTGCTATCAAGTCTGACCAGTTTTTAGGTAATATTCTTAGGTAAAACTTTAGTCTATCTATTTGCATGCTTTGTTGTATATACATTATTGATTTATTGATTGATTAAAATGTCCAAACCATGTCTGTTCCAATGGTCTGATCTTAACACTGGCCTCACTGCTCTGTTGTATGAGACAACTTGCGCGTTAGTCCTGGAAACTGGCAGAAACGTTATCAGGTATGTAACCAGCCACGGTAACATATTATGCAATCTGCCTGAAATGAATGTTTGGACGGGAACCAATTGGTATTTACAACTTTACCTGTTCCTTTACAATGTAGTCGCAAAAGTCAGCAAGCAGCTGACATAAGCTCCATGTGTCGCTCTTCTTAAATACTGATTTGTACTTGATGCACTCTCTCTCTCTCTCTCTCTCTCTCTCTGTGTCTCTGTCTGTCTGTCTGTCTGTCTCTCTCTCTCTCTCTCTCTCTCTCTCTCTCTCTCTCTCTCCATATGTATATATATTAGTTATCACATGGGTGATCATACATGGGCCCGTCTATGGGCCCGAAGGACCGTCTATCGGCCCAATCGAAGCGAGGCCCATAGACGACTTGGGGGTTCATAGGCACCTCAATCGATATATGATCAACCAACATCACCGATATTACCGATGCAGCGCGAGTTGTAAGCACGTGTCAAATTGACGCGTTGCGCATCTAGTTATTTTAGTACGCTAACTTACGCTGGTCGTCGGACTGCTAAATTTATGACATAGTCATGTATCTACTCACTTTTCTTCATTTATCGACGTATCTATATATGTATGTATGTATGTATGTATGTATGTATCTATCTATCTATCTATCTATCTGTCTGTCTGTATAAAGATATATTAAATAATAGATATGTATAGTAGATAGATAGATCAGACAGACAGACAGGCAGACAGACAGATAGATAGATAGGTAGATAGATAGATAGATAGATAGATAGATAGATAGATAGATAGATAGATAGATAGATAGAAGATTGATAGATAGATACATAGATACATAGATATATAGTGCCAAGAATAGTGTAAGCCCCATAAAAGCTAATGAAAGTTTGACATACATGTAAGCATACAATGATTCTGGCGGTAAGATATTGGGAATGCTGAATATATACACCTCACCAGTAAAAATATATCCAGAAAAAAAATGTATTTATATTGTCAAGAATTTTCTGTGCTTTAAAATTTTGGTTAAGACTTTGATAATTCCCTGTCAAAGCAAGACGTGGTTTATACCTCTCCTCGGTGCGAGTTGGGCGGAGCCCACCCTATCCACACTGAAAAAAGCCTATTGACCTAGACCAGGCCATGTTGATAGATCTTTTGTACAAGTCTGAGTGAAAATATTCAACCAACATGAAAGTAATGTAAAAACATAAAATCAGATGGTAATTTATACCACGGTGCTTTTGGGCCATTTGAGCAGGAGAAGGTTAATCCTCGGTTATAATCTGAGCCAGCCGGAGTCCTCGGCACGCCCAAAGCTATCAACGTGGACCATCATTTGTCTTGTGGAGCTCCCGCCATACTGGTAGTTTAGTGAAGGATCTTTTCTTATGCAATGTGAATGCGAATTTATGGTAATAATTCAACTGCATATAACTTTTCCTGTGGCTGTAATGCGATTGGTTTAACAATAATATGGTATGCTGTAAATGTACTTAATTTTCCTACATTTCTATTTTCGTTTTTTTTTTTGGCTGACAACACGGAGGCTCGAAATTAAAAACATAATGAAATAGTACTTAACACATATTACATTAAAACTATTCTCCAAAAGTCAAATTAGTCAAATTAAGACCTCCATTTTATAACTGTCATGCAGAGCCGTGAAAAACTATAAACGTGAAAATAAGCACATTCACAGTGTAGTTCTTCAGTTATTCCCTCTACATTAACACATTTGTAGAAAATTTAAATTCTTGCTATTGCCTACAACATGTATATATGAAATTATTAATTTTGTCCTATTTTTTTCAACATCATATGCCACATGTTAGGTGCAGGGTTGCAGTTGCGTACAATCTGTTTCCATGGCTCGTTAGTACTTGGAGTAAAGACAATGTAACCTCATGTATTTACCTAATCTGCTGGGTTTTTTTTTTGTTTTGTTTTTAATTTTCATTTGAACATGTATTGTTTAAAGTCATAGTAAGTGTTTTGACATTGTCTGACAAGCATGGTTCCATCTGTATTTGTAATAGTCGGACTAGAACATGTGAGCTCATGCTGAAAATAATGACAGAAAGCCAGACTGAATGGTAACTTGACAAAAACTTATTTCGTCAGGCATTTAAAGGCGTAGTAGTCATCCATTTGCAGCTACATTTACAGGACAACTCAATCAGCGAAACGAAGGACATGGGTTAATAAGCATGTTCAAATCTACTACATCATTAAGAAACAAAACAAAAATGCTCAAATTTTCTAGATTATTCACCTTTTAGTACACATAAAGGAGTCAAACAAGGTAACTGGCATAAACCATGCAGATTCTCTGGCTACGTTGCTTTGGTCTTAACAATGTTTAATATTTCCTGAATATATTTTGAGTCAGTCATTCTCCAAAATTAGTATGTGGATTTTAGACAATATACACTAGTGGATTTTTATTTGTGGCTATAAAATATACCTGCCCACAAATAAAAGACCACAACCATCTGTTTCCAATGTTAATTGAATAATCTTTCAACAAAATGAATCGGACTTGTTCTTCTGTGGGGAGGGGTATCCGAACAATTTGGAACCTTGGCCGCTGGGGCCTAATTGTCGTTTTAACAGATGTAAGATTGGATGTATAATAAAACTAGGTTGCCCAAATAAAACCTCCATGATAATGACAGTTTTTGGCATGTCGTTTTCTGTTTGGATTGACATATTTCATATAACTGGATACAAAGATTTAATGTGACAGTGGTACGGTTATTTATTGCTGAAAGTGCTGCTTGTTGAGGTACTTTATCATTACAGACCATGACATGTGTAAGTTAGTTTCTGAGAGAGTAGATCAACAATACCAGATGAAATTGCAGCATGCGTATGAAAGCATATGATATTAGGTAAGTGGGTTTGACCTAAGCCACAACGTTGATATTTACAGTTCATTTAAACACGTACCTGCCGATTTGTTACAGTGAACGGTTTGTATTCACTTTTGTCTTGTTAATGGAGGATTTTTCTCTTTGAATATTTGTAATGTGACCCAAATGGTGGCTGAAACCAAAGCGGTTTTGAGCCAAGTCCCGTGTCCATAGCTTTTAATTTTATTCATTTCTGGCGCAGATGTAATTCTAAGTAAATCAGCTCATTAACACATCCATCCCCACTTATTCAAGAATTTCGTTTTAAGTAAGATTGATATTTCTTTTAACATGAATAAGTGGTCTATCTATGGTTGTTGTACTCACGTGATATGTGAAATAATACATGTTTCTTTGACGACATGTATGAAAACGATGAAGCCTTTAAAACAAACAAACAGACGAACTACTTCCCCGCTTTTGCTACTCACACTCGACATACCCGTAGCCCCAGTCATATGCCATAACTTATGAGAGGTTCATCAGAACCAGGGAGGTGGATTGAGACATGCACGTTCCTCTCAGAACCAAAACCTTCTATACATAAATATTTTTTTGCAGATATTTTAAGTTGTCACGATGTTATGACTTATATACAAATTTTACATGCCAAAAATGCACAATTTATATCTTCATATCTCTATTTATAGTTCTATTCAATTTATATACATGTAGCTGTGAGCAACACAATAAAATTATCACAGGATGAAGTTTATATATAATTTCCACCGTCGACAATTCTCATAGTTTGATTACACCTGCCGTTTCCATAAACCTGCTTTGAAAACTGTTAACGTCATATCGAGAGATTTGGTTTTCAATTCAGCTGTGGTGCCCGTACAGGTAACTTGACTATGGCACAGAACAGAACAGAATAGAACAGAGCATTATTAGTACGTTTTTTTTGTCAGAAGTACCATTTTTATGCGACAGGTTCTTTTATATGATTTCATGGTAAGAGAACGACGAATTACATTAAAATCATATTCTACCAATCAGATATCAAGGAGAAAATGTTTTTTATTTAAGAGAGACGTCATAATTGGTAATATGTGGTTTGTGGAAGCATATGTGTAAATCAAAGAAGAATGAGAACAAGGTAAAAACGAAAATTAATCAAAACGAAAAGGGGGGATATATATTATCAGCATATTCCAATTTATTGCAATATAAAGCAGAGTTTTTTCGTATAATATATCCCAGGATCTTTGAGCAGGTTTTGGGGAATAGAGCAAGCAAATAGTGCAAAATATGGAAACATGTGGCATTTTGCATGTCTATCTACATGTAGGTAATGTTCGCAGCGTCTTTTGCCATAATTTTGTACTTAATTTTATTTTTTGCATATTTAAACAACTACAGCCAGACTTTTTATCATTTGTTTACTTCACTCAATGCATCTTGCATACTACAGGCCAGGTTTTTGTTTCCTCGGTCAAATTTGTAGGATCTTTGAGTTACTCCTCCGTTTTTTGAAAGATTCTCCAAACTTAATTGCCATTTTTTTTTTTTTTTTTTTTGCATTTCTGCCAACAAAGTCCTATTACCAAAATAAACAACCACAACCATTATTTTTGGAGCTAAAATAGGTTAATCTTCCATAAAAAACAGGTTGTTCCTTGTTCTACTGTGAGTAGGGGTATCTCCTTAACTAAGCCTTTTTTGGGGGTGTTTGCCGCTATACTATTGTGCATACTTAATTTCTTAAGAGTTCAAAGCGAGGCCGGCAGCGTGGCTAAATGCGATTCTACTTTCACAACTCTGCACTACTGAGACAATAATTTTCCATGCGAATCTAAATTTAAGTATTGATGAAATAAAACGCATAGAATTTGAAAATTGTGTCAAGTAGGAGCATCTGAACGCGAGGAGGTCAATACCGCTTTGGGCTATAATGATGTACATGAACATTTTCCAGCATGGCACTTATCACACACCCAAGTAGTGATAAAATATATGGTGTTATTATATACCACAAAAGCTAACATGACAGGACGTTATAAGTGAAAACAAATATAACCTTCATGAAGTTTACCTGTTCATAAAATCGGCATATGCCAAAATGCTGTCTTTTTGCTTTCCACTTAAGCAAATGATATTTGTCTAATATCTTTCATAATGTAGTAAATGTCAACACGACATTTTCATTTAGGCTCTGTTGACAATTTATTGAGGCCAAGATGTTTCCCAATAAATGATTCTTGATCCAAGGGTCAATTCGAAACCCATCGGGCTCATTGTGCAACGGCACCAAGATGAATCAATCATCATTATTGGCATACACTGTACCAAATACAGTGATTTGAAGTTACTGTAACCAATGACTTATCAAGGACCGATTTAGCTTTGTAATACCGCCAATTTTCCCGATAACCAAACTCAATTGTTGAGCGTGTGTTCAAAGACCTTGTTAACATGACCGTCGTGTTGTTCCATAAAGTTGCGGTAGAAAATTGTCGGTGACAATTGATATATATATATATATATATATATATATATATATATATATATATATATATATATATATATATATATATATATATATATATATACATATATATATATATATATATATATATATATATATATATATATATATATATATCTAATTCCCGCCATGTTCATCAATGTGTCTAGACGTGCAACAAATAATCATTAAAGCAGACTAATTGTCGAAATTTTGACGCTGCATGTATGTTATGAAAGCGACAATGAAGTAATGGTTTTATGTTCCTAAGAGTGCATTCATTAGTGTGGCATCAGTCCATACCTGGACGGGGTCACTTCAGAGTAGTAAGGCAGAATTAGAGCAATAATGTCACAGACCATCGCAAACTTGGCATTTCACCATGTGTTTTAGAAGCAGTTTACAGCAGTAATGTCACAGACCATATGAGATTTGGCATTCCGCGATGTGTTTTAAGAAGGTCGTAGGCTCGATAGGAGGGTGGCGCTGCCGCCCATAATAACGAAACGAACACGATTTCTTTGGTGGTCTGATTAGCTGTTTTTGTAGAAATACATTCACCTGCTTCCTTGTACCCTCGGCTGGTACTAGTCCTAAAAGTCTATACCGTCGGGTAGTGTGTTGCGAAATTTGTATCTGGGTAGCCTTGAAATTTAGGTTCAAAACACAATTTCCATCACTCTGCCCGGCAACAGCAGCAGTGATAATGGTGTGTACGTACGTGAGGAGAGAATGGTTAGTTCACTACATCTATTTATAAGAGCTTGTGATGTCAATGCACCGGTCGTCACTAGATCTGGTTCTGGTAAATGGCTCACAGTTGTTTTCCAATCTCAAGGGGAAAACGTAATCACTCTCATGTTATTTATCCACAAGAACAGTCAGATACCGTCCTGCTCCTTCTTTTCAAGCAACTTTACTTTCGAAACAAGCTGGTTGAGAGTCCCAGCTCAATGGGGATCTTTAGTGACCACAGAATGTTAGCTCTTTGCACTCTTTGCCGACTGATAACAACGAAAGATGTGCATATCTTAACCAATTGCCATCATGCAAGCAGTTCCACTCAAACAGAATGGCCAAGACGAATACATGTAGCTTTAAAAAGAGACTAGCTCAATATACACTTTAGCAGGAAAACAATTGACTCAAGTCTTTTATCATGATCAAGTAAAAGATTGATGCAAACGATTATCAATGTTACCGTACCTGTGTTTCTCGCATTATCCTCTATATCAATTATGAATGCCGTTTATTGTCATTAAAACGTATCCATCGGAGATTGATCAGCGAAATCAATAGGGACTGGAGAGAGCAAATATGTAATGGGGACCTCAAAAGTACTGATCAATTTTTCCTATGACAATGTCTGTCCGAAAATACAGGATACATCATTTTGCAAGAAATGTTACTTTCTTACATTGGCTCCTTACTCACATGGGAGCTCATTGGTGTTAATCTGATACTATTGTTAAGGGTCCGCCCGATCGGGGGCGGGGTGGGTGGGCTGTATGTTTTCGGGTTGTCTGTCCGTCCGATATCTACAGAATGCCTCAATGCATTTTGCTCAAATTTGGCAATATGCTTATCTTAGCTAGCAAGATGAACTGATTAGATTTGGGTGTTACTCTGACCTAATTTAAGCCAATGGCAGCCATTATTATATGTTCGTTTGGGTTCGTTACTGCGATATCTCCAGAATGCTGTTATGTATTTTGCTCAAATTTTACGGTATGATTATCTTGTATGCCAGCATGGTCTAATTAGATTTGGTCTAATTAGATTTTGGTGTTATCATCACCTTATTTGAGCAAACGGTAGCCTAATTAGAAGTTTGTTAGGGCTCCTTACTACGATATCTCCGGACTGCTTCCATGTATTGTGCTCACATTTTGCAGCATAATTATCTCACATGACAATGTGAACTGATTAGATTTTATCTACGGAATGCTTCCATGTATATGTATTTTGCTCAAATTTGGCAATATGCTTATCGTACCTAGCAAAATGAACTGATTCGATTTTTATGTTTATGTCTCTATGCCCTAATTTGAACAAATGGCAGCCTAATTACATACTCGTTCCAATGTACTTTGCTGGAATTTGGCAGTATGCTTATCTAGCATGTCAAGATGAATTGAACATGATTTTCTGTACTAATGACAACATTTGTTCTGGATATTCAGGTCATAAGAATACATGCCATTGATCTAACGTTATTGTTTTGATGATATGTAGTTTTTGTAAAACTTCATCTATCTATCTATCTATCTATCTATCTATCTATCTATCTATCTATCTATCTATCTATCTATCTATCTATTTGTCTGTCTGTCTATCTATCCACGCATCTATCAATATATGTAATCGTTTGTTTATTCCTGCATTCACTCATTTCCTGACTTATTTATTTTTGAGTTGTAGCTTTGACAACCCCTTTTTCGTAATGGACAGAATTCTACCTTAATATACCCAGATTGTATTTTTAAATTGTTGTAATAACATTTTTCTCAATATCATTACAATATGCTTCCAGTAGGATTTTTTGCTAAAATTAATTAATTAATCCTCAGCATTAACTTAAAAGGAAAGTTGCAGATGAAATGAAAATTTCAAATGTATTGTCGAATCACAAATATATGCTAAATCATTATGTTCCCAGTGTTTTGGTGCCTTTAAGAGTTATATTATCTAAACAGGTAGAGTCAACAAGTTTAAATCAATAAACAAATAAGCTGGGGGCTTGTATGTAACATCAGACTGATTACTGATCTTTTTATGCTGCTGTTATATGGTCATGACAAACAAAATACATATCACGTGTAAATCCATTTGTGCATTTTAGTAAAAAAAATGACCGTCACTTGTGAGTAATGAATTCGATTCCATTCGTCATATAATAAGTTTCGTTTGCAGAACATTTTTGTCGAATAGCTAAGATTTTATGCAGTGAAGCCTTGTTTTAATGACATCTGTTTCCGACAACATTTGTTCTACACGAGGAAAAAACTTCACTGGCGTATAATATGTCAAACTGGACACATTATTGCAACGGAAAAGCACCATCACATTACATAATATCCGAGTTCAAATTTTGTCAATTAAAATGGACAATATTGAACAAACTTCACATTTTCATGCAAATTCACACTCTTACCACCATGATGTGCAATTCAAAACTACAGATACCCCAGTGTGGTATCTATCAGTCAACCAATTGACTTATAATTCCCCAAACTGGACTCATTATTGCAAGGGAAAAGCATCGTCACATTACATAGTATCCGAGTTCAGTAGTATCTATGAGTCAACCAAACGTCTCAGAGATGTCACAGTGACTCGGGAACACAAACAATTTTACATTTTCCTTGTGTGGAACGAGAGTTTAATGCAAAGACGTTCAACAAACCGAATGTTTGCGATTTTCCAGGCTTAAACACCCATAAAATGTACTGTGCATTACTTCACATAACTTCCCCGCACATTAAATGGGAATTTTCTATTCTGAACAAATCACACTGCATACCTAAAGCAGAATCAACCTTGGTAAATATGAAGTCATATTTGCATACAAATATTTGCCCGCATGCCGGAAATACTTCTGTAATGACAGTAATAGAACTGAAGTTAATATCAGGCAATCCAATACGATTGCACAATGCCCTCAACTTAATCAAAAAGCTAAAAATGTAGACATCTCCGCAGTCATTATGTTATGGCAACATACAGTTTATTCCCCCTGATTGGCGATTAATTACTAGAATCGTTCATTTACTCTTTTCTTTAGTTATTTAACTATTCAGCTATATTTTTGTCTGTCTGTCTATCTTTCTATCTACCTACTTACCAACACACTCACCCACTCCGGCCGGCCACACACAATTTTACTTGCCTGCCTACCTACCTACCTACCTACCTACCTACCTACCTACCTACCTACCTACCTACCTACCTACCTACCTACCTACCTACCTACCTACCTACCTACCTACCTACCCACCTACCCACCGACCTATCTGTCCGTCTGTCTGTCTGTCTGTTTCACTTGCGTAGTTGGTACAATGGAAATCTTGCAAAGAAGTGTGGGGAAAGTTTTATGTATGATGAGTCCGATTGGGACTTTTGAACAATCTACGACAAAAACTCGCATTTCAAGTGTAAAGTCACGACTGTATCAAGTTGCCCTTGCACGAGTTTTTAGCAAGTACAAGGCAGCGCTACCTCCATATTGTTGTTTTGTGAATTCGTTTTTAATTTACCAGCTATGGCATCATTTTCTGCGGTTTCCAACACGAAGCATTTTACCAGACTGTGCTTTTTATTGGGTTTCATAACTTCCGGCAATGAATCAGTTCTTTATGTCGTATAGGTATCAAAGAAGGAACGAATACATAAATGGATTCATTCGGAATGAATTAATATAATAAAAATAAATATAATAAAAAAGGAAAAAGAAATGACAAGCTAAAAGACTGAGAATGTTTTTCTCTGGTTGGCGGGTTCCAATTGCCTCAGATAAGTAGGTTGTAATTAGATCCTCAAAACAGTACAACACACAAAAATGATGGTCCATGAGACACGGAGCTCCAGTTGTAAACCCACTGCTTTTCCCACTATCTATTAATTACCCCTTCACATTTATTATGAATGATAGATACAAACTCTACAACACTTTCCCCCATTTTTATCATACAATAACAAAATATCTCCTTTCATTATTTCTGATGTCAACATCGGGATATTTCATTTTCTTTATGATTGTAAGTTACTAACAGCATTAGAACGTGCCGTATGATATTAATTTTAAAACGCAAAAAAACGGATGTTTTAGTGTACGCCATTGGCTTAAAGGTGCAGTGCAAACGTGGTTCCATCGATTTACTTGAAATACGATGTATAATGATACATCCATTATAAATCTGATCAATCTACCTGTTTTAACGCTGTAATATATGTATATATATATATATATATATATATATATATATATATATATATATATATATATATATATATATATATATCTATATGAAGATGTATGCCTATGTTTTACATCCATCCAAAAAGCATGTGGCAGCATGCATGGCTAGGCAACGATGAGAGTTGATAACCAATTTAAACGTACTCGACAGCAAACATAGGTGTATAGTATATTCCATTTTCCATTAATTTATCATTGTAATGCACCGTAAATTAATAATGTAAATACCAGAGCACCCTTAGAGTCAACAGTAGCTAGCATTATGCAATTTTTTTTTCAATTAAATGCCGGCGTATTTGTGAAACATATTTGTTTTTCCTTCGTGTAAATAGCCATTAATGGATTTTGACAGAATAACAAAGCTGAGATTGGTGCTACTATGTGCCACTTAAACCCAAAATACCTACAATTTATTTCCACAGGTGTGCACACCATTATAAAGACCTTCACATCACAGAGATTCAGCTCATTTTGTCAGCAAAGGCAAAAGCAAATACAGTAATTACATAGTGCCAATTTATACATTCAAACCACCAATTAAAGCATCATATCACACGAAAGGTACGGACACTAATTCATTTTTATTGAGTGTTCTTCCTGGAATTTAAAATACTTGGATGTATCAAGTTTATAGCTGAATGTAGCCTTTAATATATCCTGAAAAAGATAATGTACATGTTGAAAAAACACGTTAGCGCGGCTGCCGTAAAATGATGTCTTGGCTGAATTGTTGACTGTAGTATTATTTTTGTGAATATTAGCTGGTAATCAACGTACAAATGTCGCGTATATGGTTTCTTCAAAGAATCTTGCAATGCATCTGCAAATTTTTATATGAAACTTTCAAGGAAAACAGAATAGTATCTTTTCATCGTTTTACATGTTGATTGAAACATGTTTTATCATTCAATTTGGAAGAATGAAAACTCTGGATAAATCTCTCTTGCGAAAATAGAGAGTACCACATGGCAAAACGAAAGAAAAAGACACGCTCAGTATAGTGAACGCTA
>OZ026612.1:53894576-54052076 GCA_964020975.1 Hermodice carunculata
ACCAGAAAGTGGTTCTGAACAAAAAGACACAAATAAAAAACTGTGGCGGTTCCAAACATAGATGTTAGCCTGAATAGCATTTATTGGGACCAGATCCAATAGATAAGCAGGAGTCATTTTGTTGATCATTTTGCAAAGAAAAAAGGGTTGAAATGTTGGCCAATTTAATACGTTGAGAACAAGATGGCGCGGTGTATATTTAGGAGAATCTAGACAAGTACGAGCAACTTCATACTGAACCAGTTCCAGCGAATACGAAAGATCCACCGAGCAGTTATCCAATGAACACATCCATATGGTAGAATAGGACATATTCTAGGTTCACAATCTGATCAAAGTATTACTAGATAACCTGCATTTCAGTCTGAAGAGTGAAGTTAATTGTTTCCTCGCATTGTCTATCATTCTGGTACTATGGGTACTCTATTTTAGGTGGTAGGAGATGGCTAATTCGAAAATTAGTATGATCAGTACCTTCAAGGATTTATGGTATCCCAATGAGGCAGAGTTTTATGGTAAAGTTTGTTTTACATGTACTTTCTGGAAAATAGGAGAGCCAGAGATTTAGTTGGAATAAAAGTAATTTTCCACAGTTTGTCCCAAACGACGATTCTGCCAAGATCAGTAATGACACGTCTAGCAGAAATGTGAAGTTATAGACAACCCGCCCTGTGATTGTATGGATTCTATGACCGACGTGGGATATCATAATCGAGGCGCGTAGCGCTGCGGTCATGATATCCGACGGAGGCGAAAATATCTACACAGTCACTAGATGGGGAGTATTAAAGTCTATTTTACCATAGCTAGATTTAATTACCTCTAATAATTACCCCCCCCCCAGCAATTTTCGCATGGTAGAACGGGCCTACCAGCCACCTTGCTGATCTCCGAGTAACGTGGCACTTCATTGCAATCATAACGCGTACTGCCGAATTACCGTTCTGAATTTAAGTGTTTGTAAGTTAACGCAAGCAAAGATATCCACTGATTCGACCAAACTTAGAGCATCACACACACACACACACACACACACAGTTGAATTATGAGTAAATACTGTGTTCAACTTAAGCATCGCATTTGGGATCGAATGGGATTACCAAATAGTGGAAACGGTAGGTCAACTGTTTCAAATGAAAGTTTGTAATTCTGTCAATAGATATGGCGTTGCATGTATGTAAACAAAGCGTTCCGGCCCACCTCGAAAAACATTAACACCTCAAACTGCTTCTCTCAAATCTTAAACATGGAAACACAAAATGATAGTTTCTTTTGGATTGATATATGTTATTCACCCTCATAAAACAAAAGACAAAAAAAAAAACAAATATATATATAGTATATATATATATATATATATATATATATATATATATATATATATATATATATATATATATATATATATATATATATATATATATATATATAATTACCAATTGCTTCATGGAGCCGTGGTTAGTGATGACCCTAATACTGGCCAAAGATAAAAAATACAGCCATCTGACTGGCCCGCTGCCGTTGATAGGTATATATAATCGACAGCATCCTGGTATCATCAGCAAATAATGTGATTGCGCATGATATGTCGTCTGTTCTATCAATATTGAAAAGCAAGAACAGTAGGGGCTCCGGGACAGAGCTATGAGATACCCCTGCCTCGAGAGGAGGCACAGAAGACGTGAGGCCTTTACACATTGACGACGACGTAAGAGATAACTACTAATAAAATTAAGAACAACACCCTCGATTCTAATCTACCTCGATTTGAAACGAAAGCCGATGTGCCAGACGAGGTTAAACTTCTTGCTAAAATCAAGGAAGATCATTTTTGCTTCTTTTGCAGTTGAAGAGCATTTTATATGTCACTCATGTGTTACCAATTTTTAAATTTTCAAAATTCAAATCAATGGTTCGAAGGGCCTTACTTGCACATAAAATTTTTGAGGGTTCAGAGTTGAAGTATAGATCACTGTTCCTTGAGTGCTCAAATTTGATTGTCTTGTCGTTTCCAAGCCTTTTAAGCTCATGTCTTCTGCTGTTATCGCGATATCGGCATCGTATATATTATCATATGTTTTATATCGTATCTTAGATCACAACTCGGCGAATAATAGCTGCATATTTTCAGCAAATGTTGTACTAACAAACTGAGCATAAATAAACACTTGTGTCTATCATTTTTAAGAGGTTTAATTGTGGAATCGTTTTGTCTAAACCCAGAATGTTTAGACTTCAAGGGTTGATAAAGCGTGAAATACTTGCATAAGATATTAATAAATAAAGCGTTTAAATATCTAAAAGCCTTGACAGATCAGTCATCTAGATTTATACTGCTATTTATCTGTTTATTATTCGTTGTGAATACACGAGAAAGCTCGGTATTTTCCAGTAATCCTGAAAGCACGAAGCACACAGACAAAGATTAGTAAGCTTGGCAAGTGAGTGACAGCTGGCCGATGCGGTATTTTTCAAAGTCACAATTTTTATACCATCAAGACCTGTTGCATAACTATACTGCAATGACTACAGTACATTTTCACACCAATATTGCCAATTTGAAAAGTGTCAAGGCAAGCCTCACGTCATGTGAAAATGCTGGTAAAGATATCGGATTATCTTCGTCAGGAAGTGCACACTCATTCACAAAGTATTTAATAGGAAAGTTTGCATCTATCTGTATTACTGGATATGAAACCAAAGAACACGAACAACAACCAAGATTGCTCATTGGATAGCAATTGTAGATGAGGCCTTAATGCATATCTACGCCACGGTCAAGAGCTAATGTGTTTATTTTTTCGGAACCGTTAGGTGGTTAGCTGCAGATTTCAAACCTTATTAGCAAGGAGAAACATTTCATCATTTTGTCAATTCACAACTCAGAAGGCAATGTGTGCTCTAACCATTTTCTACAGTGGAAAGGGTTAGTTGATTACAGGCGTATGGCCGTCCTCTAGCATCGCCAATATGGGTGCCCTTGATTTGGTCAATATATCTTGCATGAAAATCAATTCGGCAGTGATCAATTCTGAATGGGGATTGACAACGCCCTGACTGGTGTAGACACGTGGGGGTGGGTGGTTAGGTGCAATCAAATTTTTCAAATGCGATGAGCTTTGTATAACCACGCACTGCTAAAGTCTTACGGTGTCAGGTGAAGTCGATCACTTCTGTGTGGGACCTCCGTCTGACGACGTGGTGGTTCTAGGCCCATTCTCCCCCATCTAATTAGCACGAATAATTTACTATATATATATATATATATATATATATATATACATTAAACTACATTTTGAGAGGGTGACCCAGTTAGCACTAATAAGTACTAATCTACCCCAGGGCCCTCTTTAGACTGTACTCACAAAAGTATAATGTGAACAGTCACGTTTCAAGATGAAAGTAAATACCATGTACAATAACAAATACATAAAACCAGTAAGCTGTGGTGCCATACCTAAATTGTCTACAATACTTTCTTGACTTAAGAATAAACTTTGTACACAACTTTTTAAACTCAGGTACAGACTTAGCTTCTCTTACTTGTTTTGGTAATTTGTTCCATATTTTAGCCCAAGGGTAAACAAATGCTTGTGTTCCATATGCTGACTTGGGGTTTTTAAGGTAAAGAGAGTTCATGGCAGCTGATCGAAGATTCATACTATGCACATCAGATATATAGTGAACATATTTTTCATATAATCAGGCAAAAAACCATTTAGTGACTTGAACATTAGAACACATTTTTTAAACTTAATTCTTTCTTCTATTGACATCCAATTTAGTTTTGATGTCAAAAATGGTAACTTTGTCTGCCATTTACATTCAGACTTAAATATGCTGCCAATTTATGTAAGCGTTTAACCTTGTCTAGTAAATCTTTGCTACAACCACTCCATTTTGTACAGCAATAATCAATGTGAGGAAGAATATATGCATTAACATACAATTTTCGTACATGCATGGGTAAATAATCTCTTATCTTCTTCAACACTACTAATTTGGCAGATACTTTTTTTACAGATTAATGCTACGTGTTTCTCCCAGGTCAAATGCTTATCTACTTGTAGACCCAGAATTTTGACATCATATACATTTCCAAGAAGTTTTCCATTTAAGAAAAACGTTTAAACAGTGACTATTTTGTTGTCTTAATTTTTGTTTTGAACACACCAACATGGATTTTGATTTATGTTCATTAACAAGCATATGATTATGGGTGCACCAACTCGCAGCCTGCTTTGCTACGTCATTAAGTTTGGAATCAATCTCAGGGAGAGAATTACCAGCGACATGAAAAGTGGTGTCATTGGTATACATATTTACATGAGCACCATTGAGAAATAGAGGCAAATGGATAGGCATACACAATACTTTGTTGCAGATGAGGCCTTATCCGGGCCATCGCGCGTGCAGATGTTCCAGGTTCACCCTCTCTACTACCAAGGCGCCAGCAGCGACCTAGCATAGGCATCTTGATGCTAATTTCTGTTTTAGTTCAGTTGGTCGGTTCCCACGCGTTGTCTTACATGTACGTTCATTTATGGATGGTCTTCTGAATGTCCACATGGGGTCACAGAGCAGAGCACAGAGAGAAAGTGTGAAATGTACCGGCGTATCTATACTAGTTAAGTTACTACGACGCTGGGTGTCACCATGTGCAGGCAAATCTCTTCATGAATGTATGAACACAGTTCCAATTCCTATTCTGTCAATGTTAAGTATTATGAAGACAATGTCGACACATATATCAAAATATAAGCAAAAGAGACAAAGGTCTGTCTTTGCACTCACATGCAAGAGTAATGTGGCGAACCGTTTCGAATGGATTTCATAAGATTGATTGTCTTTGTTTGAAATTGCCGCCGACACGACTTTACCATACCAATGCCAATGGCGAGTCAGCAAGTAAATGGTACTGCATTAAGAGATCCAGAGTGTAGTCATTTAGAAAACTCAGATGATGTACATGTAAATCGTGAAATGCAGAGCGAGGGTAGAAGCATTGGATTAGGGCAGAGACTTTTACAAACTCCAAGTCAACTGAAGAAATTGATAACACGCACGTTTAGTCCCCAGTCAACCCCTGTCTCCACACGGCCAGATTGTGAGCAACTTGATGGTAAAACAGACAATACAGGACCATGTAAATACATCCTAAACCCAGACTCGCCCACTTTTGAACCTGGTGCTTTTAGAACACCAAAAGCTGATAATCCAGAAAAAAGTATATGTAATTTGGATCTATCTTTGAGTGGGGAAGTCCATGAAGGTGACACAGTTTGCAGGGGCAATCAAGGACAAAACAATGCAAACCTCGAACAAAAGGGTCGACCCAGAAGGAGCGACCGCGTGAAGTCGTGTGACAAATCTAATTCAGAACCAACGTCAAATGAAAAACAAGTTGAAAACGGAATGGGTGGGACTGAAGACCAAAAGAAAAAAAAGGTACCCATCAAGAAAGATAGGCAAAAAGACTCCCGAAATAATCACAAAGAGACTGTTTCCAAAGGATCGCAAAATAAAATGCCACTAGCTGATAGCCAATCAGCACGCCTGTGTATAGAAAACTGTATTCATCAAGGAAAGCACGTGGGGGGAATGATTCAGTGTACAGTTTGTATGATTTGGTATCATTACACGTGTATCCAGGAAAATAAGGACGATATATCAGCCATATGGTGCTGCAATAAATGCAGACAGATGCCTGATGCAATACAAGAAATTCTAGAAGAAGTTCAAACACTCAAAGAAACGGTGGAAGAAATTCGAACACTTAAACAACCAGACCCCCAATTAAGTGGATCTAGAATACATCAAAAGAAAGACGGCCATACAATAAACGAAATAGTATCAAGCCACCAAGACCTATGCACCACAATAAATACTCTAAAAGCCCAGCTTGTTGAGAAATTCGAAGGATATCATGATGAAAACGTACAAGTTAAAATGGAAACCATGGCCAAGCAGCTACTAGATAAAGAAGCAGAAGCAAGCAAACTGAAAGAGGACAAGACTGTTCTGAAACAAAAGAATGAAAAATTGTTAAAAACGCTGCAGTCTTCAGAAACCAGGCTGCAGGAACTTGAAATGAAAAATGAGGAGATGAAGCAACATATTCAACGACTGGCGTCTGAAAGTGCGACTGCAAAAGTTGAAGAAGAAAAAAATAAGATAGCTATCCAACTTAAGGAAACTGATGCTGAACTGAAGACCCAGAAGAAGAAATATGAAGATAAAATTACAGACCTGAGCAATGAGTTTCAAGTGGAGATAGGCCTTAGCAAAAGCATAAGGAGCTGTCTTCATGAGGAAGTCGCAAACCAGTTTGACATCATAAAGAACCAGAGTAGCGAAATAAAAAAACTCGGTGAAAATCTTGTGCAGCTGAAGGAAGGTATTATCAACGCCAAAGAACAGACAATAAGCTGGCAATTGCAAGCCCAGGCAATGGACGGAGGTTTATCCCCGTCTGAATGGAAAACTGTTCCAGGGCCATCACGAAAAGAACAAGACAATAAAGAAAAAACAAAACAGCGAGAAAATGAAAACCAAGGCCAAGAAAAGAAGACAGAAAATAGCCCCAAAAAGAAGCTTCTGATACTTGGAAGCTCACAATTGAAATACGTTAGACACGATAAACTAATCAGAAATTATGACGTGACGAAGGAAACTACCTACACAATCAAAGATGCCGACACATATATCAAGAACTGCAAGGAGACATTCGATATCACCATCATTCACCTCATTACCAATGATGTGAAAAAAGCCACTCCACAAGAAATTGCTGATGGTATAGAAAAAACTATGTGATTTCATACAGACTTCAGGTATTTCCAAACAAGTCATAATATCGTCTGCACTTCCAAGAACGGATAATAAGGATTGGCATTTGAAAGCCAAAGCTGCCAATTCTCTGGTTAGCCTTCAAATTGAAGGACGAGAAAACACTGTCATGTGTGATCATTTCCACAGTTTTCTCAGTGCAGATGGTGAGCGTCGAAAGGACTTATTCATGGATGGAGTTCATGTGAATGAAGATGGAACCCGCTTATTAGCAGCTAACTTGAAATATAGCATAAATCCAGAACTACGTCCGAATGGTAGAAAGAGACTTGGACGGCGTAGACCGTATAACCGTAGATAAACTCCACATGAAATGACTTGGAATATGTAAAGATGTGGTATTGATATCTTTTCTGACCCGCTTAAATGGATATGATTAAGATTATGTCTTGGAATGTACATGGCCATGTACACAAAGTGTGTGGCCAATCTGTTTCAAAATTTAATGATAGAGATTTTATTGATGAAATGAAAAAATATGATATTTGTGGTTTGACAGAAACTCATATAGACTCTAATACAGACGTTAGCATAGACGGTTTTGTTACATACAAAAGCGTAAGGGAAAAACACAAGAGAGCAAACAAACATTCTGGAGGGATATGTATTTATGTAAACAAAAATATTTCAGAGGGTATTGAATTTCTAAAAGTTGAACATCCAGACATTGTGTGGACAAAGTTACGAAAAAATTATTTCAACTTAAAAAATGATATTTACTTAGGTACAGTCTACATATCTCCAAATAACTCTACATACAGTAGTGATATTGATATTTTTGAGTTATTATTCAAAGATATTTCTAAGTTCACAGCAAAAAATGGTAAATGTATTATGATGGGGGACTTCAACGCCTCAACAAATATAGACAACGATTTTTCACCTCCTGATAAGGCTGATATAATTCATATTCCTTTGCCTGATGACAGTATAGATGACCAGGCCGCAGCAAGGCAAAATCAGGACAAAAGAAAGGTTGATGATCATGGCCAAAACTTTCTGAAACTTTGCATATTAACTGGGCAACGCATTGTAAACGGACGCAAACTTGGTAATCTTCGGGGAAAATACACTTGTTACACTAAAAATGCTAATAGCCCTACTTGTATAGATTACGTCACGTGTGACGAAGGGTTGTTACCCTCTATACCATTTATGGAAGTACATGACCTTACCTGGTTCTCCGATCATTGTGCCCTTTCATTTAATCTTGTGGTCAGACGCGATCAAGTAAATCAAATACTTGGCTCAACAAAATATAGTACACAATGGTCAGAAACAAATCAACAGCTACTGTACCCATTACCAGACAGATTTATTTGGGACTGCACTAGTGACACACTGTTTCCCACGGTACTAGAGACTATTTGTAAAAATGACATAAATGAATTCTTAAATAGAAAATACGATTTAAATCAAAGGAGTAATATGGACGATATGGTATCAGACTTTAATAGCATACTCTTCAAAGCAGGCAAATTATCTCTCAAGTTTAAGAAGAAAAAGTCAAAGAAAGGTAAACTTCCAAAATATGCAGACCTTAAATGTTACCAATTGTACAGATCAGTTAAAGACCTAGCGAAGTGTGTGTCGCGTGATCCCACCAATTATAGTCTGAGGCAGTCATATTATTCAACCAGACGACGATTTAAGCAAATTTCTAAAACCAAGGAAAAGCTGTTTAAAGATACATTGGTGAATAATTTAATGAACATCAAAGAACATAATCCAAGAGTATTTTGGGACCTTCTTAGAGAATTAGAAAATATTACTGGTACACAAAAGAAAAATCCTAGCGACAAAATTGACGCAAATACATGGTTTCAACATTTTTCTCAAATTATGTCCGAGGGAATTGACCCCAAAATGTCCAGTCTTTATCAGTCAGTGAAAGATATGATCACATCGAACCAAATCCCTACTTTTACAGAGTTTGACTATCGCATAAATGCAAATGAAATAAAAAATGTAATTATGAAACTCAAAAATAAAAAATCTCCAGGTAAAGATCTAATTCTGAACGAAATGCTAAAGAAATCCCAAGACATTTTGATGCCTTCTCTACTGAAAGTATTCAACTCTGTTCTATCCACTGGCTCTTTTCCTTCCTTATGGAAAGTAAGCTTCCTGACACTTCTTCATAAAGGAGGTTCAGTTATGGACCCAACTAAATATCGAGGTATATCTTTGGGAAGTTGCTTGTCAAAAATATTCTGCGGAATTATCAATAATAGATTACAGAAACACTTGACCTCGAGGTGTATCAGGAATGAGTGTCAGATAGGCTTCGTCGAAAATTCCCGAACGAGTGACCATATATTTATATTGAAAACCCTGGTGGATAAGTACACCAAATTGTGCCTAAAAGGAAAATATTTATTCGCTTGTTTCGTAGATTTTAAACAGGCCTTTGACAGGGTTTGGCATGATGGCCTATTGTATAAATTGCTTCAGTATGATATTGGCGGTAAAGTATACGATGTTATCAAGGATATGTATGACGGTGCTTTGACACAACTGAAATTAAAAGGTGGGCTCTCAGATTATATTATGTTAAACAATGGGCTTAGACAAGGGTGCACCCTGAGCCCCACCCTTTTCAACATATATATCAATGATTTACCAGATATCTTTACTCCCGACTGCTGCCCGGTACAGTTATATAACAAAAGTATAAATTGTCTGTTATATGCAGACGATTTAATCATCTTATCTGAAAGTGAAAGTGGTCTACAAAATAGCCCGAACAAACTCAACAAATACTGTAAGATATGGAATTTGACAGTAAATATACAGAAATCAAAAGTAATGATCTTTAATAAGACTGGTAGAAAATTAAAAAGAAACTTTTATTTAGGAAACGAACTTTTGGAAATTGTACACGATTATTGTTATTTAGGAATAGTAATCAAAACGGATGGTTCTTTTTCTAAAGCTATAAAAGCACTTAGTGATAAAGCATTGAGATCCTTATCCAGACTTAAGCGATTATTCATTAATTCTAACATAAGTTTACCTATTCTGTTGAGTTTGTTTCATAAACTGATCACACCGATTCTTACATATGCCTGTGAAATTTGGGGACCATATGAGTTACCATTTGATAAATATCTTGCAGTTAACGAAATTAGCAGCTATCTAAATTCATCTTTCGAGAAAGTCCATCTAAGTTTCCTGCGTTTCTGTTTGGGTGTACACAAGAAAGCTACGAATATAGCACTACTCAGTGAATTAGGTGAATATCCCCTGGCACTTAAAATATATCCCAAAATGTGTAAGAATTGGTTACGAATTGTGCACATGAGACCCGATACATTGCTTTATGACTGCTTCTTTGTAACGTTGATAACATTGAAACGGGAAAATTTAAATGGATATTGTCATTAAGATATGTATTCCAGATGTTTGGTTTCAACAGAATGTGGGAGAATGTCGGTTATAAGACTGAGGAATTTTCTTCAAAAATTTTGGACAAAAGATTAAAACGAAGATTCAATATTCAGTGGGCGAAATCTATGGAAAATAACTGCGGAGAAGACAAAAAATTAAGAACTTATACAAAATTTAAAAGAAACTTTGAAATGGAGAAATATCTACTATTAATTAAGGACCGTTCATTACAGAAAAATTTCACTCGATTTAGAATAAGCGCCCATAATTTAAAGATTGAAACTGGTAGGCATAAAAGACCCCACAAGATCCCGTTAGAAGAAAGACTGTGTGACAATTGCAATGAAATAGAAGATGAGATACACTTAATAACAACCTGCAAAAATTACGATCCTGAACGTCAAAATTTATACAGCACCTTAGATGATATTTTCCCTTCCTTCTCTGATTTAAATGATACAGATAAATTTGAATTTATAATGAATTTAGACGATAGTGATAAAATTGTTTCTGTGATGACTTTTTTCTCGGCCGTTGTTGACAAAAGGGGAGCATTTTAGTGTGGGTTTTTTTTTTTTTTTTTTTTTTTTTTTTTGTAGATTGGCAATTCTTTACGCCTTGAGTTCCTTGTCAAGATGCAAGTTTTCACTGTGGTATTGAGTATTTGTGTTTGATGTTTTGTTTATTTGTGCTTGTATTGTGTCTCTGTATCTATAGCAAAATATTGCAAATGTAATTGTGATGCAGCTAATAAAGTTCATTTCATTTCATTTCATAAACAAAATACGTATAATTGTTTCCAATGTAATGTATGATGCAATTCCAACTCTCCCTGATAATGTTCAAATGACTGGATTGGGATCGTATGAAATGGCCAAATCACCTTATGATCAAGTCCATCATGATTTGAGGATATTTCGTCGAATGACACATTGTAAAGCATCACACTGGGGCAGAATAAGTACATAACTAACAGAACTACTTTTACAAGAGAGCGAGCGAGCGAGCGAGAGAGAGAGAGAGAGAGAGAGAGAGAGAGAGCACCCGTTTTAAGGTACCAGAAATTGCTGTGCCCTTCTGTGCCTTTAGTGTCATTTTCAGACCTATAAATATATATCAATCAACTGGTGCAAACAGGTGTGATTTTGTGTCATGGCCGGCGAGGAGGATGTATGTTACAGCGATCATCCTGCAGTCCTTTGTTATCTTCACTTCACGTTTTTACAAGGCGGATGGTACATATGAATAGGCTGAAAGATGAAGGAGACATTGGAATTTTGTAGTTAGCTTTTGAAGCTATAGATTGCGTTAAAATCTTCACTGAAACAAATTGTGAGTGAATGTGTTGATGTATGGCCAAAGATATTCACAGTTAACATTGATTTCTTTCCAGACGCTAACCGACTTGTCATCATAATGGCAAGTGCCCCCCTCCCATGGATGAATCCTGATCTTAACTAGAGGGTTAATGTAGAAACGTGTTCGTCGGTACAGAAAAAAAGAAACAATTTGAGAAAATTATGGCCATGAGAAAACATCAAGAGTAGCAAAGTTCAGAAATGTGCGTGTCAAGTGACCATTTCAGTTACGTTTGCAAAAGCAAAAGTACAGAGACGATATTGGTGATTTCAGTTGCAGAATAAAAGGATGGTTTAAACTTATTTTATTTCTTGAAAGAAAACACGATTGAGGAGCCGACAATGCCAATATGAACTCCTCTCGTGAAAATAAAAGATTGACAAGTCTGGAACGTTACCAGAAATGCCAGAAGGTGATAACACTGTGATGATAACAATAACAATAATACTGACCCTCCCTCCACGGAGTTGGCAGAACCTAGGACAATTACCCCGACTTTTTAATAAGATGAAACAGGAGTACCAGGCGGTATTGGCAGGTGTTCGGGAATCTTGCCACATACAACCACAAACCTATTAAAGCAGCAGTGAATAACCAAAATGCGTGCCGTCGATTCAGGAGCCCAGGTCGCTGTGGTTTCAGGCCAGCAATCCGCCGCCGGACCACTGGAGCTGGTGGTGAAGGAAAAGCGTTCGATGAGTATACTAGAAACAGCATATAAGACTGGTCCCTTTTGTTTGATGTTACGTACTTTACCTAATCTTTCGTTTGAGACATGAACATGTGTAAAGCTACTATCAACCATGTATTGTGACAGCGATGAACTGATAATTCAAAACATCAAAATTTTGTTTATGGCTTAAAATTTGTCGTCATGCTTCAACTTGTACCATATGTATTCATGTATTCAATTCACCGCTGCTCCAATAAGCCTGTAACGCTTCGCTGCAAAACATTTTATTCAGCTAATAGAGTACATTTAAACTACTCTTTTATTTAATGTGTCACATTAATTTTATGCTGACAATTCGCAAATTGCGGTACAATTCATCAACTACGCTATAATCAAATTGATGAACTGTGCTTATTTCTTCTAATCGTTTAAGGCACAGTGACAGGTCTAAACACCTCTAAATTTAATTTCTTGAATAGATGGCGCTGTGATTTCTTGTCTATGTTCTGACGTGTGTGTGTGTGTGTGTGTGTGTGTGTGTGTGTATTGCCATCTTGACACCTTCTCCTGAATCACAATCTTGGTTCTTTTCCTACATAACAGAAATGTGGGTTGACTAGATCTCCACTATTGTTGTCCACCGCGTGGAAATACTGACATTTGCTGATAGTTAACGATATTTTAAAATTACATTATGATCACAGTTTTCTGCAAAACTGAGAAACAGTGCCGCTAAGAATACTCAGTGGTGATGCACCATGGGTGACCCTTCTACAAGTGTCTCCAAGTGGAAACTCTTCAGCAATTTTGGATTTTTGTTGTAAAGTTATTCGTTTCATGTGAGAAACCTTTACATATCTCCCCACAAACCATTTAGCTTTGATATTGCAGACAAACACTATTGGGCATTCCTGGACTACGGTGGAATTAAATCAGACTTGAAGGTATCAAGGTTGTGAAAGACAGATTGTTCACAGAACCCTTTCCCTTTGTTCCACTTGATATTGCTGTACACAACGATGACGATGACATAGTTAATAGTGAATAAAAGTGGTTCATCGTACTCGTTCTCCGAATACATAGAATGTTGACCTCTGAAAGTTTGTGTTCCTGTACCTTTTTATGAAACTAGGCTACACGGATTTATTGAGAAAATGTATTTCCTGATACCTATTGTAAGCAATATCTGGTTCTGTGTAAAATTTAATGTGTATTTTTTTTTTTTGGCCATTCCCAATTTTTAGGTCACCAGAACATATATGTTATGGAAAATTAATATTTTATTACTTTATTGAAAAACACCTTTATAATTCCTAACTCAATAGATGAGAGATGATTTTTTTATTTAGCAAAAGTTTCTAGAATAGAATGGGTTTAGCTTAATTAAGCACTTTGTATAACTGCATTTCCATGTTTTTCTAAGCTGAGACGATTAGAAAGCAAACATTACATGGCTGCAATTCTCTCACATATGTGGGATGGATCAGAAGGGAAATGACAGCAAATATTGTCCTGGATAAAAACCTTCAGGCGTTTTTATTTCAGGTATCAAGGATGTTGCATAATCCTACCTGCAGTATATAAACGTCATCGTTATCAAGCCAGGCGTGTCAAAAAGGACCTATAAATAACTGACAATATGTAACACATTCATATGATGTACATGTAAAATCGTGTAACCATTGGCAGTCTCCTACGGTTGCTCCCAACATGAATCTGCAAGTAACTGTTGTCAAGCTTGACCCGGTATCAAGTACCATAAATTTGTGTCATGTACTAACAATTCAACATCTATGTGAATTCAAAAAAAGATTGCCCAATTCTGACTTTAGGTAAGCAGCAAGGGTAGGCTAGCCGTTCAGAAGTCATCACAAAAGCGGATATTTGCGACAGTAATTGATGGCCTCAGTGCATTATTTATAATTAGCCTTCGTTTCGCAACACGGTGGAACAGGAAATCAAATATCTTGCTTTGAATATGGAAATCACTGTTTCGCAACAGCTCAACTCAAACCCGATAAGCATCACTGGCGTCAAGTTATGACCCTGGTGTTCGAGAAAATAAAGTGCTCTTCGCTTGAAATATGGGTCATACATAACTGTATTTAAACCGGCACAAAGACGGATTCTATCTAGCTGTTCTGTACTGATCTTGTAAAGTCAAAAGGATTTAAACGATGGTGGTAAATTATGTAGCAAAGTAACTAATTGGCAATGTACACCTTTCCCATCATAACTGATTGATTACGGTCACTTCATCATAAACAAAACTGTAGTGCAACTGACCTACAGCCTGGATACATCAGCAGTATTTCATACTTAACCCTTAACTGCTTTCATTTGCTCCGTTTACACAGGAAAGCTTTACTCAGTCTTATTTGGGCACAGAAATAATATTTGTGACATGTGAATAGAGGCAAAAAAAAAAATGGACCAACTTTGAGACTTTATCGATTGCTTTGGTTTTTATTCATTTGACAAAACCTAGTTAGGTTAAGTTCACTACAAATACACGGCTAGCTTCCAAGCAGATACTCCTCAGATCTGACATTAGGCCATCAGCATAATTTGGGGAGGGACAGCAAAAAAAAAAAAATAAATAAAAAAAAAAAAAAAAAAAAATAAAATAAAAAAATAAAATAAAAAATGAAAAATGAAAAAATTAATAAAAAATAAATAAAAAATAAATAGATAAATAAATAAATAAAAGATAATAGAAAAATTAAATAAAATGCAGGGGTATCGAGTAGCAAGCTCATGTATGTATGTATGAATATGTATATTTATATATATGTATATATATATATATGTATGTATATATATATATATATATATATATATATATATATATATATATATATATATATATATATATATATATATATATACTACCATCTGGTGTAAATACAGCCCTGACTATCATACATGTGTTATGGGGTAATGGGTTGTTATCAGGGCAATGGGTGTGATATTTTAGGGAAATTAAGGTCAAAATGAGGCTTGATATGTGCTTTTTTCCTGTATACCCAATCACAGATAAGAAATCACTCTCAAAATGGTTGCTAGCAACTGTTCACCTAAATAACCGATCCAGATGCAAGAAGGTTCCCTAATTATAATAAATATCTTTCTAAAAATGCCTGCCAGCAAAGGGGAAAGACTGCTAAATTATATTGGCAAAAAAAATTCGAACTTGAAAATCTTATTGAGAAAAGTTATGACAGCACTACACCCCCCTCCCCCCCCCCCCCCCCCCCCGTCCCTCCCGAGAACTGGGCCCTATTGATTTGTCTTATTTAGAGAATGAACAACGACGGGGCGGAATTATCAGAAATTTGATGGCCCCGACCTTGGCCTGGCGGAGCAAATTTCTTATAATTCAGTTCCGCTGGGCCTCGCGGACCGGGGCCATTCGACTCCTGATAATTCCGCCCCGTCGTGGTTTATTCTGACGGCAAATTAAAAACTCAAACAAAGTCACCTTGCGGGTAAGCCCACAGCAGAAACCAAAGCGTACGATTCGAGCAGCATGGGTATTTAGAATTCCACATAGCCGTGTCATGGGGAATGGACTTCGACAGCACGAGTTTTAAAACTCGTTTCAAATCGTTTACTGCCCGCCCAAGGTTTGAAACGAGTGCTGTCTAAATCCACTCCCCATGCCACCATCATGTGGAGTTTTTCACACATAGAGTGTTAAATTTTATAGTTTTTCTCAACAATCTACTTGTTTTAGCGTGCTTGCAGCACGTGTTTTGACTCCATTTTGTTCACTTTCAACACTGTGTTGCTAAAGTATGTTACTCAAGAAAATACTTTGAATTCCTCTTTTTAATCTGACGTAATCTGATTGGCTTACAAATAGAACAACGACCAATAGGATCCTCTCTTTTATTTCCTTTTGATTGTAAAATCGTTCCGCATTTATGTTGGGAACGATTGTGTTTCTACAAGGGTAACTATGGGAGAAATATATATCTGCCTGTTGAAGCCACAGTCTGCATCGGGGAAATGGTGAACGTGCTTGGATTTATGTGATAATAATCCGTTCCAGGCAAAGATTTCGGGGGGGGGGAGGTTGAAAGGATTTGGGAATTTTGACTTGCCGCCTCTGCTGAGATCTGTGTCTTCGCACGTGGCTGATATATTTCTTTAAGGCTCCTACACGTTATACAACTGTACTTAACGGTTGTCATAAAAGGCATAAAAATACAATGTATAAGAGTGTTTTGTTAAAAGTGTTCATATTGCTTCATTGCTTGTTAAATTCGTTCATTTATAAATCCCTTACGATCCTCGACCGGCGACATGATTACATCACAAACATCCATGCTGCTCGAAGTTTGCGCTGTAGTTCTGTTGTAGGCCCACCCGCAAAGTGATTTTGTTTGCCTTTTTAGCGATCTAATTTGGCATGTAAGAATCAGAATAAACCACGCTGGAGCGTTATTGTCAGGAATTAAATGGCCCCAGTCCGCCATGCCCCAAATTATCAGGAATTTGATGGCCCCGTCTTGGTTTATTTAAATATGATCTACATAAACGTGTCCTGCATTAAAATTTTTATTATTTACGCCGAATGAAAATATAAAAGCTATCACATGGTTGTAGGTGTGTCACCCCTGTATCATCCCCTTGCCCCCTTATCGTCACGAGACCTTCGGTGTCGTGACGATACGGGAGCCAGGGGGCTGATACAGAGGGTGATGCACCTACAACAATGTGATAGAGTATAAATATATACTATCCGGTACCCGTCTATTTTTCTGTCTCTTTTCGCACGCAGAGAGGTTTCTACAACATAACCGTTTAAATTGATTTGTAAAACTAAAAACAAATTTACCTTATTCCATCTTAAAGCATATAAGTATTTGAAATATTCCAATCGAAGTGGGAAAGGAATTATTGTACCTCCAGCATCCAACTTCTAGATAATTTGGACGGTCAGGTTTGAATAAGAATTGGAAGACAGGGATACGAATATATTTCTGTTAGCCAAATGGTGTGCTTTATGTTCATAAAAAAGAACGGTAAGTCCAGCAGCAGAGGTAAGGAAACCACACAATCTCACAACAATATCGTATTTTGCTTGGAAGGGAAAAAATGCGTCCATGAACAGCTGAGAATAATACCGAGTGGAATGATTCTAACTCGTTAAAGTGTTCCAAACTTCATTGGGCTGTTCGGCTCAATATCTTAAAAATGTAATATTTTACGTTGTCCACGGTGAAGCCTGAAATTCAGAAAATAGCATTATTCTGTTTATGTCATATTGGTGCTGAAATGCAAAACATTCACATACAGAGCAAGGTTAATACACCCACAAACTGCTCCATGATAAATTTCATATCCTTGTTCTAGAAATTTGGTGTGGGTTCACAGAGACACACAAAAAGTTCAGCATTGGTCTCAACAAAATTGACGATATGTATAGATACGCAATAAATGAGGTTCTTACCTGGGTAAACACATAAGCTCTTTGAAGCCCTTGGTGGTATATCATCGTCTGCTAGGCGTCCACTGGTCTCCCGCCACGATCTGTCGTTATTTTTAGCCCTGCGAGACGCATGTCCTTCATGAGAGATGCAATGCTCAATGCTTCATTCGCCTGTATCGTCAACAATTGCCGTGGCTGACCACGGCAGTGTGCACGTGAGAAAAATATGCCACATTTCTGTCAAGAATGACAATAAGCCAGCGTCTAAATGGGGTTTGATTGAGGACAGTAATTCCAAGTGGTAGTTATATAATGATATAATGTTGTTGAAAATAATACTTAATTTTCCTTCAAAAAATCAATAAAAATAAGCTTCTCTAATATAAAGCGTTGCGTCTTTTGCTACCACTTATTTCTAACATGAAGAATTAAGTGAACAGGTAAAATGATAAACTGACATTTACAAAACTAGATTCCATATGCATGGTAGCGTCGCAAAGTCAGCGAAAAACTGTGCAGCATGATTGACGCAATGTGTAGTGGCCGCTTGGATAGCGTCCCCACGGTGCCACCACACTCGTAAATGTCGATTGTGAAACTATTAACGCACAGGCTGATCCAAAATTTTTCAAGTGTCTTATTTTACAGAATTGAACAATTGCCCTGAACATTTAATCTGGTGGTACTTCATAGTCAACGTTACAAATCTGGTTTAGGAGGAAACTTATTGCACCATACCAAATATGGTTTTGCAAGCTGCTCATACTGGACTATTTATTGTCCAAGATCAGTGTATATCGTTTATCATTTCATGAACAAATGGCTCTTTCCATTATTTGGTTTTACAAGAAGTACACGGTCTACGCCATGCGCTTTGCAATAGGGTTGTTATTCTATTATTTACGTTAAGAAGGATGGAAATGCTTGTCCACATAACCTGTGGATTCACTTCGTCCCAATTTTAATCCATTCAAAATGTTAGTAAACATCACAGGCTGTACAAATAGTCAGAGATATCCTCCCTTTCATAGACGTTATTCTATATTAACCATGGTGTTGGTTTTACAAGGGGTATATTATTGTGAATAATGCTACCTTGCCTTACCTCTGAATACATATTGTTCACGTTAACTGTTTTATACTTGCTGTGTGGTGTTAGGTGATATAAGCCCATTTCGGCCTCATTCCCATCGCACCGTTGGGCGAGACCACAACAGACTGGTCTACGGACACAGCGGTCCTTTAACATCTCCTCCAATTTTTGAATTACATCAGGTCGTTGTAATGTCGCTTTGCTGTGAGCATTAACGGCTAAAATGATGTTTGTCAGTCAATATGTCTTCTCACATGTCTGGAAATCTGACAGGGAAACTTGCCGTTGGCGTTTCTTCATAATTGTGAATGTTGCTGCAGCCTAAGTCAGAGCTGAATGCTTACCTAATATCTATTTGTGAACTATAAACACAAATATTTGAAAACTCTTAATATATCCGTATAACCAAAATTAAATACGTGTCCTCATGAGACTAGATATAAAGTTTATCAGCCTTAAAAAAAGGTCTTGGAACAGCAGTCATGGCCACTGTGATCCTGGGTTCATTCTGCGACTCATGAAAAACATACATAAAACAGTTTTCTACCAAAATATACTTTCGAAGTATAGATTGACAACCCGTCCTGATAAAAGAACCAACATCGCAACTTTTGGTTGAACATATGGCTTGTCGTATTAGTGTGGCACCAGGCTATGGATTGCAACTATGTGTCATGCAGGCAGCCTACATGGGGATGATAGTTTGTTTCAAAGTGTTGTAAGCTGGTACAAATATTGCCGTATGAAAGATTAAACAATGATGTGCCACCCGTATATGTAAAAGTTCCGAAAAGGTAATCTAACTTTCAAACGTTTAAAAAGAAAATGTGTGTGTAAAAACAAAATTCGGATGTAAAAAATCTTTTCGGATGCGTAAACAGATATTAATGCAAACGTTAAGACCAGCGGTCCAATATGTGAAAAAAAAAAGAAATCTGGTGAGCTTAATCTTTATGAAAGGGCTTCAAGTTTGTCTACAGCGAATATGATAATAATAATTAAAAAAATGAAACGAACGTGGGGTAATTCTGGAAATTATAGTATATTATGCCTGCAACCGCGTTGAACTCACTGGGGTAGTGACTGCTTAAGGATGTAAATTGCAGTGCATTTTTCGGTTTTCAGTTCATCTGACTGACATTTCAGTCAGTCGAATATGTCATCCCTTGACAATTCATATTTTTCATTTCTCAAAAGCTGTTAGAGAATAATATTCACACTGTTTAGGGGAAGTCCCTGTGTGGAAACTTACGGAGTTTCTTTGGTGTTTATGTACCAGCGTTGTTCAAAAGTCTTCGCTGCAATATTCTTGTCATGTTTTTCAACTTACTGTGGAAGGGATCTGAGGATTTTTCTGCAGCAACCAGGTCAGTTGCTTTAAGACCATACAGGAAAGCATCTTTTCATGATTTTGAATGTGTTTTCTATTATTTAACTTCTACAAAACACTTTGTTGGATTCCGGATGAGCCATTGATTTAGTATATTTGAAATTTACCCACCAGGTGGACTACTGTAACTTGCAGGTTTAGATGGATGTAAAAAGCATGGAGTAATCCATAGGAGTAAGGAAGCTAGTACACACACACACACACACACACACACACACACACACACACACACACACACACACACACACACACACACATACATACATATATATATATATATATATATATATACATATATATATATATGTATATATATATATGAGGGCATGGTCGAGCATTTCTGTTTATATATTTTAGTTATTGCCCTACTGATCCGGGTACGTGATCACCACGACTTCCTTCCATATGTAGAAGTATTTGTCTTGGTGGCGCTGTTTGTAAAAGGTGATTCGTAGAAATAGCACAGTAAATAGGAATAATTGTGGTTAGTTATCCAAATAGAGTTTGCATTTGAGATATTCATGGTTCAATTTTGTAACCAGGGTTGTGAATGACTCTAGGGCTGCCGCAGGCGTACAACAGGAGGCAGAGAGTTCAGTCGACAGTAGTTCCGGGAAAAAATTAGGATTTACTATGATAGGCGCGGCAGTGTTGTAATTGAAAACTGTGGTCACGGGAATGTTTTGAATGGCGTGTCACGGGGATATGGTAGGGAATAGGGCAAACTACGACAATGCTGTTAGTTATTTCCAGTGAGCTCTATAAATATTTATTTGCCGGCCAGAATACTTCACTACGAACATGCAAGATCAATGAGTTACTCTGTTAGATAACGAAGAAGCAGTTTTTGATCTGACATGTTCAAGTCGCCAGAATTCATGTCTTCTGGCAGTCATATTCTTCATCTAATGACGTTTGTCACTAAATATTTGATTTAAACGACAGAGATCCCATAGTTTGATGACATAGCACATCACGAAAAGTTAACATTGTCATGTCTTCATCGAAATCGAATGTCCTAGGTTACATGTCACGGGACCCGGTTCTGGAGTGAAAAAAGGCAAGACTGGAGAGCTTAGTTTCCGATTGTCAGGTTTCGCTATGCTTCAATATTTATAAGTATGAGTTTAGATCTAGTTGTTTTGCATGAATAATGAAAAAGTTTATGGCACAAAAAGGGGAGGAAACCAAAGCACCTGGAGCAAACCATTGTGAAAAGTGAAACTGTCAGTAACTCTTTACACAGTCAGAGAATCGAACTTAAGTCGCAGAGGTGACAGGCGGGCGTTGTTACAGCTGGGCCAGAAATGCAACCAAGGCCACCTGTGCTCAAATATATGATTTTTTTGGTAAGATCAGTTCCCCATTTATTCTTCATGTCACAGAGGGCTGTAGCACTTTACCTTCAGTATGTCTCTCTAAAGTTCATTCAAATGGTCATGCTCCAATTAGTTTGGATTTTTTATTTTACTCTCTTTCATTCCTTTTAAATTATTCTATTTTGTAAAAATTTGGCTCATGTTCTTCTGAACAATAGAATTGACAAGGCTTCTCAAAAATCTAAATGCGTGCCCACCCACCAACATTCACACATACATACGAACGTAAATTGATTCTACAACTACTATAATATTTTCATTGTGTTGTTTTCTTGGGCGGAATCAAATTGCAAAGGCAAAAGCTGTCTGTTTACAACAAAATTTTATTTAGCTTTACATAATCCACCTTTTATAAGAGTTTCGTTTTCCACGATATGGTTCACTTGGCGCAAATGTAACAAATGTGTTGCTTTCAAAATAAAATATATACAAAAAACAAGTGTTCTATCTCCCATCAAGTGTCACTCTACAATGGGGTAAATCGGTACGTATAAAAACCCACATGTTGCTCGGAAAACTTTGGTCCCCAGTATGTGCAACAGTACCTGGCTTCTTACAAACGTTGCCCATTGGTCCCAGGGTGCAAAAAATTATCTGAAGTCACTGCTTAATTGGCATTGGGATACTATTGTAAGTTAGCATTAGAATAGAGACATTTGTTTTGCTGTGGTAAATGCATAAGTTACGGATTGTTACTAAGAGTAGAAGAAAATGAGTTAATGTTTTCGTTACCAAACCTGCCTTGCTTGTGACTGTTTACCAATTATACATATACCCGCCGGTAGTTTCGGACGTTTATCCGCTATCTGGGCAACCTTCTCCACAAAGCTCCATCGTTGACCCAGCAAGCTGTTGGCTTCTCTGCCCTGTGCCCCTACTTAATCTATAGCCTAGGGGCGACCTCAGTGTCTGATACAATATTCCTATTCTTGGGCACACCATCGCCCACAACTGGTAAATTCAAGGCATTGTATTTATTTTTTAGGTAATGCTTAAACTGGAAAAGTCCCATTATGTATTTTACACTGCATTCATGTGACTTATAAACCTTCCATTAAACCTAATCACACATATATTTGGGATACTACCTCTTCAAAATATCCAATGGGGACTGACGCACACGGACTTGGCGGCCATTTTGAAAATAAATATAATTATTGGGGATTCTGCATCCTAAAGGTTTATACATGAAGAGAGTAATAGAACGATCTTGAGGTTATAATAATATGAAACCAAAAGTATACATATGCTGTTTTATGGTGCATTTTATTTATTGGACCTCTTACTCCCATGAATCAAGTGGTTGTCTCCAATACGTGCATGGATTGCCAGGGTATTGTTATAAAGTGCCAGCTGTGCATACAGGCTTGCAAAGCAAATTTACGCTGACTATACATGTAGGTGAAGGTCTAAGAAGATGGCAACCTACTTTACATAAGAGTTCAGAAAAAAAAAATTTTTACATCCTCGAAGCTAGGCTCAGCATTTGATTCCTTTTCTTCACAAACTCATTTGTGTGCCACTATCTCTACAGAAGGTCCTAGGGATCATGACATTAGGGACAAGGGTTGTATCTACCATTTATAAACTGAGAATTTGACTGGGCACTAAAGTGCTCTCATCAAATCTCTTTCAAAATTTGTTACCTATATAGTACAGGAAATCACAAAAGTTGACCCAAACAAATGTGTTGATATGAGGACACAGACAACATCCTTTGTCTCTTACTGCAATTATCTCAGTAAAGTCTGATAAGACACCACATATAATTAAATCAATCAATTTCCATTTTCCCTTTTCTGTCAAATTATTATACTCAAAAAGGTAATGAGCACAAGATCCATGCTTATAAACTTGGATATTTTTCTGATGCATGACATCAAGTGATCCCAAAAGCAAAGAAAAATTGATCATAATTGTGTCCCATAATGGCCCCAAATACTTTTGGTTGTAGACAGGATCATGATTTCCAAGCAAGGAAACTGACAGCATTATGCTGTACCTTCTTCATATCCTGTCTACTACATTGGAATCTGTCCATATCTAATATGGCTGACCTTGTCTCTCTAGGCTATTTCAGTGGTTTGGTTTTTATAATTCTTTGTCCAATTAACAGATTGAATGGTTGTCAGCAGTAGTATATCGGTTGTGAACTTTCTGGGTTCAATCAGTTATATCTACAGTGGGATAACAGTGCTGCAATGATTTATCCTCAACTTATTTATGAGTATATACAAAGCTTTACAATAATAAACCATTGAATGTACCATTAATGAGAATTAACTTACAACCAACATTGATCCCACCAATTTACAAGTCATCAATCATTATAATCAACCATTTAATATTAATCCACTAATAATAACCATTTACAATTGATATCAACTCAAAAACACATTTTCATGCATGAGTTAATAATGATGGTGCTCAATATTGGAGCAAACATTAACCAGCACCATTAAGAAAACCCTCTAATTTCCTCGGTGAGCTAGCATGTAGAGCTATGGCCCAGCATATATTTTGGTTCTTCTATCTCAGTCTTTTTATCTACTGTCTCATCTTGAAGGTATTGACTATTGTTATGAAAAATTAATTGAAGGAATCACAAGTCCTTTTTCATTTTCAGTTTGGTCTTTACTCTTGGTAACCTTACCTCTGATCTCAGGTCATTTATATTTATAGATATAAATACCCAAGAAAATACCAACACCTGTAAGTGACACAAGTATGACAACAATCCCTTGGATAAGTGGGTTCCCTTTTCCCCAAACCCATACCTATGTCTGATTCAGTCAGGGGTGATAAGTGAACCCCAGATAATGGTTTCAAAGCACAACATGTGATCTTTTGGAGTTCCTTCGGGGGGTTCCCCTCAGGAGTTACTCCTTTTAAGCCCACAGGTAGTACATCATTAACTATAAGTGCTTGGACTGAAATTCTTTCAAACAAACCAGGGAAAGTCCAGTCTTTACCACTAATACTGCAATGATCTCTTATGGTTACTAAATATGTTCCTCCAGGTAATACTCTAAATATCTCAGGGACAGATACATATTTTGTGTCTATGGTTTCTCCTCAAGTTATTGAAACATACTCGCCTAAGGCTATTTCTGTTGCCCTTGTTAAACAAATGTCATGAATAAGTTCAACTTCACATGTGTGTCTTCCATCTTTATATCCTGACAAAATTGCATGTGTACATGGCTAGGCATCCCGTTTATACATAGGACTTGACCTACATACCATAGGGCATGCCTGTGGATAAAAAAATCTCTCTTGTCTGAGGAATCATCCCTACATCCTAATGTTTAACCATAAATTGGATTGCCAGTCCTGATTTATTCTGTGGATGAGGCCAGTTTTGTATGTTTTATCGCCAATATTCTGTTGCTTACACCAAAGGTAACTTGACACCTGAGACAAGCATATTTCCATCCCACACTGGAATTACTCTATTACGTTCATAGTGCCATTGTCACAAACTTACAGGTCTTGTTGATGGTGTTGTGGCTTTCTGCAGAATGTTCTGGAGTTGAGCAGGTGGTATCATTTCTTTGGTCAGTCTCCCTAACTGCCAGGAGGCTTTTTGTCTGCTGTATGTATCCAAGGCACATAGGTAACTGTTTGTCAGTCTTTCAAATATCTTCACAGCTCTTTTGAAGTTGTGCATAATCCATAATACTCACAGGAAATGGTGGTTTCTCTGATTGAAGTTCTTTAGATTGAAGAACCGTATCTTTACTAAAATTTCGAAATAGTGTTTATCCGGTCAACCTGTCTCTGTCACCTTTGTTCATCAAGTTCTTCATAGGTGTTGTTTTAAATAGATACACGATCTTTCAAGTGGTGAAAAAGTACTTGCTGTTGCTGTCGTGTGCCTGTAATTACTCTTTTGACATCATCCACTCCTTGATCAGTGGCTGCTCCAAATAAGATATGTGCAATATCTCCAACGATGTTGAGAATTCTGTGCTGTACTCTAGTTGATTGGTGTGACGGTAATTTGTCTTCAAAGGATTTGACTATCAGAATTTTGGCATTAAGTCTTGTCACCAATTGCTGTTCGTCCACTGTAAGCAAAGGTGAAGAAAAGATATGCCTTCTCAACTTGTCATATGGTCCATTGAGTGAGACATTCCATTGTGGTCTCTCCAAAGTGACTAGGATATAGTTCATTCTTTCGTCTGTATCTTCAGCAAATTTCTTTCAGTGATCAATACACCACTGTGCACTTGGTTTATGTCTTCGCCATTTGTGGTAATTAACAGTATTGACATAAGAATAAGGACAATTCCATAGCCTGTACCATTTGTTCTTGACTCAGCTCTGGACATGGTCTCTTGGCTGGTTCCACTCCATCGGAAATAGGGTATATTAGTTGCTCAAGTTGTCTCTTCCTATAACTGTAATTGTACGGAGGAGCAAAATCTGTGAATGGTTTAACTGGTCCTGGAAGGTAAACTGTTACTTCAGTCTCAGGTTGACTTGGCTGTGGTTCAAGTTCAAGTTCAACTTCTAGCTCCGGCTGCTGTTCCTCAGCTGTCTGGTCAGCTTGACTTGTTGGTGCAAACTGAGCAGTTGGTTGTGGTACTGCACTTTTTCTTGAGTTTCTGACTAGTCTTGTTCTGCTGTCATTCCATACTTTATTTGAATCAACCAATTTTAATTTATTTTATTAACAGTTATGGTGTTTCCAGTCTGTTGGTGATGTAAACAGCATACAGGTCCATGCATGTGTATCACTTCATGCTGTGGATGCCGTTTAGACGTTAATGTTAGCCTTTCTTGGGCCTTAGGAAGCACAGTATCTCCTACCTCAATGTCTGCTGCATTGGCTTTCTTATTTATTGTCTGCCCACTAAACTCACTTGAGTTTTGTAGGTTATGTCTGGGCATCAGACAGGTCACCTAGTCTAATTTGTAATGCATTGAAGCCACTTTTTAAACTAAGCACTTTTGTTAAAGGCAGTTTCCACAACTGCCGAACATCAAGAAGAAGGGTGTGTAACTGTAACATTACTGACATTATTTCTATAGGTCAAGTATGCATTGGAAAGTTGTTCTTCCCATTTTCTTGCATCATTGTAACCAAGCAAGAAATCATGTCTTTCAGTGTTCTATTGAACCTTTCAGTTTTACCATTGGCTTGTAGATTATATCCAGTTGTTTGTCTGTGGTCAACACCTAAACATTTCCGGTATTCCCTAAAAGATCTGGCATTGAACTCTTGACTTTGGTCAGAGGTCATGACCTCTGGAATTCCATGTCTTGCAAAAGATTCCCAGGCTAAAGTTTCCTCCACTGCCTTTAATGATTTAAGAGGCAGCAGGTAAATTTTCAGGGCAAGTAGTCAAATGGTCACTGGAATTCAAACAATATTTATTTCCTTTGTCAGTAATTACAAAAGGTCCAATTACGTTTGTACCCACAATTAGCATAGGGTAAACTGGAATACTCATTTCATCCATTTTGATTTTGTCTGGTTTTGGAACATGTACCAAACATGTAGGACACCTATGTAGTCTATCCACTATGTATTTTCTCATTCCAGGCACAATATTTTATGCACTGCCATGTGTCCTACATCTTTATGACATCTGTCAATCACACTATCTCTAAACTTGGATTGCAAATTGTTCTTGAATAACTGGCTTCACTTGCTGTGGGTTTCATGATGGAATATAACAAGCCCTGATTTATTTCGCAGCCTGAATTTTCATTTTGAGTTGATTTAAACAAATTTTGAAATTCCATCTCTTTAGCTTGCTTCATCTCCTCTGGGTTATGTTTATCTGCTTTCAATGGTATTCTTTGAGTGGCATCTTTATCCTGGAATGCATCTGGGTCAAACCATTCTTATGTGTCAAAAGTGTAAGGCAATCTTGACATCAAATCAGCACTGATATTTCTAAATCTAGGTATGTACTCTATTTTAGCTCCAGACTCAGCTAATAAGACCCCCCCCCCCGATGGTTTCCTAATAATCCATGACCTTTTTTGACTTTCTTCTTTCTTTCAGAATTTGTAAACTTTCTTCTTGTTCTTTATCCCATATAAACAGTTAATTTTTTCTTGTGAGTTTATACAGAGATTCTTTAACTTTTGCATTGGAAGGCAGTGTCTGAGAGTAGTACTTGCACTTGCCAAAAATAAGATTTGATCCCTCTCACATTTGTGGGCGGTTTCAATTTCACTATATCGTCCACCTTTTCTCGGTTACTTCTAATCTAATTTGTTTATTATGTAGCTGAGCACTTCTACTTTGGACTTTGCAATACTGCATTTGAAAGGCTTACTTTCGGTCCTGCTTTTCGTAATCTGTTACCTTCAGATGTTTTGCATGAGAATGTAAGTCAACACTGTAAATAATTAGGTGATCCATTTAAACTAGGACACTGACCCCAAATAATCCAAACAAGCTTTTATCCATAATTCTTTGAAATTGACTTGGTGCATTTGTCAATCGAAAGCTTATGTGATTTAATTCATACAAATTCTTATGAGACATAAAGGCCATTTTCAGAATATCTTTTTCCGGCTACAGGAAAATTGCCAATAACCCGCCTTTAAATATAGGGTTTTGTATACACCAGCACCACCTACTTGATTGAAAATATCCTGGATAAGAAGCAGAGGGTAAGTGTCCTTCTCTATGACATCCTTCAACTGTCTGTAGTCCGCACAAAATGACGTTGAACCATGAGGCTTGGGTACTAAGGTCACTGGCGATGCTCATGGGCTTGAACTGTGTCTTTCAACATCTTGTCCACTTCTTCTGTTATTTTGAATTTGGCTAGGGCTGTCCTGTAGGCATGTTGTCTGATTAGTGGGTGTCTGATAGTGTCATCACATAGTCCATGTGGTTCATCTTTCACACTGAGCACATCTCCATAGCCTACAAGCATTTTATCAATCAGTTCATGTCCCACAGTCTTTGGTGTCTCTTTTATTTCAACCTTGGTATCCATGACCAAAATAAACTTGTTCCTGCAATGTTTCAATGGCCAATCTCTGTTGAACCATTTCAAAGTTCAGTAAGGGTAATCAGTAACTCCATGTCCTTGATCCAATTTGTCATGTCCAAGAATCATCTCATGTTTGATCCCATTCACAATTAATAATTATAATTGTGAAGCAATGACAATCTTTACTTGTTAATGTCCCAACACATCAAGCTCTCCAGATACACTGGACACAAAGCAAGTTAATTGCAACAGTCTTGAATGGCGGGTACTGCGACACAGTTTGTCAAATACATTTTTGTGCATGAGAGTCACACAGGCTTCAGTATCAATAAGTGTGTCGCATTTAGGTCTTTTGAGTGCTAATGCCAACATCAGGTGTTGATCTGTGGAACCTCTTGTAGCATTTAGTTGAAATGAGCTGACCCATTAGGTGTGATTTTAGGCACTGTCTCATCTTTCTTCTTGTAACCATCCAGAATTTGTGACCTAGTTTTGCAAAGTGATAACATTTTATTTTACCACTCAGGTCACTAGCTTTCTGTCCTCTTGGTTTAGCTTTCTGGTTTGTTTCCAAGTTGGCAATATGACTGGAAAGTCTATCTTGTGCCTTGACACAGGTCCCCATAACCTTAGATATATTATATCCATGTCAGTTGACTTCAGCTGAATCCATTGGCTCCTCTTCTCTAGATGTTCTCTCTAGTCCGTTGCACATTTCCATTCCTGCTTCTTGCTTTTCTGTATAAGCAATTGCTTTATTAAGAGTGGCAGATACACACTCCACTGTTAGCTTTCCTGCTAATTCAGTGCTGTATAGTCCTCTGGTATAAGCCCTTACAATTGTTCTATCACCATCTGGACTTCTGGCTCCAGGGTAGGCCTTCATTGCTGCTTTATGCAACTTTCTGTTAGAAGTTACAAGGTTTTCATAAGATGACCTAGCTATCATTTCTAATTCACTTTTGAGTCTGTCATCTTCAGTGGCAGACAGAAATGCATTTTTCATATGATCCCTTAGCTATGGACATGGTGTCTGTAGTCTATTTAGCTGGGCTGCCAAATATCTTTCTATTTCACATTTTAATTGTCCAGTCACTGTCCTTGAAGCAAGTTGAACTGTAGCTCCCACTACATGGGCTGGTGAAGCTGGTATTGTCAGTTCAATTTCTTCAAAACTTTCTCAGACTTCTGCTGGTTTACTCCCATTACACAGTCTTCCTGATGTAACAAGGGTTTTGAGATAGTCCCTGCTTTTGGTCTCTGTATAATGTTGGCTCATTCCTTCATTCAAGGAGGTAAATATTCAAGCAATGCCCTCAGTGAAGGTCTTGAACTGGCTTGTATCAGTTTTTCAGTCTGTGTATATAGTTGTCAGCTGCAGTGGTAGATTTGGTAATCCAATACTTCCCTCTCTGTACAGCTTGGCTTGGACACTCTGGTCACTGTTTTGGGTGTCAATTATGGATCTGGTATACACATTGTGCCAAATGCCCCTTACAATTCTTTCCCACTCTCTAGCTTGAGTTCTCACTGGGTTGCGGCATTGTCTCTCTCTTCTGCATTGCTCTTATGCTCCCTGTCATTGTCTCCGAATGTGCAGTTTTTGATGCACACTTGACTTGGTTATTCAAATCTTAGCAACTTTATTAGGTACAAGTACAGGCTAACTTACTTGAGGCTGACTTGTTATCTTTTTCTCAGGCTGTGAGTCACTGGAAATAATATGGTCTGGTGTCTGTACAGTTTCACTGTCTGAATCACTGTTTATGGTTATATAGTTCATAGACTGTCCCAGTGAATCCTTGTCACTTTCTGTATCAGTGATCTCCTGTATATATCAAGGATGCAGTTCAAGTCGCTAATGTATATCCTGAATTTGTGCTTGAGTGCTCAATCTTATCAGAAGCAACTGGTTGATTCACAGCACACGCAGTCCTTGTGCTGTCAATTTACAGGCTATAGATATATACATCCATGGTAAGTATTCCAAGTAGGTTTCTTTTGGTTGATGTGAATCTCACACATGGTAAGACTGAATCCACAGAGCAATTTCCAATTGTGTGTTCCAAACCAGTAACAATCCAATAATTCAGTAGTGATCCTTGGAATACTCCTGTTATATCCAGTAGTAATCAGAAATATCCAGTAGTTATCCTGGCAATGAGTGCCAAATTATGTAAAGTGCCGGCTGTGCTTAACAGGCTTGTAAAGCAAGTTCATGCATCTGACTCTATGTGTAGGTGAAGGTCTCAGAAGACTGCAGCCATCTTATGTAAAAGTTTAGAGAAATGTCTTTTCCATCCTCCAGGTAAGGCTCAGCACTTGGTATCTGAGGCTTGGGGCCTACTGGTTAGATAGTTCTCCATGCATGTAGTAAATGAAGAGGCAGTATCCAAGTTGATGCTCTTTATTCTCTTAGCTTTACAGAGCTGTTTTTATGGCACAAAAGATGCCCGAACAAGTGGGCTCAGCCTTGTATACTGTAGCATAATGCCATACTTGCAGGTGCCCTCACATACTGTGAGTTCTTATATATAACTTAGCTAGACGCCATTCCCATGGTTTTATATACAAAACAATATGGTTGCTTTTCTGTTTCCTGTATTAGCTCCCTCTGGTGGCTTGTATTACAACTACAATTTTGTCACAGGAAGTGTAAGTCAAGTACCGGTACTAAGATCAGAGTAGGACAGAGAGGTTAAAATAGATACTTGCGTAACTGAAGAGTTAAGTGTTGCTATTTGTACTGTCAGAAAATCCAAAAAAATCTTATTTTAGCTTAACACTTTCTGGAAGTTGGCAAACTAAATGTATACCCAGTTCACCTTCCTGCTTGCAGGCCTGGCAGGTCATGAATCTTCCCTGGTGATTAATCAGTTGTTTACTACCATTGCCAAATCCTCCCCTCTCTGCTGTTTCTGACTCAGCAGCTAAACCTGTTCCACCTGGCTGCTGTGATAAGTGCTGACAGCAGTTATACACGTTGACTTTTTTTTCTGATGCAATGATATTAACTCTTTCAGTTTTTTTCCTTAATAAAAACAACAGCTCTTTCATACAGGTCAAGCTCACAATGTATGTGTATATAAATGTGTGTGTGTTTGTGTGTGTGTGTGTGTGTGTGTGTGTGTGTGTGTGTGTGTGTAATGCCATTTTTTCCTTAAACATCCAGTCGTATTTCTATTTTTGACCTGTACTTTTTATATGTGCGGTAAGTAAATCATAACTCCTTTTTACACATTAAACAAATGTTTCTTTTGATGTTGTCTTTTACATGTACAGCTGGTTTTTAAAAAAAATTATGAATGATTTAAATTGAGTTGAATCATTGCACACAACGGTGAGACAAACAAAGAGTTTTTGTCCAGTATAATACTTGTACTGTCTACTGTGATCAGTGACTAGTGTGCCCCACTACTGCAGCAAACAGATCCGCAATGCAAAGACTGTATAGATATAAACAAAATTTAGTTAACATAAGACGTATTGACATATACAATGATTGCTGGGATGGCTCTTTATACAGGAAATTCAGTGTGAAACCGTAAAAGTTTGGCCATGGAAGGCAGTTATTGTGGGGTTTTACAACGTTTTACCTATTCAATGATTAAAAGGCATGTTGATTGTAACATTACTACATAAAATAGAACCGGAAAAGGGACCAGAGCTAAGCACATTGGTCAACATGGAGGCCCTAGTAAGTATACATATATATATATATATATATATATATATATATATATATATATATATATATATATATATATATATATATATATATATATATATATATATATATATCATTTGGGGGGAGGGGGTAGCCTTAAAGTTTTACTTATCAGTCACTCTTTGTGGTGTAAATCGCGTCTCTCTGGCCCCAAATTATTGGATCACATATATGTTTCATAATACCATATCCTGACGATTCTGCCTTACATGTCTTGGCCAAAGATATGGATTACATCAGAAATAGACTAAGCCAGAATTTGAATCAGCAAACATGGCTCTTTGACAATAAACTGACATTTCTTTTGGGAAAACCTAATCCATGTTTTGGGATCAAAATCAAAGGTATTTCTGGAAATTACAGTAAAACATCAAGACACTAACATAAAAAAAAATAACAAGAAATAAATCAAATTTTTGGCCAAATCCCAGACCAATCACTAACTTGTAATGTAGCAACAGGTCCAATGTTGAGAAGAATCATTGTGTGAACAAGAAAACCAGAAAACTACTTTGCGATGATCTCATTCAATGTCATATTGATTATGCCTGTTTATATTCGTTCTTACCCAAAATAAAAAGCGGCTACATGTTGTTAATTTGTTTCAAAACAAAATATCAAGATTTGTTTTAATTTGAGTCAGAGAATGCTTGAGAGCCATCATGGATTATGGAGATCAAACTGGTTTGAAGCTAGAGTGATACATTTGAAACTACCACGTGCGCGCAGACTTACTTATTTAAAATGCTCGTGAGTATCTAATAGATTTATTTTCAGACTGTCACGTAGTACATGATGAAATCCAATGATATGGACTATTGTGGGACTGAACTCATTTGTATATATGTGTATTAAGGAATTGAATAATCTTTCTTCCTAACAGAGGACCCCAGAAACGTTAAGCCAGTTTAAAGTGCAGTTGAAAAAGGCACCTATCTAACCAAATGTTTGAGAAAGAAAACGAATATTTTTTATATTCTGAATTGGATTGGAATAAACAGCTGTTATTCTGTTATCATGAGCCCCTGTTCAATGGGTCCTTCGGCTGTGCAGCTGGTGAGCCTGGGCCAGGTGGCGAGGGGTGCCTACATGCTTTGATTTTAAGTGGACGACGCCTGTTGGGTCCTGGCGGCCAGGACATGGCATGCCTGACACAGGCGCTCGTAACGTTCAGTCAGTCAACCTAGCTTTCGTGCTAATACGAGGGGGGGGGGGGGGGGGGAGGAGCAGAGTGGGTAAAGAGGGTGAACCTGGAACATTTATGCGTTCAATGACCCACATAGGGCCATATCTGCAATAAAATATTGTTTATTCATCTGTGCAGTCATTTATTTGTGCTTATAAGATGGTGGCGGATGGGCCTAAAATCACAACATCGTCACATGGAGCTCTTACATAGAAAGGTTTGAAACGAAGCTCACATATGCATCTGGACCACCATCCCGCCACACGTTTGGCATGATTTCTCCGTGTCTTTACACACCAACAGCTGTAACTCACCCGTTTATTCCAAAACTATTTTCTTCAGGTATATCACTCAGATAAGTCATTCCACATATTTCCACAGCAACACGCCTATATAGTCACAAATGTCCCACATCAGCGTGGTCCATTACTGTCCATGTTTGCCTGTGAGACTTAGAACTAGGACCTTGAAAGACCAATTTGTCAACAGACTTAAGAGAGCTGTTGGCATTAATTTGTATCTAATATGAGAGACCACATCATGATATGAGAGACCACAGATCGCCATCTCTAAGGATGGTGTTTCAAAGCTAGTTTAACTTTATTACTATACTTTGTGTATTTGATAGTTTAACAGAGATGCACCGGGCGTGATTTGGTATTTCTAAGATGACATGTCAAGGTCTCACTTTTACATATTGGCAGTATTTAATTTTGCATATCAGGGATATGATATAAGCTAATATCATATAGCAAGGTACCCCTGTAAGCGCCTCAGTATTGGAGACAATGCGTGCACTGTGCGTTGGATAGTGTGGGCGAGGCACGTTTTCAACAGATGAAGTGTGATGCATAGGCCTAGATTAGGCTAGAATCAGTGGAACTGGACTGGACATAGCCCTTCATTACCAGAATGCCCAGGGGTTAAAGGAAGTGCTAAATTTTAAAGAAGAATCAGGCTCAGAAAGCTATTTGTTTGCTGGTACTTTTTACGAATGCCATACATCTGTCCCGGTTGATTAAAAAGTAGTATCATGCTATAGTTTGGTTATATTTTTAACACCAAATCAGTAATAACAGATGAATACGAAAAACGTGACCACGGAGTCTAATTTGCTCATTTGTAAAAGAGAAAACAGGCAAGGGTACATAACAAACATGCGACGATGTACGTTTTTTTTTTTTTTTGTATGGCTTCTCACGGCACATGCACCTCGGTGAATATGCTACAAAAAACGCCACATCGCTGTGGGTGGGCAGCGCAGGAACTCAACAAAGCGTTTCTGTGTCTGTAATTTCAGCTAATTTGTACAGGGGGGGGGGGGGCATATAGATTTGCCCTTGTCCGTCGGTCCGTCTGACATTACAATTGTCATATTTGTGTCGCGCATATCTCCAAAAGCATTTGAAGTTCAAACATGAAACTTGGAAATATCTATCAATATCTGAAGGTGTGCACCTGAGCTTTTGTTTCTCTCTTAGATTAATTATAGTGTTAATTAATCACCAATTAACTCGGGGAAAATGTTGATTCGACATTAGACATGTCACATTTGTGTCGCATGCATCTCAAAAAGGATTTGAGGTTCAACCATGAAACTTTGCCGAAACATCTATCAATAAATGAATGCGTGCACCTGGGGTTTTGTTTCTCCCTCGGAGTAATTATCATGTGTTAATTAATCATTAATAAACTTAGGGAAAATGTTGATTCGACTTTAGACATCACATTTGTGTCGCAGGTATCTCAAAAAGTATTTGAGGTCTTACGCCAGTTACATGCCATATTCTTTCCAATGCTGATGGAGGCAATGACAGGTGGGGGTATCCGTGTCCTTTGGGCACTATTCTAGTTTGATTAACACTATGAAGGAAACGCAGCTGAAAAGTGCTACTGGTATTGAATTTCTTTCATATGTGCATAAAGGTAGAGACGACAGCCCTCGAAGTACGTATGAGCATGATACGAATGGAGAGTTGTACAAAATTCCATGTAAACTAACCAAAAAGTGTCTCTCGCAGATCCTCTACCATCATTATTTGCCAGGCCTCTATCTACTTAATAGGAAAATAAATCCGATAACATGTATGTATGTATATATATATATATATATATATATATATATATATATATATATATATATATATATATATATATATGTATATATATACATATATATGTATGTATATATATGTATATATATATATATATATATATATATATATATATATATATATATATATATATACACATATATATATTGGTGGTAACATTTAGAGTGAATGTGTTGTCTGGTGATCTTGGCAGGGAGACACGCATGTGTTCCTAAGGTAGTTTAATATGTTCACAAAACAGGCGCCTAGACCTTTGACTGGATATTATGCCGTAACTTTATTCGACATGCCCCTCCTGCTTTCAGGCTCGCATGATTTTCTAATTATCGTGTATCTTGCCTCTTGAATCATTGGTCGTTCCTCTTGTTAACATACTGGACCGATTGCCACCAGCTATGGAAAGACAGTTCCATGAGGCACATCAAAGACTCGACTACGAGTTCATTTTATGGCGTGAACATCTGCCATCAGAGTACAACATTTGCTGACTGACTATGTGAATATTCACACAGAGTGCACCCCCCCCCCCTTAAAAAAACAGGAAACACGTTATATTTAAGTGCATTTGCAAAACTTTGATGATTGCAAAGTCGGTTCTGTGACAAGTTTATGCGAACTTGTGATTGATCAAGGTACTAAATATATTTTTCATCCAGAGAAGTTCGGCCACAATCCTATGTATGTATTCATAATATCTATATCATCAGCTTCAACAAACATCAGCAACATTAGTGTGCAAATACTGGTATCTTCCTCAAGATGGCCTTAATGGTACTAGTTGAATAAATTATACTTTGTGTGCACGAAATGGCGTCATAAGTACAGTCAATAGAACGTGATTTAGCCAACCAACAGAGATATAATGAACGGAAAGAGATTGAAATATCGATATATTTATCTTGACGAGAATCATTGTAAAGCCTTTTCTTGTCATAGTGGGTCAATACAGGAAGTACTCAGTCATTATTTGCAAGGCACACAAAAAGCCCACATGTCCTTTAAGTGATACGTAACACGGAATATATGAAATGGTCATACTGTCTATAATGTTATGCTGAATTACATATGACTTCATGCCATGATGTAGTTTCCTCTAATACGCAAAACATTTTACAAGGTCCCAAATGCAGAATATTTGCTTTATTTTCAATTATAGTATCACAAGTTCAAACATCGATCAGTCATTCTTCTGGGTCATAAAAGTTCATGTAAATGGTATATAGTTACATCGCCATTTACTCACTTTCACCTACATGTTAACAAATTTTCTATGATTGTGTTTTATCTGAGAAGCCAGTCAACCATGGTCAAATAAAATATATTGTAAATGACGTTTGCACTCACCGGGATTTAAAGATGATACATCCGACATTTGGCGTTCTGGTTGCTTTCAACGTAACCTTTGCTATGAAATAGTTGTTATATTATTAGAAAAAGCCAAAAGAAGATCTTATAAATCAAAAGCTGCTATGTAAACGTGTCATGCATCCAAACTTGCTGTCTTTAAGTTCCTGGTTTTCTTTGAAAACATTTCAAACTTAGTGGTAATATATTTCTTACATAGACCAGTTGTGTACTAAACAAATAGAAACAGTTCAAATTCAAGAAACTAAAATATTTCTTGTATGGTCTGCATAGGAATTAATAGTTAGTAGCCTTAGCTCGACACCTGTCGTACAACAGATTTTATATATTTATCGAATTGATCGTTACAGGTCAATGCCTTTGGAAATCTTTTGCCCTCTGAAAATAAACCAGATGAGGAGTCCATACCATACAAAATCTCATTTCGCCAAAATTGACACATGGAAGATTTTATTTTGACGGGAACGGTGCAAAATTCCCGCATCATGAACCATTGGGGTCGGGTCATCAGTGTGCACACCTGCATCTTATTATTGAAATTGTCTTCAGTCATTGGCTGAGTTCCATTTGTTTCTCGGATTTACGCTTTTATGATCCTAATATTTCATTATAATTTGTAATAAAAATAATAATAATAATTTGTAATAATATATTAGGTATTGTTTGGGGTAAAAATGTAAAACCATGTATATTGAAAACGTTAAAGAATTCGTATGCAAGACAAATGATTGGAGGAAATTGGCAACATACACCATCATACAGATTCAAAGTGGAATAAGCAAGGTGGAATTTTATCCTTTGTACTTTTTGCAGTGTACATGCATGCCTTTCTGAACTTATTACATGAAAACAGTGGTTGTGGGATTGGACATGGGATTTAGGTGCCATAGTATATGCTATTGATTTTAACATAACGAGTCCGACTCTTATGGGTTTGCACAAAGTGTAAATGTTTGTAATGAATGAGTGGCGAATTGAATACCAAATTTAATTGAAACACGCGATTTATTAGGGTTTTGTCTAAGTGAGGAGTGGAATTATGAATTTTGATGTTATCCCGGGTACCAAAAGTCAAAGATTTTCGGAAACAAACTGACTGTTACTTAACTTAGCCGAAAAATTAGAAATTCCAAAGTAGAATGGAAGTTGTCATAGCCCTGTAACCAGACCATAATTTTTACAATATTGGACATAGTAGCATCAGGAATTTTTTGTGTAATTTTTACGCAGCACAAGCATGAGATTTTAGTAACGAACATACAGATGGTATTATGAACGCTTGGAATAAGAGCGTCAGGCATTTGGGTAAACATCTGTCTGTGACACTTGCGAAGGTTTTGCCTGAGCTGACTAATATCTTACATGTAAGATAAATTCTATATCCAGGAATTTCGGAAATGATGTTGACGACGGAAAACGCCAGGATTAAAAGCCTTTCCGCCATGCAAAATGAACAAATTGACTATAGTTGGTAGTAACCTTTCATTGATTCGAACTAATGTACGTTTTTCTAGGGATGTACATTATCACAAGGAGAAACATGATAGCAGACACATTTATTTGATGAACGCATACACTTTGCAACCGAGATTTGGGGCATACAAGACGACAGGATAATTTAAATGGTTTTACAAAAAAGATATTAAGCAGAATTCTTACGTGCTTCTGTGTGGAATTAAATTTTAGCAGGGTATCTGTCCTGATGCGTTGGTGTTATTGATGAGTTACTTGTCAGTATTGTGCAATGAATGCTTTTTCTTCGTTTCTTCTCTTTTTTTCACTGTCGGTGTAATGTGATAGATAGATAGATAGATAGATAGATAGATAGATAGATAGATAGATAGATAGATAGATAGATAGATAGATAGATAGATAGATAGATAGATAGATAGATAGATAGATAGATAGATAGATAGATAGATAGATAGATAGATAGATAGATAGATTGAAACAAAATTTGCAACGCAATATTTGAATAATTTTGAATGCTGGGGGCATCAGGACCCCTTCCAAAGTGTTTGAGCAGTGATGTATTAATTATCGGTTATAAGTTCACATGCAATATAAATGCCAGGCTAAAGTTTAGAGTAAAAGCAAAAAAAAAAAAAAAAAAAAAAGGCCATCACAAGAGAAAATAGAACGAGCCCCTTTCTTGGTTGTGATATTTTTCATGGTTAAAATTTGCTTCAGTTCTTTATTCAATTAGATATCTTAAAACGAACAATTATTACATTTTAACCTGGTGACATTTAGCCATGTTTACTGTAACACTAATTTAAATGAGAAATATCTTATCATTCCCTGGCAATATATCCTCGGAGGTTCTTTTCTCTACAAAACCTCAGTCGTTGAGCTGCTGCAATATCTGTTGATGCATACGTTGACAGGTGGTACACAACTAGAGAGTTCAACTCAGTATAAAATAATTAAAGTGTGAATTGTTGGCTGCTGACCAGTACAAAATGGTAGGTTTATAATTATGACATACAGAGCACATGAAGAAGTTAGTGCTTGCAAGGCAGGTTCACAGAATGCGTGAGTGTAACCTGTCTCACACACAGCCGCTCCGTGGTCACAAAAGAATTACACAAATAACTTAATACGCAGATGTATTTGTTAAATCACAAGAACAGACCAGTGTGGCAACACAGCGCGTCTTAAAGTAAGCTATCAGGACGTCAAATGACCCTGGAAATTTCATTTGCAAAAGTGGTTTTTCTAGCATCAACACAAAACATTTTCAACAAAACGAAATCTAAGCCGACTGTATTATATTATGCTTTAATTTTGTATATTCTTCCCGGTCAGCAATAAGCACAACATAAAAAAAAAAAAAAGCCAGCGTAATCAATAGGGGCGTTTGGTTTATATGCATGGTCGCACACAGTGATCCATAAAAGGCTTGATATTTCTGTTGACATCAGTGACATTTATATCGATACGTATAAATACTGTCTGTATAGCACTGCAATTTCACATTATGCTGTTTTAATTATTGAAATTGAAATGGGAATGAAAACGTGTCAACACATTGATGCTATTTATATGCGAATGAAATTTATGTACTCCCATGAGCTATCGTCTGATTCTGGAGGGTATTCCCCGGTAGGTCAGAGGTCACTTTTCGTGCGCATGACCTTTGCGCTAGCGTTGTTTTTCATGGAAACAAAGCGTTTCAGCAAGCAGCCACACGGTGAGACTCTAGATAAATTACGTGACAATGCAACCTGCTGCCTTGATATGGTGCCCTGATTAGCAGCCATTTTGATCCGAAAACAAATCAGAGGGCTCAGATTTGTTGTCTTGGCAACATGTAAACAGCCAAGTTTTTAGAGTCTCTGGTAATATTACCCATTATAAATGTATGTGAATTGATTTGAAGTTGTGACAGATGGTAAAATTACCATTTTCAGATCAAAATCGTGAATCCTTTATGAATTATACGTTTATAGTTGGTCATTAATGTTGTATCCATGGCCCCTGTTCAAGACAGACCAGGGTGCTTATGTATATAGAAATACAGGAGGTTCATTTAAGTCGGTGTGTCAAGCACACACGGTAACCATTGAGGTATCTTGCAAAAGTTTAATTCAACAGGACCAGGCCATGCATGGGGACATGTGAGAGGACCTTATAGCTTGGGTCTCACTCGGACCACCAACTGGGAGCGTGGCCAAACATTGCCAGCTTTCATTTTAGTTTCTCACTGCATCAGGCCATACTGTGGTCATCACCCCAGTTTGATGACAGCCTGGAGTGGTAAATTTTCTACCATCAATTCCTTAACTACACATATCCCTGCGAGAGGGATTAATATAGGGCTTCGCCCTCTTTCCCAATTGCACATAATCATTGTTTTTGTATTATCTTTGTAAACTCGGCAAATAAAATATGTTTAAACCAACTACACATACAAAAAGGACATTTTGGCTTGTATATTGGACAGTAATTTTATTGAAGTATTGCCCCGCAATTTTGCTGGTGTCGCTCAACACATTACATGTACCATTTTCAAGAGAGGGCAATACACAATTACCCCCCAGTCGAGATGCTGACCTGGGTTTAATGAGATGCGAGATTAGGGGTCAAATCAGCAGCCTCGTTCTCGGTTCCATTGCTGGGCAGTGCTTATGTAAACAAAGACGCATGGGCACATCTTAGTCCCTGCTATTTGGGAGTATTGAGGGGTTCGCGGATCACATGAAAGGGGTGTGATAAGTCATTTACCACTTACAGTAAAACCTTCCTATACCGAACACCCTTGGGACCTGAAAAACGTGTTCAGTAAGGGGAGGTGTTCAGTATAGGGAAGTTTGCTAACATTGGAAGTATACATTCGGGACCAAGAAATGGTGTTCAGTATAGAGAGGTGTCCGGTATATGGAGGTGTTTGGTTAGAGAGGTTTTACTGTATATAACAGTCAGTGCATTTATTGGGCTACGATTAATGGTCATTTTACGAGCATCCTGTCACCCGATACCCCACTGAAGACACAAGAGATGCCTGTTTGGAACACCCACCAACCAGATACTGCTCTGGCATTTTAATTTAAAACAGATCCATGACCCTCTCATGCTGTAACTTGACCAACAAATGCTCATGCTTTTCAAGAGGGTATAAATTTGGGTTGGATTGGGTTAAATTTTCAAGATACAAGTGGTCCAATTTGAATAACAGAACAGTCCATTTTATCAGAAGTAATGGGGGTTTAGAACTACTGATAAAATAAAACCTTTTCTGTAATAACATAGATTAGGCTAAGTTTCATACGTACTGATATTTTAAGTTGTGAATAAAATATATTTGAGCATTCTAGGGCAAATTGTACAGATTTGATCAAAATTCAAAGGGCCCTACCCCCTAAATATGTCATTTTGGGGTTCCTTCGTTTTGGGCTGAAAGGTGTACACAGGGTTGTCACTATCCCACCACCACCATTGGTTTATGGATCTGTATGCTTTGGCAGTGCATTCTTGGTGCAAATTGCCGGGAATAGACCCCATGTTACAAAAGTGGAGCTTTGTAGAAAAAGTGGATTTTTTTGCAAAATGGCGGATTTTAGAGGTTGAAATTCAAAGTCAGGTCACAAGATTATTTCTTTCTAATTTGGACCTACATCTTACTGCTTGCATTAGGAAAGTATTTTTGCAGTAGATGGCAAAATATTTTGTCATCACATTGCTTGTACAAAATTTGATCAAATTACATGTACATGACTTCTGGATATTAGGGTCAGCAATGGCTGACAGATCAGAAATGAAATGGACATATTGGACTACCATGGCCCTATTATTAGACTGGAATAATACCATAATGTGGATTTAAATCTGTGGAAAGAGGACATATAAAGGTAAGAGATCATAACACATCTTTTGTACCAATTTTTACAAATTTCTTATTTGTATGTGATACCAGTTAATATCATAGCCGCCATGTTGGATTTTGTGTATTTTGGTGACGTCACAGCCTGGGGCTTAGCTTGGAACCGAGGCCTGCTGGTAGCCAATCAATCTCATTCATGTCTCAGCATTTCGACTGCCCTGTGAAATACTCAATAAAATAACCATTACCGACTCAGCACAGTCCACTACAGTGTACAGTATACACTTCTACCGACAATACAAAAATGACATAACAAAAAGGGTGGGTGGCTGGGAATTTCCCAGCAAAACTTGGATAAACTTGTATCAATTGCTGCCGATGTTTTTCTCTCACTCAATACAACTTATACCTCCGCCGCTAGAATTCCAACTAAATTAAACTACTTAACCCTCACTTCTTTTCTCTTTCTCGTTGGTCCTCATTTCCCGCTTTTGTTTTAACCAATCAACGTTAACCCTACCCGCGCCACACCGCCGCCCGTTTGCCGAATTAAACAACAATTATACCCCCAAAATTGTCCCCTTTGACACTAGAATCATGGATTTGGGATGGACCGATTGCTTGGTAAGATAATGTTTGGCAGGCTGGGTCATATCGCTTGTGAAGTAGGAGAGGGTGGCTTGGCTGAAATGCAATTAAAGTTACTTTATTACCTGTAACCCCTATTACGAACACGTGGGCATCCCGACCACGCTATAAATGTGAATGTGGACAAATTCCATAAAACATAAGCAAGGTGTGATCGTGATTTGAAATGGTGGCATCAATCTCATGTCAAAGGGTAAAAACAGCATGGTCCTGCAAATTCTTCAAGTGTCACCCATAGTAGACACAAAACGTGACAATATGGGAAGTCTTGCTGCTGGATTCATTTCTCATCAGCTAATATTTGACCTTTGTGCAGAAATTGCTATAATAATAATAATAATAGTTTATTAAAAACCCCCGTTACCGGGGAAGTACACAAATACATCGAGATCAAATAATATACATATATGAACAAAAGAGAATACAGTAAGTCAGATTAAATGAAATGCGGACAACACAGTAAATCAATAGCACAGTTGTATCTCCTTAAAAACACCTGCTGGTCTCCGGTTCACTCGCACCCCAAGACACGAGTCAACTGGGAGGCCAACAGGTGCAGGTTTTGCAAAATGACACACAGGCAAATTACTACATGGCGGACCACCAGTCGGTCTCCCGCCCACCCGCACCCCAAAAGGCACGAGTCAACAGGAGACCAAGAGGTGCCGTTCACTGCAGTGTTTAACACAATTTTGCGCTAACATGCGTTAAAAATGAGCATGAAAGATCATAATTTATGCGCAACGGCAAGGATATATACATTATGGGGGGTTGCCTCCGAGTGGAGCAGGCCGTCCCGGGGACCTACCGCAGAGGGAGGCCACCGGGAAACATGCCCTATCCACCCCGAGGAGACCCCTAAAAAGCACGGGTGAGAAGTTTAGTCAAAATGTATTCTGCCGACCATGGCTTGATGTAGTTTTCATGATGTGTCAGAAATTTCAGAGAGTCAACAACCCCGTCTCCTCGGTTTTCAGTCACTGAAGAGGGCACATGACTAGAAAAAGCCATCGCAACAGGGGAAAGACCGAGATAAACCATCCGCTCAATCAGAGTGCCCGGAATAACCTCTTTAGCTACAACGTATCTCGCAATTAGCGTTATACATAACTTTCTTAAAGGACTTTCCACTTTAAATACAGTGTTATAAAATTTACAAAATCTGTGACGAATGACCTGCGACAACGGTGAAATACCAATGGCCTGAAGTAAGTTAGAATGATGGGATCGCTTTCCAATACCCATAAACTGTTTAACAAGAGTACCTTGACATGAAGCTATTCGTGCTAAATCTTTACTTTTAACCGATACAGCTTCACATGCGAATATCAAAGATGGGACACATACAGTTTTCCAGAGATAAACTTTGGCATCAGTAGATAAGCCAGAATGGGACAGACCTACATTGGCAAGACTATAAAAGCCCTGTCTGCAACTTTTAATACGTTTCTCAATGTGCTGATTGGAATCATTGCGACTGGAAGTACTAGTAAAAATAGTCCCAAGAATTTCGTGACACTCTGTAACAGTTATCTCTGAGCCATCGAGATACCAAGTAGGTGGTTTATTAAACACGGTTTTACCATAAATCATACACTTAGATTTCTTAATACCAAACTTAAACTTCCATAAGGAAGAGTATGCTACGCATCTATCAATCAGCCTCTGCAGGCCTGAAGCTGTAGGGCTAATCAGGGAGACGTCATCTGCATATGCACAGTTATTAAATTTATCATTACCAATCCGCAAGCCATCATGGACATCATTAAGATCTAGTAACATGTCGTTCAAAAATATATTTAGTAAATATGGGGATAAAATGCTCCCTTGTCTCACTCCGCGTTTAATAAGAAAGTATCACTAAAACAGTTATTCCACTTAACTATACAGTTAGAAGCTCTGTACCATCTATAAAGAAGCATCCAGTGATTATTAGGCAGTACATCGATCAGTTTGAACATCAAGCCCTCATGCCATACCGTGTCATAATACTTTACCGCATCGAGGCTACATACAAACACAGGTGATTCATTAAATGTGTAATATGCCACCAGATGATTCAACAAGGCACTCCCAAAATTACAGTTTCTACCTTTGCGAAAGCCAAATTGACAATCGCTGATCTCTTTGTCAGGTATCATAAGTAGTTCGACAAATTTCGAGAAAACTGAACTCAAAGTAATGGGGCGATAGTTTTCCGCTTCGTTCGGGTTAAGGGAACTTTTCTTAAGAATGGGTACAGTGACTCCCACAGTGAGAATCTCAGGAACAATATTATACGTAAATATGACCGATAATAAATGAGCAAGCTTAGATACTAATACAGGTGACATGCCATAGACTAAATGCTCAGCTGTAACTCCATCCTCACCAGGGGAGCAATTACGTTTTAATTCATGAATTAATTCTTGGACCATACCATCTTGGGGTTTTCTTGTTGTAGGGGGTTAGTTAGGGTTTGATCTCAATTCGCATATACTAAATGTAGCTATCATTATGTTATATTTCAAACTTGCCAGCAGATTTACAAAGCAGAATGAACCATTTGCAATTAAGATAACAGGTTATGACCTATGAAATATGTAGTGCAGGGGATATTTTGAAATGCACCATGTCGCCATATTGGTAACTCATCCCGAGACACTCTGGGTATAAGGTCAATTAAGTGCCGTGCGACTGACTGAATCTCGTCGATTCTCTCATGATCTCCATAACAGACGTTATGAAGTGATACATGGAGAATCGGAAATCACTACCCGGTCGTCGGACCAAAGAAGATGGAGCCATATAGGCTTACAATTGCACATCATTAACAGCTAAGCGCTGGTGACAATGTTGTATTGGATCAAACTTGCCGTTCAAGCACAAATGGAAACAAGAATTTGTCACATTTGGGTTTTCATATTTGCTCAAATTCGTTTAATCGTTATTATATCTGAAATACAGAAACAATGGTATGTGCCATAGTGTGTCTAAGAACTGTCAGTGACTACTTTGTCTTGCCGTTAAAATGTCTGTTTGATTTCTCTTGTCCTAAAATAGCCAGTTGATGACCTTAAATGGATAGGTATGCATTACAAAGATACAGCTTTTGGTTTTATATCAAATCACTGTAGTACATGCAGGGAGGTCTCATACACCTCCCTGGTACATGTTATAAACGAAACGCTATTATTACGGATGACAAACTTGCCGAAATGAATAATTTTAAGCGCCAAAGGTGACCAAATACAGACATGAAGGTGATTAAGTTACCATTACTAATTCAACCCCAACGCAAATTTACTTACTTATATCATGCCGTGTGCAGTTGACTCTCCTCAGGAAGACCACCTAACTGAACGGGAAAAATGCATTGTAATATTAAAATACCCCTTACGGTACCAGCTCTCTTGTTATATTTGGGTATATTGAGGTACCCTGTGAGCTGAACAAGCAAAAAATATATGCGCTGTATTTGTGTGCTTGGTCATAGGCACAAAGATGAAACTTCCATGGATCAATTCTATGAAAATGTTCTGATGTATCGTATTATATTAAATGATTGGATTGTTACAAAAAGATAGCCGACATGTAAGGTGTATGTGTGTTGATTATGTATAGCTTATTTATGACGGCCTGAATAGTTGGCTTGCATTAATTTTGTACTAAATGTAACGCAGATCATGACACATTTAGAACTCTTCAATGTAAACATAATTAGATGTGGCATCAAATAATCCTGAGACATTCAGCAAGCTGGTATCACTCACCATTCCTCTGGTTGCCATGAGAACATTAGCTTGAATCATAGATATGAAAGAGTATGGATTATGTATGTACAGATTACCGTATGTATGGAAGCGCATTTCAATGTATACACAGCAGACATTTGGAAAGCTGGGCAATTTGATAAGGTTGATTATATTACCACTTTACATGTGCTAGGTAGTGTTATATATTTGTTATATTACATTAAATCCGGTAGTGGGAATGAATTAAGTATATAATTGCTCCATGAAAATTTTTTATCGGGATCTCCGAAAAATATGCAATCACATAAAAAAAAACCCGCAGTGCTATGCACAACCCTGCCTATGCACCACCCTGCCTTATCACTTTGCCAATATGAAATTATCTAACCCTGGACTTATCAGCTCATGAAGCTTACAAGTATGCTGCGCTTCTCAAAGTAAATGAATATATGTATGTATATAATTATATATATATATATACAGATAGACAGACAGACAGACAGACAGACAGACAGACAGACAGACAGACAGACAGACAGACAGATAGATAGATAGATAGATAGATAGATAGATAGATAGATAGATAGATAGATAGATAGATAGATAGATAGATAGACGTAGTAGTGGTAAAAAAATTCTGCAGGAGTTAAGGTTTTGCTTACACAGACAAATTGGAATTGAAAGCGAGTCCTTTCGAAATGCCTTCAGATGAACAGTACTCAGAAAAGTTTCATTGACCTCACATTTTATGGCGTCCATGAGCTACTAATATCCTAAAATATACACGGCCTATTCTCTGATCGCTACCAAGTGCTCCGGGTAGCGCAATCCGTCGCAGCATTATTACCGCTAGACGTAATTTCGAATAATATTAGTCTTACATTATTTGATAATCTATGGGCTACGGAACTGCTATGTCAACTGTTGTAACCCTTTCCATTCCAAGTGTATATCCCTTGACCATGGACGTCATTATTTATTGTGCTAAGCAACTGCGATAAGCCTGTTATGTAAGCAACTTTCAAGTTTATCCATGTCACTTGTTACAGACTTAAGGTCAATTAAACTGATTCCGGCCACGGGCTAGGCATTTCATAGTTTTGGTAAAATATTTACCATGCACATATTGTGTTAATAAAACCCTGGTTCTATCACATGGTGCCTTCACTCAAAGTCTGTAATGCACACGTCGTTTTCGTAGGACACATAGCCCTTGTAGTGTCTTCACCACTTTTGTATTCTGACAAATCATCTTACTCATTTTATCTGCACTGGGTGACCCCACAGCTGATGCCACGTTACTACATATGGGCTTCAGGCTGCACTTGGTAGATTTGTCATTTGGGTCTCATTTCATGCTAGTAAGAATTTTGAGCCCCTATAGGAATGTGACTCCGTGTTCTGAACTCGTCTCCTGTGCTACTTTGTATTAACCTGATACCACTGCACCCTTCAAAAGCCCTTTGACAACAGTCCATGATTTTCTTTGTAATTAAACAGTTTCACGTGAAATTCGCATTGTAATAGCCTACTGCATTACAAGTTCGACCTCACAGTGCCAAAGCAAAGCTTATTTGTAGGAAAATGTCACGTGCAGAATGGTTGTAAATATTTGCACCGCGCGACAACATGGCGCAAATAAATTGTATTTTTAAAACAATATAATTGCAATATTGTTGACTCGGACAACAATTTTAAAGTAAACACATGGGTGCAAACTATAAAGATGTTGTATACACTGTGCCCCAGCCCTTGTGTGCCACACTATTAGTACAATTTGAGCATAAAAGAACTGCACACGCTTCAGTTACATTTGCTGAAGCCCACAGGAGATCATTATTAATAGTGGTTCACAGGAAACACTCAGGTTCCTGCTTGATTTGTCTGTGAGGAGAAGCTGTGGTACTTTTTGTGCGGCCACGATCATATCCTTTACATAATGCCATACATTGGGTGTGTCAATTTCCGGACCCCTCTGCCATGATTGATACACTTTCGAGGCAACAGAATTTTCTACACAGATGGGCCTGTGGGTGTACCTGCATGTCATTTGCTGTGTGCCTTAATAATTTTCGATGGGGTGTAACTTTGGCTGTTGAAAGGATGTAAATCATACTCTTTCCTTTATAGTGATTATCGTACAAAGGGCAGAATCAGCTGAGAAATATCTGCACCAGGTGCATGGGGCATAAGCAATTATTATAGGCCTTCGTAGGGCCAAACCCATCTTGCACATCTAAGACGGACGACGAGAAACAGGCTTCTGTGACTTGTGGCGAGATTCTTGTGGCAAATTATTACTTTCTTGGTCAAAGCATCACCAGCTTGTTTTGTTTTGTTTTTTCCATGAGGAACGTTAAACATACGACGTAACATCCTGTGGCATGACCAATAGTGTTTGTCTTTATTCTAGTCTCACGGAATTTTTTTGTTCATTAAGAAGTAGTGTCAGTGCACTAAAGCCCCTGGTACAATCATGTGCACACTTTCTGTTGACATGTGGGACTCAAACAGGGTATAATCATGTTTACGGTGCTGGTGTACAACAATTTTACCCTGGTATAATCGTTAGTACGCTTTCTCTTCATTTGTTTAAATTAAATTTAAACATGTATGTATACTGGTTACCCCTACTATACAAAAACTTGAATAATGATCAACTTGAAGGACTCACAAAAGATATATTCCTCTTTACATTGCTGATTGACGGCAAGTTTCCTTTGCACAATCATTTGTATTCTTTATCTTCGCAGGTGGGGCTAAAGTAGGGTGTCAAATCAAAACAAACTGTTTGCTGATGACACAACTTTATATCCCACTGTTGAGAATCCCCACCTGACCGCTGATACGTTAAATGCGGACTAAGTTTCTGTTGACGCTTGGTCGAAGGATCGGTTGGTAACAGTCTCGAAAGAGAAATCAAGCCGATCACCCTCCCTCAAGTTTCCAAAACCATCTGTTGCAACATGTTGACCAACATAAACACCTTATTTAACTATACTTTCTTCCCCAGCACATGAAGACTTTGGAACCAGCTACCGGTCAACATTCAAAATTCTAACTCCCTCAATGAATTCAAGAAACACATATATTCGACATTCCCCCGCTCACTAGACTAATTTGTACTTTGTTGGCAACAGGTACTCTTCTGTTATTCATGCAAAACTCCGGATGGACCGCAGCCAGCTGAAAGCCCATTTACACACCATTGGTTTGTGCGAATCTCCAAATTGTAGATGTGGGCAAGGTGCAGAATATACCGGGCATAACTTTTTCGTCTGCATAAATTATACTATCCAACGAGATAGCCTACATACAAGCATTTCTTATCTTGCTTCTTTTACTTTAGAAACAGTTTTGTTTGGATCAACAAATTGCACATTTAAAGACAACAAAATCATATTTTTTTCTAGCAGTTAAAGAATATATTGTGAAAACTAAACGCTTCCAGCGCGGTGCTGTAACATGAGTTGTATTTAGAAAACTAGAAAAAAGATTTGCTTCACAGCAAATCTGTCTGGGTGCCTACAAAATGAGAACAGTTTGCAATGCTTTACTTTGCCATTGTTCAACGTAATCTAGATTTCATGTATTAGCCTCATTTTTTGTAAATGAAAAAGCTCAGCTTTGGTTCTTGGTCCAATGGATGTGGCCATGTCCCAAACTTATAAAGTGAAGTTTGAATGAAACTACTATCTATAATAGTTTTGAAGCTATTCAACATTTAAATTTTGTGTATTTGTCCAATTTGCATGAATCGCAAGCCTAGAAGAACTTTAGTTTATTGTTAATTGGATGGGTTTATGCCCCATAAATTGAAGTAGAAATAGCACCTCTATACTAGATATGAAGCTATTTCAGATTTACATTTTGCATATTCACCTAATTTGCATAAATTACAATCCTACAACTTTGGTTCATGGTTCATCTGCAACAGTTTGGAAGATATGGCGCTTTTAAAATTTTTGTTGCCTCTAAAATTTGCATAATTTTAAACATCATGACTATTCCAAATGAGATGCACAATTTTGCTGGTTATGTTCGTCACCATGGCAAGTTTGGTGGGTTTTTTCCAATAGTGTCTGAAAAATACTCTGGACCAACTTGGTCAGAAAGAAAGAAAGAAAGAAAGAAAGAAAGGAAGGAAGAAAGAAAGAAAGAAAGAAAGAAAGAAAGAAAGAAAGAAAGAAAGAAAGAAAGAAAGAAAGAAAGAAAGAAAGAAAGAAAGAAATTGGCCTTTTATTTCTTTGTTAATTTATCTAAGATAAAGGACCACCGGTCCTATGTTACCAATTTTGTCTGGATTAGGGGCAGTCTTAAATTGCAGGTACCACTGTACAATGAAACCTCTCTACAGTGAGCACCTTCGCGACCCAAAAAATAGTGCCCACTCCTGAGAGGGTCAGCCCCTCTGGGCAGCATTGATGGGTATATGTGCATGTACAGTATACACAGTCATATTATAGTTAAGAGGGATGTGTACACATGCAATACAAAACTGTCTTTGTTCCTTTATCACATTAAATAAATTTTAACAGATGCTGTCACAAAAATAAATGTACATGTACCTGTGAACTGAGACATGCACTATACTGACTCAGTATTGGCTATGAAGAGCAGGCTTCATCTCACTGGTTGCAACAAAACAAAGACATGAAAGTGTCCATTGCCATGACACAAATCCACACACTTTCGCAAAATTCACCAAAATGTCACTAGGGACTGTAAGTCAGACTTTGATTGGTCCATCAAACTCAGCTCTGTATGTAGTCTATTTTTAACAGAGGGTACACTCTGGCTTGTTCTGCCCAGAAGTCCACTCTGTCTGATCCTTTGTGACTGACAAGTCCAGCAGACTCCTAGCCTCAGGCGAACTCTGACTGGTCAGTCTCAGCCATGGTACACTTACAGCTCTGTCCAGCATTAGTGTGAACATGGATCAGATATGTTTCTTGCATGAACAGAAAGGGATTTTCTGTATTTTATTGAGAACCTCATTACACAGTTGTTGGGAATTCACCCACCACCCACCCCTACCTCCCACTTACCATACGACCCAAACCTTTCAAACCATAAACCCAGCAGGCATGGCTAGATGGCTGCCTATGAGACAGGTTCAAGTATTATGAATGCAAAATGGCTGCCTAGCACCATGGAGGCTTATAACATGCAGTACAGCAGAAACCCTAGTCAAAATGTGGATTGTTGGGAAATTCAATGAATTTAGCATACAATGTCATTAAAATTCCCCAACTTTTGTTTGCATGCTATTGTATTTCCAGATGTCTCAAACCTACATGTGTAAGTTAGAACTTTCTGTCTATAATATTTTTGAAGATATAAAGCTTTTAAAATTTTAATTGCCCATAATTTGCATAATTTTAAATATCATGACTATTCCAAGTCAGGTGCCTAATTTCACTGGTGGGTCAGTCATAATGGCAAGTTTGGTGGTTTTCGGAATAATAGTGTCCGAGAAAAACTCCGGACAAATTTGGTCGTAAAGAAGAAAGAAAGAAAGAAAGAAAGAAAGAAAGAAAGAAAGGAAGGAAGGAAGGAAGGAAGGAAGGAAGGAAGAAAGAATTCTTGGAAAAACAAAATGTCTCGGTTGGACAAAGTGTCTCGGTTGGCACCCAGACATAAATTTAGCGCCACCATACATTTTGAAAAAAAATCTCATTACAGTCGTCATGGGACCCCATCTCTCGCCGCATGGTCGATGAGCTTCGTCGCGTCAGTGGGGTCATACAATGATGCCCATAGCTAGCCCTTCTGTCTGTCTCGTCGAAACAGTGGCTCTTACTTAAACGTGTTGGCCCGGCGCAATACTACATTTGAGGAAAACGATAAACAATTCATGTCATGGAGGGATGTGCCGGGCTATGTGACGCATTGCCTGTCCTGTCTTGGGGCTAATATACGGCTTAGCCCTCCTCCCCAAGTGTGTTCCATGACAAATATTGTATGCACACATGACAATTGACCATTTATATTATCATGGAATACAATATTTATAAACCAACGCAATATATTATCCCGTTTACATTGTTGGTTTGGGACAGTTGCCCCTGGTACAATCATTTGTACCCCTTCTTTTATCATACGGGGCTCACACAACACTGCACAAGGTGTTATCCGGTGAACATGCTGGTTTACGAGAGTTTTCAATAAATGTTACCGACCACGTCTATCACTATACATTTGGGCCGCAAGACCCCAAATTAAACGTTATGAAAACAAAAGATTAACATTAAAGTCGGTCTTTTCTGGAAACAATAAAACAATTGAATAGTATATTCAAGCATTGAAACCGGCTTTTTGTGACGCACATCTATACAGCAACAGCTGGACACAATTTTGAAGTCTAACAGGTAATGTGACATAAGGTACTGACGGGGAAAAGGAAACAGATGTACATGTACACTTTTGGTGAAATTTGACGACAGGTAAGACATCAAAGCGATTTTCGGTAGCCACTGCCAACAAAACGTTATAGGATCAAACGATTAAAGGAAACATGCAAAAAGTATGTATTTTTGGAGTGGATATGGCTCAAAGATTCTACATCTGACCGTCACTCCAACCTTGCATCTAGTTGTTAATTAATAATATTTTTCTCGCATGCATGTAAAGAGTCAGACACTCATTTAAAGGTTGAAAAAATGTTTATTTTTTTGTTTTTGTTGTAGAGCATTCATGCGTACCTATGTGACTCAAAAATGTGTCTTGTCTTTAATCAGTGTGTATTTTGCAGTTATGAAATGATAAATTTGAAGTTTTCATCTTTTGGGCTCCCTCTATACCTGACAACACATATTTGGAAAACTACAGAAAATATTAAAACCCCTGATACAAGTTTCGAGTCACGTAAGTATTCATAATTTCTGTGGAAAGAGTTTAAAATTGAAATAAATTTGAAAAGCATTATATACACATTTGCACAGGGGTCTGACTTTTGACATTTCTGCCAATAAGTGTAATTTCTTGCTCAAAAAATAGTTCACAATAATATATCTGGAACTTTTGATTATTATTTTTTTTTTTTTGAATATATACGAAATAAATGTTTGCGTTTATACGTTTTAGCCCAAAAGCCGTAGCATTTAGTTGTCACAAAAACTTTCATTTGGTGGCTTACCTGTCCCGCAAACCATTGTTTTAGTCATGTCGGAAATGTGTACCACACAATGAGTCGGTCAGATCATGGAGCAATAAAACTAGATTTTTCCCCCATGGTCAGATCTATATAAAATGTATCGCTGGTAAGTGCGGGTAAATAAACAAACACCTATTGACCGAGACCACCCAGGCCTACTAATTGTCTGCGGCTCACTTCTCGAGTTTTTTCGCCTGCCAGCACCGTTCTTCTGCAGGAAGTGGATGGTAGCGACACCTATGGATACAGTATATGGTTTTACATGCGTTCATGAGAAACTGATGCCACCTGTTGTCGCGATTAAGCAATAGAAATCAATGTTTCTAGAACTTCACCCCGGGAACCCCACCCCCAACAAAAATATTAACAATTTACCACTAGTCCAGGAGTCATCGCAGGAGCATGCATGGATCAGGGATTGCACTTGACCTCAGCCTTACGGTTTCGGTCAAGGCCCATCCGAGGTCCGCCAAAAAGGTTTGCAATGACTCCTGAACCATTATTCTATTTAGCCTATGTTCTCACGTCATTTGCTTATTAGTGTACTTGTTGTTTTAGCTTTCCTTACGTATAAAAAAAAACATTCAGGCATCAACTGTTCACCCAGGTCGTAGGTGAAATTCCATGTGCTCATCTGACGACCACTTGCAACCCTGTGCTCTGATTGGCTGAATAAACATAGCAGAGTACAGTATGAAGTACTATGTAAGAACATAAAATGAGCTTCCTCTCACTCTGGCTCTATTCACTGCATATTCACCATTAAGTTTCAAATGTTGTAAGGTATATTTTCACCACCGAATCCCTGATGGAAATTATTAAAATGTTTTGTTTTATTTATGTTTAATTTGACCTATTTTTTAACACCAATGCATTATTTACATTGTAGTGACGTCGTGTGTAACTGTGAGTCAGTAAGGAAGGGAAAACGTTTCATGAGCGGTATCAAGAAATCGAATACATATATGGTTGTAAACCATTACCCAATTGCTGCTTTTAACATTTCTGTAAAGCCACTACAACTAGTACAAGTATCGGGAATTTTAATTCCCTTCCAAGCTTCGTCATCGTGAAATGTTGAAATATTCAGAATTCACGTTATGACAGTTGCCGGTAATAAGTTAAACTTATGATGTAATGACTTACAGATTTAGGTTTGTTAAGTTTCTTTTTATATTGAATGTTAAATAATACGAACCACATGGTGTGACGTAATAGATAATAATGATAATAATAATAATAATAATAATAATAATAATAATAATAATAATAATAATAATAATAATAATAATAATAATAATAATAATAAATTAAAACTATTGTTCATTTAAAGATATTAATGTCATTCCAGATTTGAATCTTGAATATTAATAGGCATAACTGATATGTGGCGTTGAAAATATCAGTAATATTCACATCTTTAAACTCAATGTAATAAATATATGGCTGGCAGCTGTAATCGTCATATGGCGTTTTATGTGGTTTTATTTGTGCAAATTTTTATTCAATTCAGGTCTGTATTTCCTTTGAAAGCAAAAATTCCTTTCTTTCCTTTCCAATGTCAGAGTCACTTTTCATTTGGAAAAAACGGACACTCAGAGAATTTGAGATCTTCATTTGAACACTTGACATGTCTGTATGGTCATTGACACAAAGCACCTTGTATCTGGTACCCGTATTTGTTGTCCGCGTAAGGCAGTTCTACCTGTGAGTTCGTTCGCGGGGTAAATCGTTATGAATTTCGCTACACCCTCGACAAAAATTAGTTCCTATTTGACATGCTTGCTTAGACAATTGAAAGAATATTTAATGTGAAATTGAGGTAGCTGTCCGGATGTATCTTGATTGTTAGTGTTGTTTTTAAAATTTGTTCGCATGTTCTACGTCTTGGTAATCTGCGTTTTGCACATTCGGTATTTCTGTTTCTTTTTTTTGCCAGAGCAAAACTAGCTTTAGTTAAAAGCCTTTTTTTATTTTGGGCATTGTAGTCTGCTTATAAATTTTAATAGTTCTCATAAAGTTTTTTCTAGAGATTTTCGATTTCCATTGTTCTGACTACCTCCCGTATTTTTTACTGCATTAGTGGATTACTTTGGTTGTGTGTGAAGACCATGACGAGTGTAAACTCTTGTCTCTTTTCAGTATCCCTGATTGTTAATTCCCTTTGATAATGTTACAATGCCTTTCTAATACCACAAATAATAGATGAGTCTGTGTGGGCTCTTAACTCAGAAAACAGCGTTGTTCATTGGGCCGCCTTGATTTTGTTTCTGGGTCTTCTACTGTAGACTATATGTATAGCGCCTAATTCTTTCAGTTTTCTGCTCCGAGTGAAGAAACAGTCATCCAAGAAAAGTTTCCAATTTGATTTATATTCGCTAATGGGTATCTGCCCATAGGGTCCATTTGTCTGAAACTGTAGACCTTCTTCTAAATATCACTATGGTAAATTTGTATTTTTGGGGGAGCATTTAGTGCCCGTTCTGGATCCATTCTGTTGTAAGTAATCGTACCCATTAAATATTAAATTGATATTTTCCAAAATGAATGTTAATCCTTCTAAGATTAATTCACTCCTAAACCTTTGTACTTTGGTTTCTGGATGTATATTGAACCAGAGTGAAGTCTCTCATTTTCAAAGTTCCTGGGGAATGTTGCTCTACAGGCTGACAATTTCAACATATCCCACCAGGTATCTATTTCCCACAGCTTCCCTCGAAGTCCTTTTCAAAAAATCAATATTGTCACGGATATAACTTTTTATGTGAAATGAATATGGTTTAAAAATTTTATCTACAAGCTTGCTGAATCTACCTTAGGTACATACAGGTCCCAAAGAATATGTTTGAACTTGAGATCGGTGGGCTAGACTTCCTGTATGTATTAACCTGTTGCTTCTCTATTTCTTTTTTTATGCTGTCTAATTTATGTATCTTCAAAAGCCCATAAAATTCGTCATTTTGGGATTCAAGCGTTTGTTATAAAAATTTTGTGTGTGTTAAAATGTCTGTGTATTTGGATATGGATCTGCATATTTTTCCAAAAATATCTTTGTATTTCTCAGGAATATCATCACACGTTCTATAATAGTCTGTATCACTAAGCATATCTTGCATAACAATGCCGTTCCATCATAACTACTGCCTCACCTTTATCGGTCTGTTTAATAATAATTGAATCGGCGTTACAAAGTTCTCAAAGTGCTCTGTTTTCTGTAGATGGATTATTATTATCATCATCATCATCATCATCATCATCATCATCATCATCATCATCATCATCATCATTAACATTTGAGCACCTTAACTTATTTTAAGAGTTTGCTTGTTCTTCCAAATTGTTCACGGATTTATCTGACGTTTCATTCCGAAATTTTATGGAATATATATATATATATATATATATATATATATATATATATATATATATATATATATATATATATATATATAGATCACAAAACAACAGTATGTCGGCATGGTCAAACACTTGAAGTTGGTTTTGAAATAAAAAGCGCTCTTTACCAATTGAATGATGGACCAGTATGTCTCAGTACCTTCACCCGGTTTCATACTGTACATAAATTAACTTGTGTTGCCTAAAGTGCCCAATTGGCTGCGAAAGCGTGGAATTTTTACCCCAAAAATCATTTCTTGCTGTAGAGTAAAACTAGAGTGTATCACAGCGTGGTTTCTATGATTGACACCTCGTGTATTTCATATATTGCATAAAACATAACCAGTTGTTTCGGCATTGCATTAGCCACCAGCAAATGCAGAGACTGCACTTACTTCACCCCTGTGGATTTTCATTTTGGGCAGAACAAAGTTCCCGTACAGACAGCGCCATCTGTGACAAGCAAACACCATGAGCTGGTGTGGGCTCCTGTGTTAACGATCGACAGACAACGACGGGCGGAATGGTTTGTTCTTCTTTCTGATACAAGACCACCGGCGACGAGCTGGTCGGAGGATACCTTTCTTTTTTCATGTCAGTCAAAAATAAGGAAAACTGTGGCATCGTAGATAAATTACTTTGTGGTCCGTTATGTGTAACTTCCTGCCTCGTATCAAATGCGATATACCAATGTATATCATAGTCACCCTTCTCTCAAAATGTCCCATTAAAAATAAAAAATGAAAATCAAACACCATGTAGTTGGTCCCAATGTTTTCTAGTTCAGGAGCAGAGTTGAACAATGACTGGGATGTTGTGAAAGAAAGGAAACAAAGCTTCAATAATATTTGGGAGTTATCGGTGAGCCATGCTAAAAGATGAAGGATGGCCATCAAGCACGCACGTACACACACACACACACATCGTAGAATCTCCAATTAAAACCACCTCCACAAAGAGACCAACTCTATATTAAGACCACCAGTTTACAGACCCGTTTATGCTTATCCTTTATTAAATTATAGTCCCAAGACCACTCCCCTATAAAAAGACCACATTTTCTCAGTCCCTAATGAGGTCTTAATAGGGAGATTCCACCATGTACATATGAATAAACGAAGGACTTTTATTGCAACGCTCCATTTCATACATATCCATGGTATTTTGTTGATGGGTCTAAAACAAAACAGTACAAACACAGTCTACATCATAAAGATCCCCCATCAGGAAAGCTGTTTGGAGCATAAACAATACTTACAAACACACACAGAAAAAGATGATAATAAGAATTGTATAAAAAATCATACAAACATACGTGTATCGAGTTGAACCAAAAGAAGAGGATACCTTTCCATCACAGCTTCCCTCTGAATTTTACAGTTTCTGTTATAAATTTTCCCTAATTCCAAATTACTTCCACGTCACATTTTATTAACTTAATACATTTATCTTGCAGAAATAAATATTCAAAATCAACTAGAAATTTTAACATGTTATATATTAGTTGTATCCTGGCTTTGTAGAAATTTTTACAAATTAAAATGTAATAAAATTCGTCTGCTAATTCAGAACACAAGTCACTTATTCTGTCATCTACTGGCACTTTAACTGGCCTTTTGTGTCTCCCTTTTTCAATATTAAGATTATGTGCACTGATTCTTAATCGGTTTAAGTTTCTTCTTTAACTATATTCTTCAATACCAGTAAGTAATTTTCCATTTGAAACTTTGATATAAATTTTGCATATGTTCTTAATTTTTTATCTGGAAAAGATTGTCTAGAAAAGTTAGTGTGCCATTGAATAAGACATTTTTCCAGTAATAATTTTTGTATAATATGTACTGAAAAATCTTCAAATTCATCGCCGCCATTGTTCCAAATATCTTCGCATTCGATTAATTTTAGGTCGTTATTCACAGTGTTTAGCCAGTTTGAGTTAGTCAATGACAGAATTTCGGAGTTACATTATAGGCATTGTACAACCGCTAAGTGTTACAATACCGCTAACTGTTACAAATGACAGTTAGCGTCAATTTCAATATCGCTGGATGTTACAATTGCCCCTAATTGATACAAAAAAAATAATACCTTCACACCGTTAAACGTTACAAACACCGCTAAGTGTTACTACACACACACACACACACACACACACACACACACACACACACACACACATATATATATATATATATATATATATATATATATATATATATATATATATATATATATATATATATATATATAATATATATATATATATATATAGTGGTTGTTGATCAGCCAATCAGGCATTAAGGTCTGCTGACCAGGAAATGTAACACCACATTACCTGGCCTGCCGGTATGTTGATTGGTCTGCTACAAGGTAGCATAACTATACCTTTATTTTCAAATTCAATTTTTCAATGCACTTCCACTGTGGGATAATGAGTTCAGCAAAATGCACTTTGCAGTAACATCATGGACCTCGTAGAAGGCAAATTGATCAAGGGCAAAGGCCGAGGTCAATATGCCTTTCTGCAATCCCCCAACTTTCGGTTTGCTTGATTTGAATTGCTAAATGAAACAAGCAACCATTAAAGCCACGTGTGTTATAACAAATAGATATCTATTTTCACTTATTTGATTCTATCTTATTGATTTACTATTTACAAAAAAGTATGCGTAATACAATTTTACACAATGCAATTAAAAGAAATTCCAGTCAAATATTTAATCGCGGCATGCGATATGTCATATATCTCAGAACCAGAAATATTAGTTCTATTCTTTACTTATAATTTAATACCATTCATGATTTCTACGTCAAAAGGTACACTATTATATAATTTTCATATTTAGTAGCCAAATAATTGGCAATATTGTTCCCACCTGGAACACCATCAACATTTTAGATAAAACCTATTTACATTGCTTGGGCATACTGTCTTCCTTCTTAAAGTTTTAAGTGTTTTTAGAATATAGCACTTGTCTTTTTTTCACACCTTATGGTCATCTGATTCCTTCCTTAGTGTTTATCAAACACCAACCGTATAATAGGTTTACCACAACTAATCCCAATGCTGTGCCAGAAAAGAGCTGTCTCTTTGCAGGTTGGCAGGTTGTGCATGATCCTGAAACCACTTAAAAATATTAAGATCACCAGCTTAAGACGGTCTCTTGGGGGACTTAATGATTACAGATTAAAGCAAGTGCCGCTTATACCAACAGTCTCTCTTTGCAATTTTTTCAACATTGTTCAGTGGCTTATATTTCTGGTTGAAGTTTTGTAGCAAAAACTAAAAGTTTGACACCAGCAGTTTTCCAAAGTGGTCCAGTAGTTTCATACGAAATACCCGGAATACAAAATAAACGATGTAACGATACATTGTTTTGATATGGTGAAGTTTTGTGTGGCCAACTTATGTCCCAAGATGGAAATAGGTTTCTGACCCCTCTGCTTACACATATTGTAATAATCAAGAAGAAAAAGCTTACAAGGTACCAGACTTATCTGCAGTTTGAAACAATTTTAAGTCCAATGAGACCAATTCTTTTCTTTACATCCTGCCATGTCATAAAGTTTAAAGTCGAATCATATGGAAAAAGTTGCATACGCTTTTCTAATTCCATATAGGTCTTTTATTTTTAAGTAAAAGAACAATATTCAGTTGTTAAAAGTTACAAATGTATAGTTTTATTGGCGCATAAGTAGAACCTAAAACATACATGTAATTGTAGTCTTAAAATGCGCACTATCCGTTTCACCATTGTACCATATACCCTATATTCCGTTGATCATAAAATCAATATAAAGGAGACAACAGCTTAGTTCATTTGATTATTCCATGAGCATCAGTAAAAAAATGGTCTATGAATGTAATATATCACATACGACAAATATCATCATCATTATTATTATTATCATCATCATCATCATTATCATTATTATGATCATTGATATCATTATTATCATCATATTATTACCAACATTATCTATTTTCATATTAATTTATCTTTTAGTATTTTTTGCATAAAAATCATGATACAAATTATCTAACGTAAAAGTGTGGAATATTTCTGTTAGAAGTGTTCATTTTCCCGTTTAACTTCACTTTTACAGTCAATAGATGCACAAACTATAGACAGCAGCACATAATTGATTACACGTAAAATATAAATGCAGCAAAAATTATATAATATGGTGTGCATGTAATACAATATTTCGAGTCAAATGATACCTTTCTTCACTTCATTTTTCAAGCAATAGGCAATTACCTGTACAATGTAAGTAGTACTGTTGAGAGTTTTATAGAACACTTACCGTTGATTTTTGTACCAAATAACGGTGCTAGCCCCGCGCTATCTGTTACAAAATTGACGCTTACTGTTACTTGTAACAGTCAGAGGCAATCAGTTTATCAAATAAATCCAAATAGAAACGAATGTAATTTTTTTTTACCAGACATGGTATGTTTTAAGCGTCCAAGAGCCTTTTTAGCTTTTTCACACAAATGTTATATGGCTCCAGCAAAATTTCCTTTAGATGTCATTTCAATGCCGAGGTAGGTATATATATTAGTTATTTCTAGTTCCTCATTACCAACAAAGAAACGTCTAATTTTTTTACCTAACTTATTAAATATAACTACTTCGGATTTTTCCACGTTGATATTCAAATTCCAGTTTTGACAATATGCGTGTAATTTATCCAAACAACATTGTAAGCCATGTTCACTTTCGGAAACTAGCATCAGGTCATCCCACATATTATGTAGGGTTACTGGATGGCAGTCATTTGTTAGAATTTCTGGCAAATCATTGATGAATAAATTGAAAAGAGTCGGGCTAAGCACACATCCTTATTTTACGCCATTATTCACTTTTTTTCTGGTAATCCCGAATTAAGTTTAATTTGGACATACAACTTATCATACATGTCTGGAAAAATGTTATACACAAAACCACCAATATTGTAACTCAAACATTTGTAGAATAGTCCATGATGCCACACAGTATCCAAAGCTTTTTAGAGATTGATAAAACACACAAAAAGGAATATTTTCTTTCCAGAAATGTTGACATACTTATATATAAGAGATCAAAGCACGAACATGTGGTCATTCGTTCGACTGTTTTCTAAAAACTCGATTTGATATTTATTATTATAGTTCTGTTGTTTTATGTGAATTTGTATTTGTTTTATCAAGACTGCACTAAACAGTTTAGATAAACAGCCACTGAGAGAGATACCTCTGCATTTATTAGGATCCATTTAAGACCCTCCTTTGTGAATAAGTGTTAGCAAACTTACTTTCCATCAACAAGGGGAAATATCCAGACATGTAAATCATGTTGTATAACTTTTCTAAGATTGGAAGCAAAACTTTTCTACCAGATTTGACCATCTCATTCAGTATGCCATCATTACCTGGGGATTTACCATTTCTTAACCCATCAATGCAGTTATCTATCTCTTTTGTAGTAACTTTGGAATCAAGTTGCGAAAATGTAAGGGTTGTATGACTATATAATTTATGTCGCACCTCCTCGCACATGGGACTGTTCCTTGCTTTCGATTCATCTGACATAATTTTGGTGAAATGTCTTAACCGTTCAAGCGGTTCAATTTTTTCAGATGGGTGAAGTTTTGGACATAGTACGTTTTCCAACTCTTTGACAAATTTCCATTACTCTCTAGGGTTAACATTTTGAAGTTTACTCAATGAATCAGTGATATTGTTATTCAAAATTCCGCCCACATATTTTGTTCACTTGACGGAACTTTCGGCGTGTGGCGTAATATGTTTGTGTTAATGGATAATACTGAGGATCTGAAGATAATTTTCGGGCCAAAGCTATTATATTTTGAAACAGACTATAACATTGCTTATTATCGTATGTAGGTAACGTTTTCCTTTTACGTTCCTTACGAAATTTCTAGTTCAAGGCTAGCTCTCCTGCCTTATATGATATGAAGCTTAAGTAGTGTACTGCTCTGTCACCACATGGGCGGCCCTGCGTGAACGTCGTCCCCCTAAAAGCATATATATATATATATATATATATATATATATATATATATATATATATATATATATATATATATATATATATTTACGGCTAACAAAACATCTAATCATTGAAATATATGTCGTAAGTCTAAGATATCTTTGTAAAAATTAAGTAGGAGAAATTTCTATTGAAACGTATCTGGGAAACAAGGTCCCTGGAAACGGATATACGGTAAAAGATTTAATGATTCCATTCATTAAATTGAAAGCATTGAGAGTAGTTATAGAGCAACAAACCACAAAGCTAAGATTCAGTAGTATACAGAGGGTTTAGCCTTGCAGAGTGAGTAAGTTAGAGACATGAATAAACTTCCAGTAGAGAAACACTGTCTGGTTGTTGGAATTAGATGAAACGAAGTTTTAAAATGCTAATATCTATTATAAATTATTAATGTATTGACACAATGTGGCATTGTCTGATCACACTAAAGCAAGTAAAGTTGATAATGTGTTCATTTAAACTGGCAGAATTACAGCCGATAAAGGCCCAACTAATCACCATTATCCAGGGGTTAAGGCACCACTCCAAGCGGTGTGGTGTTTGTGAATATACATACATATTACGAACGGGTATTTTGGTTACCTTTTATTCTAAAGTAAGGAAATGTCGGGGGTGCCATTCCAAACAGTCCTTTGCGCTGTCTGAGTGTTTAGTTTCCAATATACGCATAGGTGTAGTGAAAAGGTTGCAGATGGGGCCTGTATATATATATATATATATATATATATATATATATATATATATATATATATATATATATATATATATATATATATATATATATATATATATATATATATATATATATATATATATATATATATATATATATATATATATATATATATATATATATATATATATATATATATATATATATATATATATATATATATATATATATATATATATATATATATATATATATATATATATATATATATATATATATATATATATATATATATATATATATATATATATATAGATGTAATACTTTGATACATCTGTAGATATACCAGCGACATATTGTGGGTGCTTTCGTGTGAAACTGGATGTCTTTTCAAAACTCTGGTAATGCATTTGTTTTACAGGACTTCATTAAGTTTTAGAAACCCACTGCCGTGCAATACCGAGCCAGCAGTATGGATAGTCATCGGGACGGACTCTTTGTTGCCATGGCAACGCATTCAGACTCCAGTTTGCCATTTTTAAGATCTATCATCATTCAAAGACTCTCAGTTTCGTAAATCTCAACTCTTTTATTGTCAATTACACATATTTAGTATGCGTAATATGTATAAACTCATTTAATATTCATACTTGGAAGTTTCACGTCAGAAAGCGGACATTTAAAGTGGTTTCAGAGCAAGAATCGTGTTATCATGTAGGAGTGGCGTGCCAGTATTAAGTTGCGGCGTCACCCTGCATCTTGCTATAGCGTGAAAAGTAATGGAGTGTGCTTGTTTGCGCTTTTGAAGGTTTTATAAATCACTGATTTCTCTTTATTTCAAAATACACATTTGGAACTTGGTCTGCACTTGATGTGGTGTGGCACGAGAACCAATTAAGTATCATGTTAAACTTCGAATTTTAGACTAGTTTCTGAAACTTTAAAAAATTTGGAAAGTTTGGCCAGCTTCATAGATTTCAAGCTAGAAGAGTGCATTTTAATTCAAGTTTATTTAAAATGCATACCGTTGTGGAATTTGATATTTTGACCACAAAACAAGATCTTTGAGAGGTAACGTCTGCAAAAATCTCGTGTGCATTAGTCTTATAGTTTTAAAGTAACATTAAAATTTCTATATCTGTCAAAGCACACATTATAAAGGGCAGAGGTGAGGTGGACATAGGTACAGATATCTGTTTGGGGGTCCTCAGGAACTTCCGCGCTCGTAACATATAATTATATGACGGATCATGATTTTGTAAGGTATGGCAGCTCAGAATAAAAGTCTGAAACGTCGGTGCTGGTTTATCCTTGGAGTGGAAGCAGATGGGTGGCATGGTGCGAGCAAGGTGGTTAGTTTCGGCACTGACACACATTGATGAGATTCCCCCTAAGATACCAAATGCAGCACATTGGATTGAAAAAGTCACGGGCAACTTTGTTTGCGCCATTCATTTCGGACAACACGGAGAATAGTATAATACTCTGAAACACATGTGATTATATTTTCGCTTTTTTTTTCTAATGTAAGTACAATGCAAAATTATTCTATTTCCATCCTACGCACAACCCGGTTATAATTATAAAGCATACGTATGTCATTGACGCTCTGTGAACTTATCAATATCTCACATTGGCGTTTTCATTCAAGCTTATTTTCAAATATTTTGTAACATTTTGGAGACAATTTTGATCATCCCATCTACAGTTGTACATTTTTGCACGTATTACATTGCTGGTTCAAGCCTTTATCCCATTATATTGATCACTAGGTGATGTAACAAGACATGGTATAAGAATATCAGTTAAAAAAAAAAAAAAAAAAAACAGAAAAGAAAAGAAAAAGAAAAACGTTTTTCCACCTTCTCGCTTTTGGGGGATATGAGCATTGCTAATGACAAGTTCATTTGAGGCGTAGTGATCCAAAAGTAGAGCGCAGAAATAAAAGTATTGAAATTAAAGGTATCCAAAATGTAATTTTTTAATTTCCAATCAGACAAGAAGATTGGGACTGCACAAAACTGTGTGCAAAACTTGAATGTGATGATGAACTTCATCCCCCACCCCCCACCGTAGCGCCTCAATGTCACAAAGAACCCTTTATCTGTATCCGAGGTGACAGTGACAGTTCTCAGAGAGTATTGTGCATTTCTAACAGTGTGCATTGTATTTTGGGGTTTAATTTTAATGAACCTGTTGAAGAAAACTAGGTAGCGGTTAAGTTTTAAGGGTTTTTGTATTTGCACAGTTATACATTCAAATTTATGTTCATTGTTTTACAACCAGGTACATTCACGAACTGTAATAGTTGCCATACGTCAAAATCAGTTCGAATGAAGAAACAGAAAAAACATTCTGTGGTCAGTTCCTTCACAATGGGCGCACTTTTGGTTAAAGGCACATGGTTTTAGGGACAAAAACCACAAATATATGACTTACATAGAATTTAGTATAATGATTTTGTTTTATGGTTCCTTTTGAAACATGTAAAGCTATGCTATAAAGTATATCTCCACCAAATCTGGTGCTCCAAGCACAAAAGCACTGAAATTAACTTTAACTGCTGCACTATTATCATCTTTAAATCGATTAATTATCAGTTGATGCGAAACATATCAAATATATGATTTTGAAACGGGAAGTGTTTTCTGAGCAATTGTGAAAATGATTTGGAAGGCTTAAATAATAAAAGATATGGAACAAAGGTTTTTGTATGCACAGACAGTTCGTTAGTGTGACACTTTTATCACAGGGACATGTGCTTAAACGGGACAGTTGTTTTCCTAAACTGAATTATTTTAAAGTCATTTTGATATAAACAAGACTACTTGAATTGCGCCGTCTCTCCATCGCGTATCCGGCGCATTCAAGTTCTGTACCAAATTGAAGAATTACATGTTTATTCGGGAGAATCTATGTTGTAACTTGAGAAGTCAGTGTTCTGTTTTGATCATTTGTGTACACAGTACTCTTTCTACAGAAAGTTATATATTCCCAGTCACCGGCAATTGTATTTATTTGTAGAAAACACTAAGATTAATCTGCTTAGCAGGAAAATACTGGGGCATTATCAAAGATGATTGAATGCAGCTGCTTACATATACGTCAGTCATAGGGCTATTTAAATAAGCCCGTGATTAACCTAGGGCCTAAAACAACTGATAAAACGGCACTGGACTGAGAAATGAACTTGGATATTCGCAATTTTGTCACAGGTTGCGGCACCTCACTTATGTGTTAGACATGCTTGACTGCAATCATGCACGTAAACTAACATTTTACATCTTATATATTTGTGTCTTGCAATTCCCATAAACTCACATATTATTATGTTTTACCTGCCTTTTCATGGTTAAATTTAAGGTAAAAATACAGAGACAAATGGGTATCTACAGCTGTATATTAAAGTTTCTCTTTTTTTTTTTGGTACATATGTGTTGCAACAGCTTTTAAAATATTACACCTGGATATTAAGGACACAATTTTGGTCAGAACGCTTTTTCAGAACCAGTCGTGTCCTTATCAGACATGCGTGCTTCACTCTTTTTATTTAACCTCAAGATAAAAATGCTGCGGCTCCTGATATCCATAGTAAGGTAACAAAGGTACAATTAAAACACTATAGTGCCACTGTGATCACAGAGTCGCCATTTTCTAATACATCCTTTTTCCTCTGTGTATTGGACATGAATTTAACTTGAAGTCATACATTAATCATATCTAAATAAAAACTTGATGAGAGTGTTGTCATACTATTACTACGTAAGGTAGCAGAGGTACCGGCAAATTATATAATTCCATAGCCACGAACGAGGCGTTCATCTAATAACTCTTATCCGTGTCAATTTCAACCAGATTCACTGGTCGCTTACAAATACTTTCTGCTTCACGGGACAATAGTCAAAATCTCAATACCTGACCAACTCGAGGGCATTGGTATTTGTTCTGTTGCCTAGATAGAACAGTCATTATTTGTTTCTCAAATGTTGGATACATTTAATGACGAAATGGGAGCTTAAATTAAAATAACACCAAAAAAACCCCAGAATTATGTGTACACGTGATTTGACAAGATATACGGACGATGTTCAACACACATGTGCATAATTACTGTATTATTCCTCAGCAGTACCTGTCACTTGGCTCGTACCGCACTCTGCTGCCGCCGCCATTGCCCTGGTTGATAGTCATGTAGTCTGGTTGGTTTCCAGTCCATATATTGCATCTTGTAATCACGTTCTGGTTCATGGAACCAGAATGCGGCAAATAATCTTTTCAGCCTATATGTATATATATATATATATATATATATATATATATATATATATATATATATATATATATATATGTATATATATATATATATATATATATATATATATATATATATATATATATATATATATATATATATCAACTACTGCCCGGGTCCTTTATCAAAAGGGCAATAGTTCATTTCTCAATCATAAACACATAGTACCGTCCTACCAATCAAATAACAGTAATTTTATTGACAATTTAATTAATTTCACTGACCTACTATCTGAATATAACATAATGGAATGCTTTATGGGTTCAGAACAGAAATTCCTGGGGTCTATTGGCGCCACCTACTAAAATCACCAGTCTCATCGGCAAAAAAAAAGAAAAGAAAAAACAAAACAAAACAAAACAAAATTAAATTAAAAAAAAAATTAAAAAAAACAACAAAAAAAAAAAAAAAAAAAAAGAAAAAAAAAATGATATCAGATGAACTTTAAAAATCTATCCAAGTTATGCCCTACCGGATTTGAATATGACATGATCAACTAGGTTGGAGAAAACTACATATATATGCATTTACATCAGTACCGCTACACTTCTTATCATTGTGTGATAGCTAAACGCCGTTAAAAACTAGAAGGAAAGTGCGCCAAACAGTAAAGACAATTAGACAAATCATTACAACATTCCTACCATAAGAGTTGTTTTAAAGTTATACCTTTTTAAGATTTAAAATGGCAAAAGAGTAATAAAATAGAACTAACTAGGCTGTGTGTGCAGCCTGTGACCGGCTGAACTTGACATATTCACCCAAGAGAAATCCCAAACTTCAGTTTTAGGTGGAGCTTGAAGTAAACTAAGATAAATAGAGCAAAGCCGTGCTCAGCTGTGCTGAGGTGAACTCTGAGCTGATACATGACAGATTTATCACACGCCAAAGCAAAAGTGAATGGACGTCACTGTGATCCAAATTCTTTAACAAGTGCTGATACAAAACATATTCGTTACTCCCAATCCATGTTTATGTGAGAGGCTCGATGAAATAAAATCAACATCAAGCTCGGCCATAAATTGTTCCCCACCAGAGACAGAGGAGAGAGAATAGGGTTCCACACACTCGCTGCATTGTGAAGTTATTGTGATGAGAACAGTGTGGATTGATGATTTTGCCATGGGAAATATGGCCACATGAGCTAAAACTTTAGTGGGTCAAGGGTCAATGTCATACTGCGCAAGTCGCGGTGTACAATACACGCCTATCCTTTGAAGTGTCCCCACACCAACTCAGATATAATTGTGGGTTTTATGGTGTAGGAAATATGGTCCGGACAAGCTAAAACCTTATAGGACGGTCAAAGGTCAAAGTCAAGATTCAGGAGAGCCAACTTTGGTGGGATGCATACCCCTATCCTGTGAGGTATTTATACACCAAATTGGGCAGCTGTAGGTGTTATGGGGATAGGAAATTTTGTCCAGATCATCTGAAACTTTTAGGGTTAAAGTGAGGGTCAAGGTGACAGTGACTCTATTTTTGAATGCGACACATCCATATCCTATGAGGTACTGAAACACCAAATTCAGCACCTGTAGGTGATGGGTTACGGGAAATATGGCTGGAAGGAATTAAATTTTACTGTGTCAAATTTAAAGGTCACAATGCCCCAATTCTGATGCACGACATAATCCTACCCTATGAGGTGTTCATACACCAATGTTGGTAGCTGTGGGTGTTACTGTACAGGGAATATGACCTGAACAGGGTATTAAAGGTCAAGGATCCAGTTCAGAGTGAGTGGCTTAATTAAAGTGGACGACACATCCCTTTCCTATGAAGGGTGCATAGACCAATTTTCGTAGCTGAAAGTGTTGACCATTGAACCATATCATGACGAACACAAGTCCTGGAAAATTTTAATTGCAAAACGTTTCCATTGTTATGCAATTAGACTCTTTTAAGATAAACTCTTCTCCCCTGGAAGGCTAATCACTTTGATACGAGCATGGTATCAAAGAGGGGAGAAAGTCTGTCTGATTGAAGTGAAAGGAGTTAATTAGTATGAAACGACAACAATCTCAGTATCAGCGAATATATACAGTTATATAGTTTTTTTAGTCCCCGGTTACGAGAAAAGGGAAAATTGAATAAAAATAAATCCACAAAAACTCAAATCATAGAAACCAATTGCATCCAGATACAATTACATCTACATGAATTACAAAACTCAAGCATACGACACACAAAACTCATGAAAAATCTGAAATTACAAATAAATCAACACAAAACTCAAGTATACCGACAGCAAAAGTCAAAGAACATACTCATAACTCAAGCATAATTAGTTTAAGCAAATTTATTTCAACTGGATCGCCCTATAGTACATCGAGATGTCACTAATCGAGGGGTTCTCCAGAACATGGAGTGACACACAAAATGTAACACACAGGACAAAACAAGAACAAAGTTACCTTATTAACAGAGCAGCTGTACACATGCTTCACATTTGTACCCTGCATACAAAAAAACACAGTAATAGCAGTCACCAAAATGCAAAACAAAGCAAAATAGTTCACTGCAGGTGGAATGTACACATATACGTCCCTGTTCGCAATAATACGGACTAGTGGTAGGAAATTCCATAAAGGACACTTAGGAAGTTAGAATTATGTAAATCAACGACTAACTCAATTGAAAATGACTGCTTATGCATAACAGAACTAAGATGTGAAGCGCCTTGTATCTACGATGTATCTGTGGAAAGCATCACAAATTTGTATGTTGAAGGGAATGGACAATTGGTCGCTACCATAATGAAGAATATGAGCTAGTCTGTCACTCGCTGTCTGTATAATCAGATTTGGGTGGACGCCGGGAGCAATAATAGGGATGATGGAGTTGAGAAGTCTAATTCTATAAGTTGAATACTTTGGACAAAAGAATAGGTAGTGTTGCAGATCTTAAGTGGGGTGGGAACAAGAACATGTAGGTTGTGGGATGGTGTTGACTTCAAAGAGATCAAAGTTAAGTCACGAGAATCCAAGACGAAGCTGGGTATGACAAATGTTGGCAAATCTGTGTCCTTGGGTATAGTAAACAGGAACATGATCCACTGCTAGTAGTGTTGCTTTCAGCTTTGATTTGAATATTTGGAGGGAAGTTGAGTCTCTTATATCGGAGGGAAGATTGTTCCACAGTTTGATAGCGTCAGGTAGGAAGGATTTGTCTGAGCGGTTAGTTTTGCAATTAATGGGACGTATGGAGCTAGTGTGGCGGTTTCGAGCATTAAAAGTAGGAGAAATTAGTTGAGAGAGATAGGAGGGTGTTAAGTTGTGATACATTTTGTAAAGAAGAAGTAACTTAAAATACTTCCTTCTGCTGGCGAGTGTTGTCCAACCAAGTCCACTAAAAGATTGGCACGTGATATGTGCCTTAATGCACCTGTGCATATTTTGGCAGCTTCAAACTGTATGGATTCAACAAGATCGGAAAGTCCCTGACCACAGTTGTCAAAGAGCACACAACCACATTCGAGAATTGGTGGAACTATAGTTAAATAAGGTTCAATAAGAGCTTTGCGGGAAAGTTTATATTTTAATCTACGCAGAAGGGCAATGCGCTAGCTCGCTTTGGTGGTAATACGAGTAATATGAGCATGTCAGGAAAAATTGCCACTGAGAGTAATACCAAGATGAGTGTGTGAGTCTGCCGCAGGTATTACAGAGTCGACGAACGGGTGGATGGTGTGGTTTAACACGTTTGGTTGAAAATATGACAGAAAGAGACTTTAAAGCGTTAAAGATAACACGCCACAACTTTCCCCAGTTATGTATAACGGAGAGATTAAGATTTAAATGATTTTAAGTTTCGATGGGGTTATTAACAACTTCAAGTAGACTGGTGTCGCCAGCAAAAAGTCTGACATCACATGTAATATTGTTAACTACGTCAAAGCATAATAGAAGTAAATAAGCACAAATAAAATACTAAGTGGGCGGCTACACACAGCTAGATCGGGATAATATTTTCTACCACTTATACACAAGCCCGCCGATACTTTCGGACCTGTTACCACTATTGGGGCAACCTTTTCCCCTCAGCTCCATCTTTCACTCAACAGTGGGGCTTGGCAGGTCCGACTAGTGGTGCTACTTAATTGCTAGCCTGAGGGGGACTTCAGTGTCTGATACAAAATCCCTATTCTGGGACCCATCGCTGCCTACAACTGCTAATTGTACGTCGTTGTTTTTACATTTTCAAGTAATGATCACTCTGGAGAAGTCCCATTATATATTGTACATTGCATTCATTTCACAAATTAGCCTTCCCTTAACACTAATCACACACGTATTTTGGAAACCCCCTTTTCAAAATATCGAATCGGGACTTACCCATAATGGCTAGCAGTTTGAAAATTGTGGGTTCCACACCAAATGGTTAATAAATGAGGATAGTATTGGGATGATCTGGGGGAGGAGGAGGAGGGGGGGGGGTATAATATATGCAATCAAAAGTATATATTTTGCAAATCTTTCAGAGCACCAATAATGCAATGATATATGCTGTGGCCGTGATTCACTTTGATATCCTGATCAATTTTTTGTGCAGCATTGCACAACGTTCAAATGGCGCTCACTACGTGCGGGTTCAACGTCTCTCGTGTCGCATTTGAATCTGTAAATAACGATGATAACTACTTAAGACACAACTGAGTGGGCAGATTAAATTTAAGATAGTAAGTCATGTTTTAGAATTACTTTTACGGCCGTTTGCCCTGGTAACTCAGAGAACCGACACATGTAATCTAGCGAAATAATATTTTGTAGGCATAGCGTAAGATGCGAGCTTTAGCATTCCAAAGAGTCAATAATAGCGTTAGTGGATTAGGTAGTAGCACCTGGACGCCAGGTCCCTCTAGCCACAATTTTCCAAACCAGTTAACAGCGGCGAGGCTGTAGTACCTTGAGCATCTGAACCAACCCATCTGTCGTATAGCCTTTCTTTTTGAGAGACACTGTTCCACAAATCTAAGTACTGTGCCCAAAATCTCTATATCCCAAATGAAATAGTGACATAACCTGTGGCAGAGACGTAGTGGGTAGACAGTGATTGTTTGAATCTCGCGCCATAACACCAAGTCTGAGCGTCTATTGGCAACATATGTGTCCCTCAGAGAGACCCCCCCCCCTTTGGGGGTCTCTGAGGGACACAATAGTGTTAGTTGCGATCTAGACGGCTTCCAGAAGTGACCTGGTCACTGGTGACTGTAGACATTTAGGTGTCGCGCAAAATGCGCAACACATGTTATATACATTGCAATGTTTTATTCACCCGAGGAAACCTATTTCTAGCCCCAGAAGCCTGTTTGCCAGGCCCAGGTTCCATCGAGGTGTCAACAATGCGAGTTGGTGAATCGTTATCATTTATTACATTTTATCGACAACATTTTCTGAACAGACATGAATTATTGACATAATTTCCATAAAGCCCTGAAATTTGAGGCTTTAGTGTGAATATAACTGCAGAAATTACCCGGGATGCACAAAAGGGCAATGACTGAGCCCATGTACGCGTGCGCAGTAGAAAGTGATGAAAAAAATCGAGTCAATCGACTAGATGCTAAGTGATCTTCTGATCGGATAATTTACCGTTCTGTTATGTCCTGTATTCACACGTGTTTATGCTAAGAGCTCTCTGACACTTTTTTTTTGTTCGTTTTTTTGTTTTTGTTTTTTTTTTTTGTTTTATAAAAATTGTTTAAGGTAGGGACTCGGGTCTTTTCAGTAGGGCCGGTCGGGTTATCGGAACCACATACACACACAAACACACACACACACACACACACACACACACACATTCATTGTTGGGCCTTAGGTAGCTTGGACATTTGTCGAAACATGTTTAAAATGGATGTTCTTTCCCCTTTTACACATTCCTCTTTTGACGTCACTTGAATTTGTTACCTGGGCACAGCCGAAGGCACTTGTTCAATATAAATGAAAGGGTAAGCACCATAGAACTCTGGCTGCCTGAAGCCAATGCCCATGCCGCAAAGGGGGTGTCAGCGGCCCAGGCAGCCGCCGAGATACTCCGTGGCCGATCGGTCCGAGGACCTTACCCCGACCGCGCCACGGACGTTGGCCAAGGGCATAATTTCATATAACACTCATAGCCTTAAACTGACTTGGTAAGTGAAAAGGCCAGCTGACTGACAGACCCACGTGGGATATTAAAATCTCTGTGACTAAGAGCCAAACGTAATGTAGACAGTCGATTAAGCCGTCATTATTTTCAGGCGGAGTGGGCGAGGGTCAGTCCATGCCCTTAGCAGGTAATATCAATTGAAATGGTGGCATACCTAGCTTAATTATTCGCCCAAACAATGTGCCAAACACTGTTGAGCCCGAGAGGCAGAGTCGAGATAATAAACAAGCCTGCAGGTCTCTCGGTGGAGACTGAATGCGAAAAATACGCTGGGTAACTGATGTGGCAGCATCCTAAGCAACAATATCATTAATCTTAGGCATGTTCAATGCTGTAAGTAGCTTTCGGAGACCGATATGAGAGATTTCACCGTATTGCTTTGAGCAGTCTTAACAGCACCTATAGTTTTATCGCACATATTGATACAATTCAGACCATAAGTAAGTGAGGGCGCACCCACTGTGTTCCAGATACAAGTTTAACATCTGATGAAAGTCCAGGATAGCCTACTCCAGCACCTGAAAATCTGAACATGGGCTTTTAAAAAAAAAAATCCTATTTCATACGCGAGTGGCAGGTTTCCTTGTCAGATTTACAGGTAATGCCTAGTACATCCAGCTCATTTACTACCTCTGGGAGCTATCCGTTCAGATACCCTGCAGGCTTATCAAAAAAAGTGGATTTACAAGCCATGAAACATAGGGACTTGGTATCATTAAATGAGAAGCGCCATCTAGAGGCAGCAGGCATACTCCTGACATGTCAATGCGGAGACTGTAAAGGAGGAACAGTGCTAACGAATAAGATCAGGTCATCAGCTTATCATGCATAGCTGTTGTGAGTATGCCGATCCTCAAACCCAGCCAGAGATTCGACGTAGTTGCACAAGCAGTTCATTACTGAAAATATTAAAAAGCTTGGGTGACAAAATGCTGCCTTGGGGGTTTCAACATAGTCTTTCTTGAGACCCTTTCTTAGTTAATTCGTTATAAAAAAAAATGCTGATTATCAGTATAAAAATAAATGATGGGGCGATAATAGCGTCGAGCTAGAACAAGCCAGGCCGCGAAGCGGTCCTGGAAAGGAGTGAAGAAAGGGTCTTTTAATTTTCGCAAAAATTCCGGACGCATCCGTTCGGCGGCGCTGCGGTGCCGGTCGAAAAACCCACCGGCCAGGCACAGCCACCCACAGCGGCAACCAGCAGCATGGTTGTCATCATATTCTATCTGGTCAATACGAACCCATTTATACTGATCGGCATAGTCACTGTCCACCGAAAATACTGATTAGGGTTAGAAGGGAACAAACAAAAATCGCCACCCTGCTGTTTTCCTGTTTTTTACAGCATCTGCTGCCGGACGCATGCGATTTTTATGCCAAAAGATTCGTCACAATCCACTCTCTCGATCCTTGCCTAATATTGAGTTGTCGGACATATTTTAGCCCACTTGGGACACTTTATTCCCGGCAAAGCGTCTCGATTCCAAGTGAGCCACTCTTCGTTGAACGGAAGTGACCCCCTGCGTTCGGACTTTGTTCTTGGGACCACAAAACATTATGTGTAGGCCCTTATATATAGGAGCAGATACTAATGAACTTCACAACAAAAATCTTGCACGCAAAAGTTTGAAAGAGCACTGGCCTTTCTGGTAAACCGGTGATGGTAGATTTAAGATTGATAAGAGATTCCAGTATAAAGAACTAGGATTTCGGCACTGACACTCAATACTTTTCTTCAAAAAAGCACGGATGAACGCATCAGTTTTGCAAACATTTTATAAGTTATACTTGCTTTACCTGTTTGATTCTGGCGTCCGGAACATTCACACACTTTGCAATCTGATGAGCTTACCTGTAATGTTCCTTTTACAGTCACTAATGTAAGTACAGAGCTAATGTAAGTACAGAGCTTTCAAATGACTAATATTTCAAAACTAACATCACTTATCCCAAAACCATTAATTCGGGATGTAAAAATTATTGAATTCAGTTGATATCAATTTTTAAAAAATTTCCGACAGCTACAACCACGTTAAATTTGCATCGCGGGTACGATTTCACAGGTTCCGACACTTTAAGACAAAATGAATTCGTGGAACGACAGATTGTCACGTAAACTGCCGACGTTATTTTTTTTTTCCTATTCTAAAAGAACTGAATCATTTATCTGGTTGAGGAACAGAGTTAATTTACAATGCCTTCGTCTTTCAGCTATCTCATAATTGTCTGTTTATATTCAAGTGATCTTTGTCTCCAGCGCACCATCGTAACAAGGTGCCCATAAATTTAAAACCATTATTAAATTGTAGTATATACTGTGATTTGACCCCAAAGTAATCATTGAAAGATGAAACGGCCACGTGATAACCATAATGTCAAATTTGTACACTGAAGTTAATGGTTACCATTATTATTGCTTCAAATTGAATGTAACACAGGAATTTTTATTTCTTATGATCATGGCGACAGAACTCAATCCATGCATGCACCCCTCTTTGACTTTAACGCTAAACTGATGACACCCATGCATAAAATTTCTACGGCTAACAGAATTCCTTAAAATAATGTCCGTTATGTTGCATATTAGCAATATCACATGTTTACATTTCAGACCTGTCAAGTCTCACGCATTGAGAGTGAGACTCACCTATTCAAGTATCATATCACGCCAGAAGATATATTTTTCACTCCTTTAAATACATTTCTCCCCCGGGGCACTTTTTTGTTTAAAACACACCCGTGCCTAGCGAATGAGTAGCTCAGTGTATCTATTTTTGGCACTGGAAGACTATGAATAACTTGACCCAAGGTCCCGATGAGTGTAAAAGTTAAGCCTTCTTTCATTGGGCAAGCTGTCGAGCAATTAAGTATACCCTAGAAAATGCGAGACGAAGGCTCTAAAATGCATTAGATTGCAACATTTGACATCAAAATCTCCCGCGGGTGGGGGTGGAGGCATGGTCCGACCTCCCCCCTGCCCCTAGTTTTTGCCTCGCTCCGCTCGGCGGATTCTCACTCTTTACACATCCCCAAACTTGAGAGCTCTGACATTTGGTTTCAAATTATTCATCCCAAAAGCGAATAGGGAGCAGGAGGAGCACACAATCTCAGAGAGTCTCTCATTAGCGTTTCTTTCTCAACTTGTGAATGTGTGCAAACCATAGTGTGCTCAGAATAGACTGATCTTATATTTTTCATTACCCAAATCTTGTACAGATTTTAACTTATCGCATCAATATTATTCCCAATGAAATGACCAAGTGTCTTGATGTAGGGTGGGAAAGTTCCTTGACACCAAGAGCTAGTAAGTTCAAAACCCACATACACAAAATATAGCCTGAAAAGCAATTTATTATTAACTGGAATGAAATGATCCGTTGCTTTCGGGTGTAGGCCTATATTTTGTGAGCAATTGCACAGTTGTACCTAATACCTCCTGTGTGTTACTTCTCCCAGGTAGAAAAAGCAACCTGGTCATTGTAAAGTTATACAAAACAAATATTGTTAATTTTTGCCTATGATAATACCCCATGTGCTCACAGCTTGAACCTATGTTTTTCATTACCCAAATCGCGAAAAGATTTTAACCTATCACATTAACATTATTCCCAATGAAATGACCAAGTGTCTTTAAAGTAGGCCGGGGAAGTTCCTTGACACACACACACACACACACACACACACAACAAAACTACTAAGTTTAAAAGTCACAAACATACAAACTATAGCCTGCAACACAAAAGCACTTTATATGAACTGGAATGAAATGACCAGTTGCTTTTGGGTTTAGGCCATATTTTGTGAGGAATTGCAAAGTTGTCCTTACTACCTTCTAGGGCCTATGTGTTACTTCTCCCAGGTATAAAAAGCCACATGATCAACATAAAGTTATACGAAACGCAAATAATCATCAAAAAGTTATACGAAACGCATATTGTTGATTTTGCCTATGATAATCCCTCATGTGCTTACAGGTTGAGCCTATATTTTCAGTTACCAAAGTCTGGAATAGATTTTAACCTATCACATTAACATTATTCCTAATGAAATGACCAAGTGTCTTAATGTAGGCCGGGGAAGTTCCTTGACACACACACAAAAAATGAAAATGGTAAGTTCAAAACTCACACACACAAACTATAGCCTGCTACACAAAAGCAATTTATTATGAACTTGAATGAAATGATCTGTTGCTTTTGGGTTCAGGCCTATATTTTTTAAGGAATTGCAGAGTTGTCTTTACTAGCTCCTATGTGTTACTTCTCCCAGGTACAAAAAGCAACCGGATCATCATAAAATTATACGAAACGCATATTGTTGATTTTTGACTATGATAACCCCTCATGTGCTCATCGGTTGAACCAAATTTTTTTCATTATCCGTATCTGGTTTAGATTTTAACTTACATTACATTATCCCCAATGAAATGACTAAGTGTCTTGATATGTAGGCCGGGAACGTTCTTTGACACCAAGAACTAGTAAGTTCAAAACTCACACACACAAACAATAGCCTGCAACACAAAAGCAACTTATTATGATTTGGAATAAAATAATCAGTTGCTTTTGGATTCACTTCAGGTCTATATTTTGTGAGGAATTGCAGAGTTGTACTTGCTACCTCCTATGTGTTATTACTCCAAGGTACAAAAAGCCACGTGGTCATCATAATGTTATACTAAATGCATATGGAAGGTCTGCATGATACAGATAAAAGCAGAATCTTCCGTAAGCTGCCATGGTCAGACCAACAAGAAACCCCCATGTACAGGACCACACATGCAAACCACAGTCAATAACACCAACAACAGAACTCTTCATACAGATTTTTTTGCTGACGTAATTACTTATGTTTTACAAGGAACTGCAGGACTTGCCCATCGCAGTTTCATGAATAGGACCATACTGGTTACTTGAAAACAGATATTTTCTTTTTTCAACTGTTGACCAAACTGTGCTTTGAATGTTATCCCTTATCCTCTAATGTTCCAAACATGTCTCTGCACTTTTTTCCTTAATTATGCACAGTTAACGGCTGGGTATCACATACTTTTTCGTGACACTGGCATTAAAAACTCTGATGGTCCCCAATAAGACAGGCATGTGCACAGGCGCTCGTAACGTTCAGTCAGTCAAGCTTCCGTGCTAATATACGCGGTGGGGGGGGGGGGAGGGAGAGCAGGAGTGTGACGACGTTGTGGTTTTAGGCCCATCCGCCACCATCTTATTAGCACAAATAATTGACTGCACAGATGAATACACAATATTTTATTGCAGATATGGCCCTATGTGGGTTATTGAACGCATAGATGTTCCAGGTCCACCCTCTTCACTCACTCCTCCTCCCCCCCCCCCCCCCCCCCACCGCGTATATTAGCACGGAAGCTTGACTGACTGAACGTTACGAGCGCCTGTGGGCATGTGTCTCCAGGTGAAGCTGGGAGAATTCCCTGCCACCATGGAGGAATAAACTAGACTGGTTCGTGAAAACTCACAAACACACGAACTACACAGTCTGTCACAGTAAAAGCAACCGATTGGTGCTCAGCAATAATGAGTTATGATGACAGTGTCGGTTACCTTTCTGTGCACACTTGTATTTTATGAGGAATTCCTGAGTTGTCCTCGCTACCTCTCATGAGGTTCATCGCCCAATTACGAGCAGCCACGTGACTATTATGCCAAGATGCCATTACAACAACTAGTACCATCACTATCACGTTGCTCCCAAACTAGGCCCATATCAACTACGATTACCAAGAAGATAGATTCCTGTTCTGTCTTGTCAGATGTTGCACACAATTAATAGGCCTACAAAAATACACGTTGGTTTTCTTTTAAAAAGTCTGACAGACTGTTGTACGCATACCATTAGTAAATCAGACGGTGACACATATGCAATTAGTGGTCATGCGTTCTCATTTCTCGTTCTTATATCTATACTCTCAAAATGGCGATTTGCGTTATTCCTGTTCATGCGTGCAGGATTTTTTTAAAATACAACAGTGCATTCTTCTGCATGTTATTGGATATATCTGTTTAAACAAGAACAAAAAAATCTTTGAATTTCAAAAGCATTTCATAAAATTGCCAGCATGAATTGTGTCTCAACGATAGTAAGATTTTCACTGTGTGAGACTAAGAGTCAAAAACGGGTAATATATTTTATTTCAAAGAATCATCTCAGACCAAGTTGACAGCTTTACAAAGGACAAGCTTATTCAGATCTATTTACAGTAGACCAACAAGTGATGGTCTACTTTATATTATAATTGTGACAACACCTTTCTTCAAAGCATTGTGAAAAGAGAAGGTAAAACCCATGGTGGATTAAAATATTCGTTGAAAATGGCTTAACAAATTGGGCTTGAAATTGTGTATTGAAAGTGCGTCTTCACTAATCATCTCAGGGACCATGTGACGCAACTCAGAGGTCATGGGCATGCATATGTTATTATGTAAACTAGACATAGCACGTATGGAGAACCATGCCATGTACTGTATCAAAATTTCGAGCTCAAATACTTCTGAAGTTGAATCAGAATCTAACCTAAACAAAGAACATGAATTAAGAAGCCATGTGACCTTGAAATCATGTCGAGGTAGATTGGAACAACTTTATAAAGAAGGAGTGCGCTGCTGGCTCTAACATGTCTGCGATTTTCAAGCGATTGATGGGGTGAGTGGGTGAGGGGGGGGGGGGAGCGCAGAGATGCTCTTCTTTTGGACCCCCCACCCCCACAAATTGACCAAAATATATACCAAAATTGCTGGACGTGACATGTTGAATGGACTTGATAGGAAAATACAGGGTACAGGGCCGAAGGGGGGGGGGGGAGGAGGGCGGTATTCCCATTCGTGACGATACTGGGTATACATGTGCGCTCTGGATGCCTCTCTTTCAGCAAATTTCCATAACAAAGGTCCAGTATTTTGTCAAAAAGTCCCCCAAAAAGAGGAATTTTTCTCTATTATGTCCCAAGTTCGAGAACATTTTCCCAACTAAGGTCAAAATTTTCTTCCTGGAGCACTTTTCACCCCAATTTGGGACCATATTTTCTACGGTTTCGGTTAAAAAATTCCTGAACAAAGTTTCCTTTTTTCGAAAAAGATCTCTAACAAAGGGTGGGTATTTGAAAAGTTGAAAATGTAAATATGAATGAAGGATGGATGTGAGTTCGAATCCTTTGATACAAGTCATCTAATATTAACAAATAATTTGAAGAAAAAAAAAAAACCCCAAAGCACGAATATTTTGCAACGTGGTATCACTTGAATATTAAATATGGTCACTGGCAAAATGATGTGCGTTGCTTAGAAAACACAATGGTGATGACACAGATAAAGTATCTACTCTCCTGAAAGGCAAACCTCCTAACTTCCCGCAATGTGCCCAGCAGCTCCGTCTCCCTCACCGTCACTTGCAGTCAGCGTGGCGCGGTCGTGTGTCCCATTTCGGAGAGACCTGTGGTTTTGCACTTTCAAAACGTCCTTTGGTCTTCGTCCATATCTTTTCCTGCAAAAAAGAAACATTGATACAATCACGTTCATGTTGTGTGCATTAACATGAAAACTAGTGCAATGCATGCGCCCACACAAGCCGAATCCACCGGCGACAGGTTTTTGCTGTCGGGCCATGTTCCTGGCTTCTGTCTGCTTCACCTGAACCACGACGGTCACTGGGCGGACTGGACGCACGTGGGGGACAAAGCCAAGTTTGACAAGAGAAAGCTACTATTGACCATTAACACGCATAACGCCCTCTTTTCTATTGTTTTCAGCAACATTAAATCTTTTTGTCATATGGCTGGAAGGAATTAGCCAATCATAAGGCTCAAAAAGTGTTGATTATATCCCATAACCATTGATTATGAAAAAGAATGTATTATGAAACTTGATAATGCATCTTTTTTGGGCTGACCTTCACCCTCAATAATCGCAAAAAGGGCCCGCAAAAAGAGTGAATTAAGTAAAACCTATAACTCACTCTTTCCGAGTTAACCCTTTCAATGTCTAACAATAAAATTTGAAATGATTTACCTGAATTTCCATGATAAAAACTTTCCATTCAAGTACCAGCACGCATTATACCATCAGCCACAAAACTTCTCTGGGTCAGTAGTCTTGATGCAGTAGCGACTGTGATACCCCTTCCCCTCCACCGCTAATTATTCCTTTAGTTCGTATTGTATATTGTTTTCCGTTGCATTAACATGTACTTGTGCATTGTTTCCCAGTTTATTTACGTTTGAACAGAATTGTTATGTCAATGGTGTGTGCCTTGCTACTTCCTGATGCCAATAGTTCTAAACCATTATATGTTAGTGTGATGATTTCATTGTATATATATGTGTGTGTATATATATATATATAGGTATTTTAACGTTTCCTTGTATACATATGATAATCCTATTTGTTATTATCTATGCCTATGTCAACTTACTCTAATTATTATCGTTTGGTAATATGTCCTATCGATATGTATCTATATTACTCATTATAACAGCGATGCTCTGCCTCACACTTAAGCAAGGATGCGCATCATAGGATTCAGTATGGACGCAGTTAGCTTAGTCAAGTGACCTGAGGCACATGAACGCAATAATACTTCATCACGTGCTCGTAGTCTTGGAATCACCAATCCCATGTTTTTGCATTGTGTACACCATATATTTCTCGTTGCTCAAATGTCATAATGTAAGTTATATTTATAAGCTCACATGGTATAGAATGTGTAATCCAGATGTTCTTTAACTATGGTTGTCGGTTGTAACAGTTTATCTTTTTCCTTCAGTTTCTTTGTGTTTTATGTTTCCATATTCCAATGTATTTCACGGGTATTTTCCGTACTTTTTCTGTGTCTTTCTTTGTTGGAGCTCTTCAATACATGAACAATCTACCCAGGAGGTCTGTCATGTATATTCTTTATTCCCGGCTCTCCAGCAATATAATTGTCACATGCAAATATGTCATTACACTGTTACGTCTTAAAACATCAATTAAACTCGTACCTTTCCGATCCATATTAAAGTGGAAGTTACCCCAGCTACCATGCGCATGCTACTATATTATTAAAAATACCTATGAATTATTTGTCTGCAAGGCATTCAATTTGCATATTACTTTATTTATGGCCAGCTACTCCCAATATCGACTTCAGTACTTTGGAGTACATTTCATGTGTGGTTACGTGCAGTCTCTACTACTTGTATCACAGGTATTCATTTACTTTTTCTTACTCCTTATTTTCAATATGATTTCACATGTAACGTCAGTTTTTCCAACTCCTACGTCAGGAGTTTGTACCATACTTTCTGAGCTCCTTCTGTATTGTCGTGTTATTCGTTTTGTTACCATGGTATATTGTCCGCATATTTCCATACACCTATCACCCATAAAGTACACCATACATCCGCCGTCCGACCTTTTAATGCACACCCAAACTAACCCCTGTCATCTACCACTCACTTCTGGCCTCTCAGCGTTTATTGCACATTTACAGCAGCCCATTGTTAATGCCGTTTCTTCCTTCCCTCATATCAACCGTCATGGGGATTAGCATTGATCACAATAGAGTGGCAATTGGACTTTTTCACAACTGTTGGTCAACCCCACGAAAGTATGATTGGCCCAAGAATACTGCTGATTCCGAAATAATCCTTTCTTTCTGTTTCTTGTCCTTAGTCCCAATGAACGTGATTCTACTAGGTTTCACGTGTCTACAACACCTACTGTCAGTCTTGCAAATTTTTTTTCAGTCAAGCATTGATGTGCATCCAAACCCCGGACAAAACGACCCCTCTGCAAAAAATTATTTAAAACTATGCCACTGAAACGCCCGTAGTATTAAGAGTTCGGGCAAACTTGATGAACTTCAATTATTAGCGCAAGTCGAAAATTTTGATGTTATCACTTTATCAGAAACTTGGCTAGATGCGAATTTTCCTGATCAACTCCTGCATATTGACAATTTTCAACCTCCTTTTAGAAGAGACCGTCCCACAGGACGAGGAGGAGGAGTCCTTACATATGTTTCTGCTTCGCTACCTTGTCGAAGGCGCACCGATCTAGAGGATCTGAACTCAGAGTGCATCTGGATTGAGATTACAACAAAACGTGGGGTTCTACTGATTGGAAATTATTATCGACCTCCTGGCCAGCCTGCTCAAATACGGGATGCCTTTCTCGAAGCTTTGAATACCTCAATTTCTATAGCGCTTGAAAGTAGCCCACACTCTCTCCTTATTACTGGCGATTTTAACGATAGATGCCCAGACTGGAATTCACCACATCAGGATAGTGACCTTGGCTTAGCGCTTTTCAACCTGCTTCTTCAACACAACCTCTATCAGCTTATACAGGAACCTACAAGAACCACCGAATACTCAGAAAATCTGCTTGATCTTATTATCACTGATTCTCCTGGCCTGGTACTGAACAGTGGTGTCCTCACTCCTCTGTCAAATTCTGACCATGCGATCGTTTTCTGCTCTCTCTCACTATCACACTTTAAAGACCGCCCGTTCAAACGTCAAGTTTGGGATTACAATAAAGCCAATTTCCCTGAACTTAATTCAACTCTCTTAACAGCACCTTGGAACACAGCCCATGAAGTCTATGATAACCTTGACGACATTGTTTCATACTGGTCAGAATTGCTTCTTTCCACTGCCAAGGAATTTATACCCTTTAGAGAAGTCACCTAAGACCTTCAGACAAGCCTTGGATTACTACCGAGATAAAAAAAGCTTATTCGTTTCCGCAATCGTGCATGGAAGCGTTTTAAGAATATAGCTAACCTGCCACGACCCTATACACTCGAGGTTTCCATGAAGGTCGAGAAGTTTTACCAGTTTTACAAGAAGTCACGTAACCATGTCCTTAACAAAATTCGAAAATCGACGCGTTCTTACTTTAATGAATTACGTTCTAAACTGGACGATAACGAAATAAATCCAAAACAATGGTGGAGCTTATCTAAGTCTGTCTTGGGATGTAAAATCCACGAGGAGATTCCACCAACAATTGAAAACGACCAAATTATATCCTGCAATGCAAAAAAAATGTGATATTTTCAATAACTATTTTGCAAGTCAGTGCACAAATTCTTCTGACATTGACTCCCCACCATTGCCTGAATTTAGTCACCGCACTGAGTCTAGACTAACTGAAATCACTTTTGGTGAGCAGGACGTTTTAAAAGTATTATTGTCTCTAAGACTTACTTCTGCAACCGGGCCTGACAATATTGGCAACATCCTTCTAAAAAATACTGCTCACTCCATCTTTAATCCTCTCACAAAAATATTTAAACTTTCTCTTAACCAACCTTACTTTCTCTTGTCCTGGAAACGTTCAAATATTTGTCCTGTCTTCAAAAAATCTAACAGACAAATAAAAAGTAACTATAGGCCAATATCCTTACTCTGTAATGTTTCTAAAGTCTTTGAACGCATAATGTTTAATGCCCTCTATGGATATTTAACTGCAAACGATCTCCTTACGCACAAAAATTCAGGTTTCAAGGCAGGCGACTCAACAATCAATCAACTTGTATACCTACTTCATATTATATATAGCGGTCTAGAGTTATCAAAAGAGGCCAGAATGGTATTTCTTGACGTCTCTAAGGCTTTCGACAAGGTATGGCACCCTGGACTCCTCTTCAAACTCAAGCAGCTTGGCATATCGGATCATCTTGTTACCTGGATTGAAAGTTATCTATCTAATCGCCTCCAAAGAGTTACTATTCATGGTCAATCTTCTGCCTGGCTTCCTATCCAGGCTGGAGTGCCTCAGGGATCTATCCTTGGGCCCCTCCTATTCTTGGTTTATGTAAATGACCTAGTGGACAATCTCACGTGCGAAGTGAGATTGTTCGCCGATGATACTAGCATACTCGAAATTGTCAATAACCCTGTTCAATCCTCACGCCACCTGAACACCAATCTGTCTCTAATACATTACTGGGGCAGGCTATGGCGAGTGTTATTCAATGCCACCAAATCACTATCTGTTATATTTTCTGTGAAACGAGTGAAACCTCATCATCCGCCAGTTTTCTTGCGTGGGTCTCCGATTCCTGAGGCAGACATTCATACACATCTCGGAATCACTTTGAGTGGTGACTTATCTTGGCAAGCCCATATCACACGGATTACCAATAAAGCTGGTCAAAGAATTTCCTTACTGCGTAGGTTCAAGAATAAACTGCCACGCAAATCCCTGGTCAAACTATATTGTTCTATGATCCGTCCAATCCTTGAGTACGGCTGTGTTTTATTCGACAACTGTGGTAAAGTCCTGTCTGATCGATTGGAATCGATTCAGTATAATGCCGCTAAAATTTGTACAGGTGCCTTGAAACATACATCACATGTTAATTTACTTCGTGAACTTGGCTGGTCAACTCTTGCAGACAGACGTAAATACTTTAAGCTTGTCCTCTTTTACAAAATGTACCACAAACTGACTCCTTCTTATCTATCTAATCTAGTACCCCCTCCTCCTGCTGGTCGTGCTCTCCGACATTCAATGTCAGTGCGCCCCGTTAGATGTAGAACATCGCGTCTGTCTAACTCTTTCCTCCCAGATGCTATCAAACAGTGGAATAACCTGCCTTCCGACATCAGAGATTCGCTTTCTCTACATATATTCAAATCGAAACTTAAAACTACTCTTTTAGCCACAGACACTGTTCCCGAGTTCTATCTCCATGGTGACAGATTTGCTAATATTTGCCACACGCAATTACGCCTAGGATTCTCTAGACTAAACTCCGACCTTCACAAAATTAGCATCCTTCCTGACCCATCCTGTGCCTGTTCTTATCCCACTGAAGACTCCAAGCATTTCCTACTCTTCTGTCCCTGTTACATCGTTCCGAGAAACAGATTACTGAATACTGTTATTCCTTTGATTGCTCCGGGGGTTAGCCCGCATCTTATAATTCATATTGGTAGTGGTAGGTTAGTTGAACTATTTCTCCGTGGCAGTAACGAGCTTTCGAACTGCCTGAATATCAAGATCTGTGATGCTCTCCATCAGTACATTATTGATACCAGGCACTTTATCGACTAAATGTTTCCCTTACTGTTACCGTAGTATTCATCGGTTGGACTATGCAAATTTATTTGTATCATACCTTTTTTCTTTAATGGGTAAATATTGAACTCAATTCATATTGCTCTAACTTGTATCTTACAAGTAATCAAACTTTGATATCCGTACAGAGTTTACATAGATATAATACATTGGTAACATTTGTTTTGTCATGTGTGTCTTGTACATACCTACCGTGTGTCTCCATGTTCTGGAGAACCCATGTATTAGTCATCTCGATGTACTATAGGGCTATCCAGACTAAATAAATACGTTTAAACTAAAAAACATATCATGAACGCAAAGCAAACTTTGATTGTGAAATTGTGAAAACACTACAAATAAAAACCAACATGCCTCCCAGTACTGCCGGTGCCGTCATTTCTTTGGAAAAATAATTGCTGAGTTGCAGTATTATCAAGTTCAATTAAAGGCACGTCATCTTCCATTTTGTGGCAGCTAGCATATTCACGAACTACCTGAACGCCTGAGCGAAATCACGAATGAAGTGACTCAGAAGTGAAATGACACTGTCATACGTGTGTGAAAGAATTTGATTACGTAACTGACAGATGATACGCTCTCAATCATGAAATCACTGATCCGACCTAAACACAAATGACCATTCCTACCAGCCAATGACAAATGTGTTATTACATGTCTCCTTTCATGTTTTAACTCTCACTAACACAACTGCTGGCACGCAGTTTAAGTTGGCCCCTATTGGCTGTCTTTTGACAAGCCCCTTCACAGAAGCCTGGTAGAGAAACAGGACACAAAAGGTGAAAATGGTCGGAAGTATTACGCAATGCTCCTGGAACGGGACGGCCACCTGTACAAAACAAAAGCATGAATCATAATTATAACAGGTAAATTTGTTGCGAGCCACGTACAACCACACAATTCCAGTGGCGCAGGTACTGGAGAAGATAAAACTGTCAAATTTGAAGCGCATGGGATCGCATTTAAAATGATATACAAACTTCAAATATAGGTCAAAGTGAACAAGTTGAAGTCCACCTGGCTTTCAATGTAATATTTTTTATTTGAAGTTGAAGCCAACGCGCCCACTCCATATAGGCTGCAACTCCCCATTTATTGTTATTTTGTGTTTTTTGTCGGACAGCTTCTCGAAACTTTTGGTCAAGCTCTTCTTTACTCACCGGATCGCTGAAACGTGATGAGATTTTGGTTGTTTCTTCAAAAGAATAATCTTTTTCGGTGTCTTCTTTGGTAAAAAAATAAATCTTGAGTGAGAATATCACGCAAATCTTCAGGAATGGATTTGTCTTCCAGCTTGAATCCTGAGATGATTATGTCTTCAATCTTAACGACTTCCATAAGAGTGCGTGTCAGCCCTATCTAGAGTGACCTGGTTACCTGAGATAAGCAAAAACATCTTTCGCTTGGGGCATGGCGCACAGCCAATCAGGAGGGGAGATTGGAAGAGCGCATGTGGCACATGAGCTTATCCTATGTAAATAAGATCAAGCAGTCACGTGTCGGGATTGAGTCGCATTTTCAACACCACTCACCCCTTGACCAATCACTGTTGCGTTCTAAGCCGGTTTAAGAAGGCAAGGTGAGATGTCAAAGCATTTTAATGTCAGCTGCGGGCTCCGCCCTTCGCTGACATTAAATTTTTTTAACGTCTCACCTTGCCCTCAATCCTATTCGTAACACGTCAGACGATCTCGAGCGTTTGCTATGTCTGGAATGCAGCACGTGGCAAAAATTGCCCTGATTCCTCCCCCCCCCCCCCCCCTTTTGCAGTTGTGTTTGAGAGCGTAAGAAACTTGACCTGGGAAACAGTGCTTTTGCGACAGCACCCCAGCTCAGCACCGAAGACGTGGATGACCTTTGTTGTAGGCCTAACAGTTTATTGTGTCAAACATAGGCCTAGATAAATTATAAAATGCACATAGGCTGTAACTTGCAAAGGGCAGGCATAATGAATCACTTACGGAAATATACGAGATCACAATTTTTACGAAAAACACACACACACAAATACAAACAAAAACGAAAACAAAACAAACAAAATAACAACAAAAACCAAAACAAAAAAAAAAGAAAAAACAAAAAACAAAAACGAAAAAAAAAAAAAAAATCAAAAAACAAAACAAACAACAACAACAACAACAACAACAAAAAAGCGCGCGTGCGCGCACTTATTTAGGCCTGTGGTTATGTTTATGTATATTTCAATGGTTACAATAGTAAAACTGGACCAAAAGGATCACTTTTTAAAAATTAAATGACACTGCGAAAAACTGCTCCAAATCGCTTGACTATTGTAAATGAGAGGAAAAAGAGTCAACGCAGATGTCAATAAAATTAATTTTTCTGTGCCAAGTACTGGATTTGTTTGCCATCTAGCCAAGGCAGCTTCTATTTTATGGTCAAATATTAATGAAAGATTCGAGAGCAGGAAGGATCAACCAAAATACTGAAAATAAAACGGGTTAAAAACGGATCGGAGCAGATCCGTTATACCCCGTGCGCTTTGCCCAACAGGCATTATGAATTAACAAAGTCTGCAGTAGGTATTCATTCATGTTCAATTCTGATTGTTATGAAATTGCACGATACAAACTCGATGCCACTTCCTGATGGAACTCTTATCATTTTACATAAAAAAATCAACTTGCAAAAAATAACATCTCTAAACTTTCGCTACAGAAATGAATAAAAATGATTTGTAGTGCTAACATTTAATCATACAAATAACATTCTTCCATTTCTATTACTCCAAAAGCCGGGTGATCTCGTTCTTTGAGTAACCAGTACCAAAATTAATAAAAATAACATAGATTTAAACAATTTTAATTGATCCTTTTTGTCTGCAAGATCCGCTTTCCGGTTCCGTTCTCCATCCTACACAATAGGTCTGTACGCTTGAAGATAGCAGGTAAGGCCTACAAGACTACATGAAGCTTATATTCATGAACACCTCATAAATTTAGTACGCCAAATGCACTACTTGTTGTCGTAATGCAAACGTGCTGCTTTCGCAAACATTTACCCCCGCGCATATCTATCTATCTATCTATCTATCTATCTATCTATCTATCTATCTATCTATATATATATATATATACATATATATACATATATATATATATATATATATATATATATATATATATCCCACATGAATCAGAACACGAACTCAATTCAGTGGCATATGGCGGGGGCGCTAGTCCTGGAGCTTTCAGACTACAAAGTCGAGAGCGCTAAATGAGCATCAAAAGAGGGGCAGATCAAAGGGCTTCCATTGGTCAGGGAGACAGAACACTGAACTGAAAAAAAAGGTTTGTTTCCCATGGGCAACAGGGGACAGACGGATGCAGGCTCAATAAGAAAGTGTTAGGTGGCAAGTATAGTGATTTCTGACCCTTCTTGAACTTCGTGTGTATACGTGTATGATTTCAATGATCAAAAAATACCTTTTATTGCATCTGTATGCACTCTTGGTTGAATTTTAAAGAAAATAGAGTTATTATTGAAAAAAAAAACGGTGCCACCTTTTGATTAAGTTTAATTGGAACAGACCCAAAAATAAACACGTCACACCAGGTCTGAAGAAAGCCTGGACAGCTGGCAATTTTGAAAAGGTAAAAAATTATACTAGCTTTTCACATGTGCCATTTGAAAGGCGGATTGTATGAGCCCATAATAAAGTGCTAAGCAAATTTCTTTCAAATGTGCGTTTTCTGGTTTTCTCTTGGTACTAACTTCCACGAACATCAATTCTTAAGTTGTTCCTCTGTTGGATGTCGCCCGGACTTCTCTTGTACCACAGCTGCCAGCGCAGTTCATAGTGCTCCGACACGGTTACCCGGCCGTAGACCTGCTGCAACACGTGTCATCAAAGTGCAGAGGCGCTCGTAACGTTCAGTCAGTCAAGCTTCCGTGCTGATATACGCGGGGGGGGGGGGGGGGGGGGGCGGGGGACGAGGGTGGTTAGTGGATTAAGAGGGTGGACCTGGAACATCTGTGCATTCAATAACCCACATAGGGCCATATCTGCAATAAAATATTGTGTATTCATCTGTGCGGTCAATTATTTGTGCTAATAAGATGGTGGCGGATGGGCCTAAAACCACAACGTCGTCACATGGAGCTCCATATAGGAGCTATATAGGAGCTCCATGTGACGACGTTGTGGCTTTATCGGCAATGCTCGGGCATATGCACAGGCGCTCGTAACGTTCAGTCAGTCAAGCTTCCGCGCTAATAATATTATTATTAGCGCGGAAGCTTGACTGACTGAACGTTACGAGCGCCTGTGCATTATTAGCGCGGAAGCTTGACTGACTGAACGTTACGAGCGCCTGTGCATATGCCCGAGCATTGCCGATAAAACCACAACGTCGTCACATGCCCGAGCATTGCCGATAAAACCACAACGTCGTCACATGGAGCTCCTATATGGAAAGGTATGAAACGAAACTCACATCTGGACCACCACCCCGCTTCACGTTAGGCATGATTTCTCCGTTTCTGAACACACCGACAAGCTGTAACTCACCAATTTATTCCAAAACTATTTTCTACAGGTATATCACACAGATAATCCATTGAAATCCGCATATATCCACAGCAACACGCCTATAATTGTCGAAAATGTCACACAAAATCCATTTCGGGCAAAAAGTCCGACATTTCAGCGCCAAATTCAAACGGGTATCTCATCCTGAATCGAGTTCGTTCCGTGACATTAGCCGCATGACAACTGTTCCAAATGGTCAATCAGACCATTTTCTTTGATCCACTGGCGTTTTTATCCTGTGTGCATTTCTACAAATCGTGAAACCCGACCAAACTTGATTCCGTCAGTGCCTCTCCCATTCATCCAAGTTGTTTTGCTGCCATAGTTTTGACCGGACACAGACTGGCAGCCCAGCTGCTCTCTGATTGGCTGAAAGTCGGTGTAACCAATCAGAGAGCAGCTGGGCTACCAGTCTGTGTCCTGGCAAAAGTATGGCCGCTAAAACACTTCGATGCATTCGAGAAGCACTGGCGGAATCAAGTTTGGTCAGGTTTCATGATTTGTGGAAATGAAAACAGGACTAAAACGCCCGTGGATCAAAGAATACGGTTGGGTCGACGGTTGAGAAGTGTTGCCATACGGCTAATGCCACGGAACGAACTCGATTCAGAATGGGATACTCGTTTGAATTTGGCGCTGGAATGTCGGACTTTTTGCTCGAAATGGATTTTGTGTGACATTTTCGACAATTATAGGCGTGTTGCTTTGGATATATGCGGATTTCAATGGATTATCTGTGTGATATACCTGTAGAAAATAGTTTTGGAATAAATTGGTGAGTTACAGCTTGTCAAAATATATAATAGAAATAAAAACCTTCCAAGTTCTGGAATTCTGACTACTAGAATCTCGGATCATTTTCCATATTTTATATGTCTAGATATTTTGCGTAAAAAATATGATGAAGTACCTAAATATGTGCAATCTCGAGCCAGACATAAAAACTGTTTGGAAAATTTTCGAAAAGAAATTGTGGAGGCAAATTTATGTGATCGTATTATTAATAATGAGTCAAACGACCCAAATGAATCATACAACATGATCCACACCACCATATGTAATGCGCTAGACAAACATTTACCGGTTAAAAAGGTAAAATATAACAAATATAAACACAAAAAATCTCTTTGGATCACACAAGGTATATTGATATCGATAAAACGAAGGGATAATATGTACAAAACGTTAAAGAGAACCCCTAGAGACAGCAATGAGTACAACATTCTCAAAGTAAACTTGGAGACTTACAAGAAAATTTTACAAACAAATATCAATAACGCAAAAAAAACCCCGCTATTATGAGACATGTTTTAATAAATACAAACATGATATAAAAAGTACTTGGTCGACAATTAACGAAATTTTAAATAGAATAAAAAAGAAAAGAAATTTCCCAAACGCATTTAACATAGATGGTCACATTATTACTGACAAACAGGAAATTTCCGATGAATTTAATAAATACTTCATAAAGATAGGACCCAAATTAGCTTCAAAAATTAATGTACCTAATGATAAAAACTTTGTGGAATACCTAACAAATCCAACTCAAAACAAACTTCGGTTTACAAGTGTGACAGATGAAAAGATACTAAGTATAATAAATTATCTTAAACCTAAAAACAGTTGTGGTCATGACAATTTATCAGTTAATTTATTAAAGTTTATAAAAATAGAAACATATAAAGCAATAACAATCACAATAAACCAAATGATAAGAACAGGAATCTTTCCAGACTTACTGAAAATTGCTAAAGTCATACCTATTCATAAAAAGAATGATACTAAAGTCTTTGAAAATTATAGGCCTATTTCTGTTCTTCCGGCGATTTCAAAAATATTTGAACGGGTCATTTTCGAGCAGACTCATCACTATTTCAAAACAAATAAACTCTATTATCCAAGTCAATATGGTTTTAGAGAATGCCACTCGACTGAACTAGCGTCATACGAACTTATTGACAGAATATTAAATGAAATGGACAAAGGAGACGTACCTATAAACATATACATGGATTTATCGAAGGCATTTGATACATTACACCATAAAATCCTATTACAAAAACTGCACTATTATGGAATAAAGGACACAAGTCTGAAATTGTTTGAAAGTTATCTAAATAATAGGAAACAATTTGTGAGGATTGATGATGTACAGTCTCGCTTATTAGATATAACGACAGGGGTACCCCAAGGTTCAATCTTAGGTCCACTTTTGTTCATAATTTACATAAATGATATAACAGTGGCATCAAATTTATTTAAATTTATTATATATGCTGACGATACCACACTATGTAGTACTATAAATTTACTAAAAAAACAAGATCAAAACAGTGATTTTTCTCAAAGCATTAATGTAGAGCTTGATAGAGTAAGTACATGGTTGAAGGTAAACAAGTTATCTCTGAATATAACGAAAACAAAATTTATGTTATTCTATAAGCCTTTAAAGAAAGTTTCTATTCCTTCTCTTGAAATAGATAAGGTAAAAATTGACTGTGTGGATGAATTTAGTTTCTTGGGTTTAACATTAGATAAAAACATGAATTGGGATAAACACATACAGAAGATTTCTACCAAAATCTCCCAGAAAGTAGGCATTTTAAACAAGCTAAAAAGTTTCCTTTCAATCAAAGTCCTCTTAATGCTATATAACTCATTCATACTTCCACATTTTAATTATTGTCTTCTTGCATGGGGATACAAAGTAGATAGACTTTTCTCTATTCAAAAACGAGCAGTGCGTATCATAAATAAGGCTGATTTTAATGCCCATTCAGAACCAATATTTAAAGGCTTGAAGTTACTAAAACTTCAAGACATATATAAACTACAGCTCCTAAAAATTCATTACAAATTAAAAAACGAGACATTGCCAGTGTATTTTAGAAACTTTCCACTTTTTCAAAACTCAAGTGTACATGATTATAACACAAGAGGAAGGGGCAACATATTTATAACTAGAACTTCTCGTATCTGTGTGGATCAGTGTATAAGGCATCAATTGATTCATAATCTAAATGACACACCAGATATGATTAAAGATATGGTTAGTACACACAGTATCCAAAGGTTTTGAAACTATATAAAAATTTATTATCTTGAAAATATGAAAATGAATGTCATGTACCAAATTGTTACATTTGTAATTCTGTAAGGTGATTTTTTTTAAAGCGGAGTGATTTAAACACACAAATAGCATGTTCTTTCAAAAATTTAAATGATAATATATATTCCATCGGCTGATATAGACTTTCAATGAAAATTATCTGCATAAAGATAAATTAAGAGAAATTAAAATGTGGGTGGCTTGTGTGATAGCGGTCATTATATGACCTTAACACAAGTCTCCCAAATCAGTATATGTATATTGTGATATATCTCAAATATGTTTATGTATAATTTGACTATTTCTGTGTCTTGATGCAATGTATGTATTCTGATTTGAATAAAGAGATACCTGATTCCTGATTCCTTGTGTGTTCAGAAACGGAGAAATCATGCCAAACGTGAAGCGTGGTGGTGGTCCAGATGTGAACTTCGTTTCATGCTTTTCTACACAGGAGCTCCATGTGACGACGTTGTGGTTTTAGGCCCGTCCGCCACCATCTTATTAGCACAAATAATTGACCGCACAGATGAATACACAATATTTTATTGCAGATATGGCCCTATGTGGGTTTTTGAACGCACAGATGTTCCAGGTCCACCCTCTTAATCCACTACTCCTTCCCCCTCTCCCCCCCCCCCCCCCCCCGCGTATATTAGCACGGAAGCTTGACTGACTGAACGTTACGAGCGCCTGTGGTGCCAGGCCTGTGTTTTTCGACCGGCACCGCAGCGCCGCCGAACGGATGCGACCGGAACTCTGCGAAAAATTAAGACCCTTTCTTCACTCCTCCCAAGGACCGCTTCGCGGCCTGGCTTGTTCTAGCTCGACGCTATGACCGCCCCATTATTTATTTTTATAATGCTCAATATCAATTTTGTTTTATAACGAGTTAACTAAGAAAGGGTCTTAAGAAAGATTGGTATCAACAGTAACCTAATAAAGTTGGATGCCTTAAAAAAAGGCAACCAATATCGACGTGAACAGATGCTGCTTTCAAACTTGTGGGCTTCCACAGAAACAATAATCTCAAACTCGAGCCACATTCTTGCTTTGAAAGCGTTCTCAACTTGGTTGTGGTTGATATACAGTGTTAAGAGACCACTCAAGCCTATTTTAAACTTATAGGAATGGCATCTCTCTCTCTCTCTCTCTCTCTCTCTCTCTCTCTCTCTCTCTCTCTCTCTCTCTCTCTCTCTCTCGCTTAACCAAGATGGTATTTGTTATGGCTGAATAGTGTATAACATGAATTACCTTTACTGAATGTATGGGGTATGACTGTGGAATGAAAGAATACGTCATAATTTAAATTAACTTGGAATTGCTTCCTGTATGATAGGACAGGTCAGAATTACCTCTAAGGTGTGTATCAGTGACAACTGAGACGTGTTGGGTCGCCTAGGCCAGTACTTTGTCTTTTCACTATTCTATGTTTATATCAGTGGCATGATAATAACGCCTGCATGACCCCCATTGAACACGTAGATAACGTTGTTTTATGTGCATATTGATGTCATGTGCATGCAGATATACCTAACGGAATGTGTAACTTACATATTAAGGGTACTTCTAAGAGGTCCTACTTGAACAGAGTCAGCCCCAAGGCTTCCATCGTATTGTTTAATTACTTGAATTGAATATTTATGAACTGCGCGATTAAGTATTGTTAATCCGGTTTTCGCCCAGACGATGAAAAAGTGGAAGTGACACGGAATAGAGCATGTCAGACTGCTGATATCGCAGTTCAGTGACATGTCCTATTCAGTTAATAGTCATAACATAGTTACGCTATTCATTTGCCAACTTTGGACTCGACATGTGGCAACAGAGGGCCACCAGACAGGCCTTTGTTCATTTCTGGCGTAGCAATATTGGTTTAAATGGATGTTTTACATACGTTTCTTTAATAATTTCTACCAACAATCTCGCCAAACATAACGGTTAAGTGCCTTGCGGAGTCTCTACCAATTCATTATTGGTTGAATTCTGATTAGCAGGTCGTCTCAACTAATTTGTGGCATTTGTGATCATGCTATGCCCTGGTAAATTGAGGCTCCTATCCCCTTTTGGGCTGGTGAAAGGTATTCATAAAACCTAAACAAAGTATATATTTTGGCAAGGTCATGATCAATAGGTTGCAACAAAAGTAAAATTATAACCCTTTGATTTAAATTGTATAAACGATCATTTCTTTGATCAAATAGCACAGTGTGACACGTATAAACAAAAGCGGAAATTCCTTTTTAATGGTTTTATCAAACTGCAAACTGTTTTCAGATAATTACTGGTCACATTTGTGGCAAAAAACGTCACATAGAATTGTTTTATATGTGTATTTCTTTTTGCAGTTACAGTGTTTCAAAGTTGCTACTTTTGTACATAGTCCCTGAAATTAGCTGAAATTCAGAAAAATTTACCGTGTTTGTCCCGCATGGAAACCGAGTATTTTCTCTTGTATTAGTTGTTAGATGCGTTCTGTCACTGATGTTTTCACTCAAATGTCCCTTAGGTAGCATTCTGAATGTTGGCTCCTCTGACACCATTAAAGATCTGTAATTTGTCTAGTTATTATCACACTGTGCATACAAAGGCAGCACAGGAAGTAACATTCCCTTTATCAGATTCTAGCGTTGCAAAGGCAGTTACAAACCAGGTGGCACGGCCCTTATGCTGAACATTACCTGGATTGCCTCTGATATATTGTGGTGCATCTCCTTCCCTTACCACCATCGGTGAATGATATAAATTGGGTGTTTTGTTATCTGCTCCGATCCTTTCAATTTTTTTAATACAAGAACTTCAACTTAATTACAAATTTAAATTCATCAGATGATCTCTGGCTGATGAGAAACTCGATTCGTTTACTTTTCACCCTCCAAAATACAGGCTTACCTTGTCTCTTTTTATCTTTAGCAACAGTTAGGTTTTAAGTGGTTAGGTCTATATGTTGCGGAAAATAAAGTCTCTAGTTAATAAAGATGGTAACACGGGCCAAGAGGACAGGATTAAAACCACCAATTGCTTTTTATGGGTTCCTGCCTGTCGCAAGTCCAGAGTAAAATTTGTTTCTCCATTTATTGGAAGATGAATGATCATGGTTTGGTGACACTTGAATCAGATTGCTGTCATTGTTCGATTGACATATGGATAATGTTTTTTCTGAAATCGTTGACCAGGAGATGACGGGGGGGGGGGGGGGGGGGGCAATACGTGCGTAATCTTTCAGATTAGTATTACTTTGGAATATTTATAATGGCCATATATCTTGAAATGACCTGCACAATATGAACATAAGAGTACAGAAGCAGCAGTTTTGACACATTTAACAACCCGGAAAACTCAATAGATCAAATCTTTTGCGCATGACCTGATTGATAAACGACAGGCAGGATCATAAACTAATCTTGATACATGATTTAAACTATTGTGTATCTTGCTCAATCTATGTCATCATTAAAAACATAATGAAAGTGGTTTACCTTGGAGGATTTTAATTGCTTAAACGTTGTTCCTATCCACACCACCATTTTTACAAATGAAACCTAACAAAATGACAAAATATGATTTGCATTTAATGCATAATATCAGTGTGACCGGTTGCCACCTGACATCATCTGGTACACCCCAATGAACATAAATGAAGACAAATACAGAGCAAAATGTTGGCAGGTGCTTTTGATCAAACAGTTGAAACACCAGGTTGGTTTTCCTGTTTTCGGATCATGGTACTCTGGCACAAAATTGTCGTGCATTCCTTGCAGTGTTGCGGCACACAGCTGAATGTAAATGAGGATCTTTTAGGATTCAGGATTCCCTTAATATAAAATCGAACTAAATGTGTGCATTTATGGTTATTCGTGTCCAGGGCCATCTGGTAGCCATATTGAGGATTATATTATGGTTTTGCCACTCAACTGTTGGGAAATACATGCTGCTTTGCCACAAAACACTGGAACTTTGGGTGGAGTTGCAATTTGCTTCCGGTTCAACGTATTTTAATTTATGTGCATTTTAATAATGTTGCCTAACTTTCGCTTGTTTGAAACATTTATATGCTTGTGTATTTTGGGAACCAGATAACGTTTTCCCCCAGTACTAGAGATCAAATTTATACGAAAATCCAGTTCTGTCACAGATGGGGTCGGTGATTTAAAAAAAATACGAGGATGCATACTGAAATAGTCCATGGACATCAAACCCTATCCTTTCCAACAACAATTGCACTTTTCAGGTACACCAGAAAAAAAATATCAGTAGACCCGTGACCCAAAATTACAATTACCGAAACTAGGATCTAGTAGGTAAAATCGAGATGGTACCGGTCCTTTAATGCGAGAAACTACGCTTCTTGATTTGGCAGTCCAAAATCTACAAATACGTTCACTTATATTTTGTCAAACACCATTCCTGTGTAATGCCTACAATGTACAATTGACCTATATTTTCAATGATCCACTGTCAAACAAAAATGACTTTAACCATTCACAATAATTAAGATATATCTGTGCACCATCGACCATAGATTCAACGATGAATTACTGTGAAAAACACGTTTTCCTGCCTGTGATTCATCGGTATCTTTAAGGATATGACTTACCCGTATACCTTGATCCAAATGTATAACTTCCATATGATTATTCTTTTTACATACAAAATTAAATCCTTAGCATTTTGGCTCAGAAAATATATTCGATCCCTCTCCTTAGCCACCTTATATATAACAAGTGCTTCCGACTGTGCACAGGTGACAAAATAATTTGACCTCAAATGAGGTAATGTCTACAAGGGGAAAGAACATCTATTTAAAACATGTTTCAACAAATGTCCAATTTCCCTAATGCCTATCAAAATATATGTGTAGTTCCGGTAACCTGACAGACCCTACTAAAAAGGCCCAGTCTTAAAACTAATAGAACAAACAGAACTTTCAACGTGCCCTTCCCTGATAAAAATTGATCGACCCAGGCTGAAGGATTCTATCGACAAAATGGCCATCGTTATTTTGAAGTAAAGTCAACTCAAACACAGCATTTTATTTCAACTTGTATGGATGGTTAACATGGGCCGGGAAATAGCATAGATGCATAGCAACAGTTGTGCAGTAAACTAGCATAGCCCACGTTGTTCGGTGATCGTTATTGTAATATTTTACCAGGTTCCAGGTTCTCTGAGTTACCAGGGCAAACGGTAATTTAAGTACTTTAAAAGCATGACTTGGTATGTTAACTTTAATCTGCCTGGCTGGTTGTGTCTGAAGCAGTTATCATCATTAGTTACAAATCAAATTATGATGCGATACCTTGAGCCGGCACGGGGTGAGCTTCATTTTGAACATTGCACAAAGCATTGATTGCAGGACAGTCGCACAAAAATACCTTTGATTTGGATATCAAAATGAATTGTGGCCACAGCCTATATCAGATGATTATTGATGCTCTTAAATATTTGCCAAATATATACTTTAGGTTTCCAATATTATACCCCCCCCCCCCCGAGATTGTCCCAATACTATCCTCAATTACAATCTGGTGCGGAAGCCACAATTTTCAAAATGGCAGCCAAGTCTGTTGGTTAGTCCCAATGGGATATTTGGAAGAGTTACAATCCAAAATGTATGCGGGATTAATGTTAAGGGGAGGTTAATTTGTCGATTGAATGTAATGTACAATATATAATGGGACTTTTCCAGAGTAAGCATTACCTGAAAACGTAAATAAAAAAACGTACATGTACTAACTTGTAGGCCCCAGAGTAAGGATTTGTATCAAACACAGAAGTCGCCCTCAAGCTATGAATTAAGTAGCAGCACAGGACAAACGAGGCAAAACCCACGCTGAGTCAAAGAAGGAGCTTAGTGGAGAATGTTGCCCCGATAGTGGATACATATCCGAAAGTACCGGCGGGTATATTAAATACATATTTTTATATAAGTGGTAATCCACACATTTCGGAGGGCGGCATAGAACAAAAGAGAACTAGACAATATTTGGGAAATTATTGTGGATCAGTTGTAGAAAGCATTTTTGGGCAGCCGATCATTGCATGCCAGTTACATTTGCCAATCTTTATTTATTTCAAGCAACAGAATAGTTCAGCACCACACATATATCTTAGTCTCCTCAAGAATATTCGCAAAATAGAATAGTATTCAGACATGGTGTCTGAGACTGAATCAATGGTTTTTATTGGTGCGGATGGGATGCAATGCGTCCCACTTGCGCCAAGGAAAGCTATTGCCTGAGGCGTCCCATCATAAATGGTCTTATATACAAATCGCAGCACAAACGTTTTGTAATAAAGAGTAATCTTAGTTAAAACGCTAAGACAAACGACAATTTACGTCCCGGCTCTTTAAGGCGATTTGAGCGGGGAAGGCTTAAATGATAACAAATTGCTCGACGTGTACTGGCAGGTTGTTCTCATTCAGTGGATTTATCTGTTCCCTATTTCTGTATACTTTTAGACATAGTGGAATACTGATTTATTCAGTATGGCGTTTGACTCTGGAATTTATAAACGAGGGTATCAAAGGCAGCATGTGGTTTCAGAGTCAATGCATTTTGAATGTTAATATAATCAAATTTTTGTGAGGATTGTAGTGTAAGAAAAACGTTTTCTAAGATTTGTCTGCCAATTCTGTTCATGTATTGAAATTCGCATTGCACACTAGGCAGCTAACATAGCAAAGACGCATATGATAATCTCAGCCATATGTGTGTTTAAAAATGACTCTTATAAAACCTAATTTTACAGATGTACAGGCAAGCATTGGAAAACTAAAATGATGTACAATACAGGAAACACCACGCGGCCAAATTCTGCATCTTTGATATATTGTATTTGTGTCTTTTTTGTCCAGAACCACTTCTCGGCAGTCATTACGCTATTCATTTATAAAATATACCATTTTACGTAGCAGATGTTGACAGTTATTGTTTTGCTGATTATTTTGTTGAGACGAGAAAGTGTGCGCAGACTCCACGCACCGGACAACATTTTGTTATTCCAGCTTGTGTGTTCATCATGTATTCTGACACTTTACAGAAATCAATCTACTAGATTTGTTACACAAAATTCACCAAAGGTAGAATGCATCTGCTATCCGTGTGAAACAAATGTCTTTATTAGCAAATTTCAATTGTGAAATGGCCTTCTAAAGGTGACTGGATTATGTTGCCTTGTACTCTCCCTTGTCAATGCGTGGGAGTAAAATTTAATAATACTTTGCGCTTGGAGATTTAAATCAATCTTCATTTAATGCATAACATCAGTGTGACCGGTTGCAACCTGCTATCATCTGATACACTCCAACGAAATATATGAAGAGAAAAAATCAGAGCATAATGTTGGCAAACGATTTTGATCAAATAGTTTTAACAGCAGGTTGGATTTCCTGACTTTGTATCATGCTGCTATGAAAAAAGATTGCCGTACATACTTTGCAATGTCCCGGAACAAAAATAAACTGAATGTAAATGAAGATCATTTAAGCATCCCTGCCTTAAAAAGGCCAAAACTAGCCGGGGGGGGGGGGGAACTGTCGTCTCTCAATTTTGTTGTTGTTGTTACTGTCAGTCGTAATGAAGAAAAAATGCATGAGAGGGACTAACCTTATCAAAGCAGCATGGACCAGGTCAACAGCTTATATAGGGGTGCGGTCAGCACCTAGCGTTAACCCCCCCCCCGCAGGAAGGCCATTTAATTAGTTTTAATTCGTGAGGAAAGGTTATATATGTCAAGTTCAAATTATACTTTGCAATATTTATTAGCATTTCTCAGATATGCTACTGACCAAAATGTTGAAAGTGGCAACACATATCACTCTTAAACGAAACAGGTCAACACCGTGCTTAGTTTCTTTGTAAAAATCGTACCTACCATATTAAGTTTGATGTTAGAATGGGCATACTTTGCATATTCTTAGGTTTCCTAGGCGTTAGTCCCATGTTTTTTAAATTGGTAGCAACAGTTTTTTTACTTTACTCACCACACAACATGGCTGCCAAATGACAAAATGACCGATTGAATATTTCCTGGGTACGTGTATTTAGCACGCATAATAAAATCAACACTAAAATTGACTTTGATTCCAACAGAGAAACAATAGAACAACTTAACAAAAAGAATACAGAAGTATGGATGTTTTCAAAGAAAAGCATATTTAGTAATTATTAAGCTATTATAAAGTGGGGTTTTTTTTGGAAAAAAAATTACCAATAAAGGACAAGGACAAACTTTTCATGCCGGATTTTCCCGTGAGTTGAAAATCAACAAAATTTAAAAAAAAAAATTTAAAAAAATGAATGTCATCTCAGAGGTCCGACTACTAAACAATCGAACATTTATCTGGGTCTATCATGTTAGCCCTTGGTGTACCTGAAATTTGTGTGGTGTGATGAACATGGTGACAGAAATCTGTGACAGATAACATGCACCCACATAACTGACCAATGCAGTTGCTTAAAATCTGTTTAACGCTACTATCAAGCACAGTGAACACGTTGCCTAAATGGTTTGTATAGGTGGCTACAAGCCACAAATAGTGCCGAGGCCTGCTTGAGCAAAATAATCCACTGGAATGAAGGGTACACTTATAGTTTGACAATGTCACTTTTACTGATGGAATGAAGCCTGGTCACCTCTACTCCGTTAGTGATGAAAACGAGTATAGATATTGAATGTATGGTATGGTGCTCAGGTTAAAACAGATCAGTGTCCCTTTATGCCATGCGATAGTATACTGGGTACGTCAATGGAACCAAGTCAATGTATAGGTGACACTGTATAAGTCCATCACGACAATACCTGTTCTTGCATGGGTATTTTATGACTGAAGCTTCACTCACTCGCAGACTATAATGTAACAATACATTCACCAAACATCAAAGCATAACCTTTACAGTGGGAAGGCAGCATTGCTGTTCACTTTATGCATGGAATAATATGTCGATGATGAATTTGTACTGGTGTATATATGATCAGTCTGCATAATGGTACCACTTAGAAAAAATTTCGTGATACAAAACTAATGCTTGGTACAGTAATAAATGGACCACACGGTAAACCCGATCCGAAGCCCTAAAGGACCATTTAATCAATTGTATGTCCAGTAGATGGCAGACTAATCTGCTATAGTTGGTAATACAGGTGTGGCACAATGTAGCTTACTTGATAATATTCCCATTCTTCTTATGTTTCTTCATCGAGAAGGGCGATGTCATATATATATATATATATATATATATATATATATATATATATATATATATATATATATATATATATATATATATATATATAAACATTGTTGTGTTGCATTACTACAAGAAAGCAAGCAGTACAGTTAGCCTTATTTCCACCGCATTTCCGCTTGTATCCTTCACCTGGTATAAGGGGATGTAGACAACATAGTTACTACTGTGCGCTACAAAAAGCTGATGAACTGTTTTCTTACTCCCTTTTTCTTTCCTTGTAAACAACCGCAAATATCAATTTCAAGTAATCAACAGTGAAAAACATGTATTAGGTCCTTCTCAATAATGAAAAAGGATGATGATTATAGTAATAATGATAATAATTATAACTGCTGGAGAATTATGATTTTTCAACTCCTTAATTGCGTTTAGCTTGAAGAATGACAACAACTTCTGTCAAAGACACTTCTTGTGCTTAGACTATTTATGTGAGACGACGTCGCTGGCACTTTAATAATCAGTTTTGATGTACATTCTGACTGATTTATGATTTGAAATTCGATGAGTTATCTCACTACATACTCCTAATTTATTTTTAAACTTTACTTCAACGTTTTTGTTTCAAGAATGAAAAATAATCTGGTGCGTATTTGCATGCACAGCATTTCCCATTTGGCATGAAATTATAAAATCTCAAAAGGAGAGAATTTTTGCATGAATTCCAAATATCTAACTCCATAAAGCAAATTTATAGTGGTGCTGAATTGAAAAAAATCTGCAGCCAATGTACATTATAGCAAGTGTGTGACCGATAATAATAATAATCAAACAACAATTTAAAAAAACATAAAAAACACCCCCTCCAAAAAAAAAAAAAAAAAACCCACAAAAAACACAAAAAACAAACAAACAAAAACAAAACAAAAAACTACACCCCCCCCCAAAAAAACACCAAAAGGGATATCAGAAAACTTCAAGTCAATGGGATGTCTGATAATGAGGTGGACATACTGGTGCATTTGTCAGTGTTAGTTTTACAAAATCCTAAATATGGAATTGTTGAAAAAGATAAGACTGATTGTTGGTTATCTGTGGAATGGTAAACCAGATAAAATAAAACGTAGTTATATGGTAGCCCCAAGAACAAAAGGTGGTATACGCGTAACCCACATAACGGCACAATTTGCTGCCAATAAATGTACATGGGTAAGGAGATTATTATCTTATGTAGATGCAAAGCCGAAATACTTAGTTTATGCACACCTCCCATGCAGAGAAACTTTATTGTGGGAATGCAATTTTCACTCAAAAGACATAAAAGATATTTTTCCAAATTAGAAAATAAATTTTGGTTCGCAAGTAGTTGAACGTTGCAGCAAATATAACTCCTATAATCCAGAAACTAGCACTGAGATTCAAAAAGTAATTTGGTTTAATTCACACATTACGATATACAAGAAAATAGTTTTCTATAGAAACTGACATGCATAGGGAATCCGTTATATTGAAGTTTCGCTAAGGGTTAGCAGAACTTTGTTGTCATGTCTTGATTTCAGTCATAAATATGATATTTCTGTTAATTTCATTATATATCAAGGTATTATTCCAGCAATGCCAAGAAAATGAAAGGACAAGCTTCAAGTGCCTTCTGATAAGATCAAAGTCACAATGAAGTAATTTTGAATGTTGAAAACGTACCCAGATTGGAATACTTTGGACTACTTAATTTGAAAGTGGGAGATTTTGAACTGGATACAAAAAAAAAAGGAAAAGATGGAAGGCAGAACTAAACTCTCCTGTAACTCATGAAGAATTGTTGGGATGTTTTGACAACACATTTCTAGCAACAGTATCTTCAGCAATTAATTAATTTCAATTTCAATTTTTACACAGGATTGTATGTACTAACGAACAGTTATTTAAATGGAAAATTACAGATAAAATTTAAATACTTTTTGTGATCAAGAAACAGAAGCTATTTTACATCCATTTTTGGAATGTCATTTTGTTAAGATATTTTGACAAAATGTTTTTTCACACTGTAAAGTGAATGAGACTGTCATACTCAATATTGATGAAACTGAAGTCTTACTGGGTAAAAAAAATGTAAAACCGGTTCTAAATCGGACATTTACAACTGGTAAGAGATATATTAATGCATGCAAACATGGAAATACCGTTCAAACATTTTATGGTTCTTGAATATTGTTAAAATAATAAAGCAGATTGACAATTAAATTGCCTGGAAGAGCCGCCACCCCACCCACCCCTAAAAAATGGAATATATTTAAAATGATTGAACTTAGTGATATGAAAAGTATTAGACTTGGTCTGAAAAAACAGAAGCTTGTTTATTTAGGTATTATCCAGAAGGTAACTATTTACTTTGGGTGTATGGTAATTATGGATATATGACAACTTTCTTATTTCACACTTTATCATTTAATAAAATCATATATTGTAGGAAGACACAGGGGCGACATGGTGTACCGGTAGAGGTGGGCGGATAGGACCGAGGGAGAGATACATTGTGCAGGCTATCAGTCACAGTCATCCCTCTGACTGTGGCAGAGTCAGTGTGGTGACATTTGCCTTGGCTATGACTGGGAGTTTTTGAGGACGAGGGCTGGAACCGCAAGGGACTTCTCCTGTTTACGGTGCCCCTATCAACACCTTGTCACCCTGCCGCGATTTTAATATTTCATCAATGAAACAAAACAAAAACAAAAAAAAACACACACACACACACACACACACACACACACACACACACACACACACACACACACACACACACCAAAGTGGAATAATTTGGAAACAATAGAATATGGTGAAGTGTCATTCGTAAGCTTCAGACTGGGCATGAAATAATAGGAAGTTTGTGATGTATAAATCTCTTGATAACCATGTAATAAGGATGCGAGGAGAGTCGTAGATATGGTACCTTTTCTCTCTCTCCTGTTGTATAAATTTAAATACAGTGAAAACACATATATAGACATGTACATTTTTATATGAAGCAGTATGTTACATTTTTATGTACTCTTGTTATTTTTTCAAAGCAGTACATCATGCCCAAGCGAGTCACAATGTGGTGGGAAAATCTATGAAGATAAGCTAAAATCAACCTTTCTTTTTCGACAAATGTTTTTTGAGAATAACTGTAGGGGTTAAAGATATTGTCTCTATTATACTTGTGTCCTTTGTTCAGAGCCACCTCCTGCTCGTCATTACCCAAGTTCCCAGCCTAAACTCTTTAAACTCCATAAGCTAACCTGTCACTGTCTAACGTATGTAAATATGGAAGTACTTTTGTCCAAATTGCACACGTTCTTCTGCCTAATTTCGACCTAGACTGCATTAGCCCAAATATATTAAAGGGTCTTCAGCGGGCGTCTACTCAGAACATGTTTCGGAGCCTGTACCCGTACATGTATCTCTGAGTAACGGCTCCATGTCTAAGCTTAATATTCAGCAAAGACAAGCCACATAATAATGAAGAAATATGAACATGTCAAATGCTAATTAGCTTAGTAAGTGAAAATCTATTCTACATCTCACTCTACGAACTGCTCGTCCCTGGAAATATTTTCCTGTTTTATTTACTTAGTTTACTTGTCTACAACTTATGGGTACGTCAATCTTTTTGTACCCATACCCGTTATCAATGTAACACCACAAAAATTGTCATATATAAATCATAGCTATCATGCTGCATAAAGATATTTGCCCTCATGCAACTTACTGGAAAACAAACTGCTTTGTTGCATTATGCCATGAATTGATATGGTAATATAGCTTGCGTTTTTGATAAATTCAATGTCAATTCCTGTATGAGGAGAGGCATATGCTGCAGAAGATTCATGATTCCCTGTATAGTGTATAAAATCTACAAAACCAAGCTCTTCTATGTTTACATTTTATGGAACAGATTATGGAAGTGTCTAACCTACTTTCCACTGGTATCTAACTTTTGTCAATTTCCATAATTTTATCATAAGAAAGGTTCCCCTAATTATCACATCATCCTTTGATATGAGTTGGCTGCCTTGTCCCTTCATTGTAACCAATTTGTATGGAGCAATGTAACAATGAGTGAAATGCACTGCTGGTACTGTTCGCAAAATAAAGGACCTTGCTTACAAGTTTTACTCTCCAAACGCCCTACAAACTTAATTTACACTGCTGCTTTTCTATAATATTTGTGCTGAATTCAGATTAAATGTCACAACATAGTGGTATAAAACCATTACACATAATTGTCATAGTCCGAAAAGCAGTCCAAGTTGAAAATCTTCCAAATCGTGACAATCCCATCAACATGAACATCACCAGATATAAAAGCGAGAATGGAATATCCCTCATGCAATACATTATTCATTGAATATCTACAGATGGTTAGATGTCGAGGCAATTAACCTTGACCCATAGACACCATAAGCTGGCCCAATTAGAATAATACTATCCACATGAGGGTAACTTACGATACATAAATTTAAAATCCTCATGTTTGTCATATGATTTAAACTGTGATTCAGTATTATTATCATTCATCATTTTATCTTGAAATAAACGGACATATAATTCTCTATAGTTTCTTTTAATTCCAAACCGCCAAGGTATACTTGTGGAGCATATTCTTAAGCGTGTTGATTATTGACGCTTAACCGCACCTTATAGTAAAAATAAATGTATATTTACCAAAAAGGGTGCAAAATTAGTTCCCATTGGAATACTAATTTCCTGTCTACAGATGGAAGATCCAAATATGTTATCAAGCAAAAGGTTCAACAACTCTTCCAACTGATCTTATTCAAATGCAGACTGGCCATGCCTCACATCATTACCAAAAGGTATCTCAAAATAGAGAATTGCAACCCGATTGTAAGTGTAATATGCCTAACGAAGAGATTAAAATCAAACCTCCAATAATACACATGCTCAGTACATATCTTATATGTTTATTTTTGTGGTCACATTGGTTCTTGATTTGCTAGTGCACCTTTGGTGTGTAGAGGCATATTTTGTGCTGACGTCTAGTGATTTTAGTCTTGCATAATTGTTGAGGATTACTGTTAAAATCGCAGTATTTATGACTGATTTTTGCGACATAATTTGTCCCTACTGAAAGGTGGAGGATCCTTTGCACAAGTAAATGATATTTTTCCGCCAATGAGGGTAACAATTTCTGTGTTAGGCTATGTGAATCATCGCAGGCCTGAACCTCATGTCATACACCATCAGGTTGCCACTGTTGACTCAAATGATTACTTCTGAACCTGTTAAAACCAATTTCTCACAAGTCAAATTTGTTGATAACACAGATCATTTGCTGCCCAACAGAAGATCCCAGGGCTTCCAGTTTTTTCATGTCCATTCCCAGCCAGTGTACTTGCTAAATCTATTTCATACTATACGCTTATCATCTTCGGTATTGAGACACGCATACTTGGAAGTGCTATTCCTATTTGCCATTTGGCGAAAGTATCAAATAACAAGTATCCTGTCTTAAGGGATGCATGCTTCTTGGGATTGCATTTTATATGTGTTAGTCAGTTAGTTAGAAACACCACTAACTCAACTTCTTATGGAAAACACCTGGGTAAATGTAGATATGCACCATGCCATCAACTAATCCCAAGAAATGCAGTTTACCAATACCATATCAGTGTGCCTAACAGATGCCACAGGGGTCCAATGTTGACATTACTTCTCATTTTATCCAACAAATTAAACCTTATTGTACTAAAAACAACAAAGATCTTTCTTCTTTAAAGTGCTGTTATAATTAATCAAGAATGAAAATGCCTGACAAAGAGCCATTTCGTTCATGATGTAGTCAATTATGCCACAGCTGGTCCAAGGCAACAGCTTTCTCTGCCAGATCTTCATGCATGCATTGTCAAACGTCTGATCCAAACTTGTTAAAGCACTTTTTTTAACCCAATTCTGCTAGGGTATATGTTTGTTGATTAAGTAGGAAATATGTGTCAGTTCTTAATTACATTAAGCTATATATAACTCATCGTATGTTTGTGAGGTCCAGCTTGGTTTTTCATTCGGCAAAGATAATATGTTTAATGTTTGCTCGTATATATATATATATATATATATATATATATATATATATATATATATATATATATATATATATATATATATATATATATATAAACTACATCTCTTGTTAGTTAATGGCATGGTGCATATCTCCATTTAGCCAGGTGTTTTTCCTCATATAGTTGAGGTTCAGGTGTATATAGCTGCAATCCAATTTTCCATTCCTTTCCTCTGTTACATATCACTGAAATAGAGTTGAAGGGCATGTTACATGGTGCTTAGGTATTGTGAGACATGAATGATCCAAAAAGACCCCATGTTTTCCATTTTTTAAATCATCGTTATATTTGCATATTAAGGTTAAGATTATAAAGTTTTACATTTTGCTCTTAACGTTTGCACTTAACTATGTGTCATAAATTACAAGGACCTTTAGGACTGAACATCAAGGTGTTCACGAAATTGGACAGAGTGTATCTAGTTTACTCTCATGGTGAATCATAAGCACTTAGAATGCACCAACTTGCATTGCCTACATGGCCAGTGTGTTTTTTAATACACCATTAATGTTGAGAGTTTACCTAATGTAACTAAGTTGGTGATGCATGGTTAAGTTGTGTTTATATTCAGGCCGTATACAAATCATACAGCCATTCACATATGAACGTATTTGTCAAGAACCACTGCAACAAGATACATTGAGTGATGCCATGGTGGAAGAGCATAGAAAAAGAAATTCTGCGCGCCTTATGTGATGCAGAGAAACAAAATATGAAAATACACATATGGAAATATGAAGCTCCACGTGTTACCAAATTCAGTTTGCTATTTGAATGGATAGATTGTCATAGGGAAAGATATTGGTCTGTAGCAGTCAAAGCTACTTCATTGCGTTTCTTTAAGCTGTTTTGAAACTGAATCTAAAGTTGTTTTTGTTTAGACAAACAATAATACATCTACACGTTTTATTTTAAATGAGACAACAGTTATGACATCGAACACTATGCTACTTATAGCTGCAAAAAGTTGAATCGTTGTGAATTCAGTGAAAAATCATCATGCATCAGATCAATCACATGGTAGTTACGTCGATCTATGGCACATGTCTGTTTTTATGTGCAATCTCTGTAGCATCATTTTGACAAGTATTTTGGCAAAGTCTAGATTGCATTTTGTTATAACCTACACCAAGATAAGATGATAATTTTTTTCCCTGCAGGGCATTTGGAAAGACTGACAGGTAATGCCTCAGAAGCTTGCTGCTGTACGTTTTGGCTGAGCTTTTGATGGAAACGTGGTCAGAAAGTAAGATACACTATTCAAAATTAAACCCGTTGATGGGCAAATATCAGGATTATCTAAAAACCCCACAATCTGTTTGTTACCAGCCATAAATGTCAAGGTTGACTGTACAGTGTTGTTTTGTGGTAACACATTTGCACACTAATTCCTGACCCCTTTTTCAAAAATGCTATGAGAAACTAAACTGTTCCCCTAAGCAAATGTTTTACGAATTTCAAATAATCTGTACATCACAAATCTTCCACACATATCACTGCAATTCTAAACATGTTTTGTCTTTAAACAAGTAGAAAAGAAATCTGTAGCAATTGGTTATTTTCAGGACCCTACAGCAAAAATATGGTCCTATGGCTGTTGGTTCTCGCTTATCATTTTGCCCAATTTGATATTTGTAAAATATGCCCTTTGTTGTTTCATGGAGAAAACGGACCTACGCCAAAATGACTGCCTGCACACAGTTCAAAATGTTAAATGATTGATGGTTACAGACGTTGCTATTGGCTAGTCCTATTTGTCATGGAGGAATGATGCTGCCAACATAGCCACCATGCTTGCCCTTTATAGTGATTTGGAAACAAATAACTTTCAATTGCTCTTGCAACTGCAGGCCCTGTAGTTAATTGTGTACATTTGTTTTCCTTTTACTTAGCCTCGTTTACCCTTTAAATCATTTTGAGGTTTGTTTTTATTGAGAGCTATAATTATGAAGTACACTTTATTTAAATTAACACTGAGACTTTTTTACTTATATGGCAATACTATTTTAGGCATATTGTAGGGAGAAATGTCATGTTCCAAATCATTTTTGCCATGCAATTACGTTGTAAGAAAAAAATGAACAGGCAGTCCCTATGTCTGGTAGCCTGATTACATCTTTTTAGATATAATAATATATTATGATGACAAGTTTGAATTACATGATAAATTTAATGGTTTGTATTTAGCATGTTAAATTGCCCTTACATGGATAGTTATATTCCACTTGGTCCAGCTTATGGTATCTGTTTGTCCAGGTTAATTTCCGTTGTTAGATTATGTACCGATTTGACATTTTCGATTCTTGTCATTCACTTCTTTTTCCAAAACCCGGGAAAGAGGGATATTCACAAAGGAAATAAAAGCGATTGTTTTTTTAAGTTTTTGGAGACTAAATGATTATTATATCAGATGGATTTTAGTTGTTATTTAAATGATCTAATAAATATGTAAACCTAACAAGTGGAGCTGACATTCTATACAATGTGTGTATGAGTCACGATATTTCCTGAAGGAGAGAGTTGCTAGCATCAAATCGATTTAAGGTGGAAGCTGTGAAGCAAGTGCACAGTGAGACTGGTAACTTTTGATCGCAAGTACCCATTTAATTTTTTTCAGAAGTACATTAAACCTATATATTTTCTGATTACTACACATCTATAGATTTGTACCATAGTCTTTTTTTTTTTTTTTTTTTTTGCAGGATTGAAATTAATGAGATTTTATAGCATTCTTTCTGACTTGGTAGGATTTTCACATTTTTTGCGCAGAAGTCACACAAAATTGTTTTTTCCAGTTGAAATCAGAAGAAATTTAAAATATAGATCCATGTCCAGGATGCATTCAATGGTTAGTCTTAGCATAAATAAAAAGTTATAAAATGTTCAATTTAGGCCTGACAGGTTGTTCATTTTCTTTCCATAAATTGCTCCAAAATCAAGGAAGGAGTTGTCAGATAAAAAAAAAAATCCTGGGAACCGTTCCTGGATATGATATTTTTCTTTTAATGTCCGTTGATTTTAATGTGATAGGGCAATTTGTACGTTTTTGAGGCGAGATACAAATTGTAGAGGTTGAGCAAAAAACAATTCTGAGAAAATCGCATTGAAAGAAAAAGTTGCCAATTTTTGCGCATTTATGGCTGTAATATAACACATACTCATTTCTTCTGTCCTGTTTTTTTTTTTAATTATTGAGTGAAATAAACTTGTAGCTTTTCCTATATAATATTGTCATTAGAAAAAGTATATTTTGTGGCTTAAATCTCGACTTTTTTAACTCGGGGACACCACACTTGGCTTGCTTGAGTGTGGGGACACATGTGGCTTTTCATATTTGGGGACCAGTAAGTGGAATTTGCTAAGTTGTTTTTACATCAATAGACCATTTCAAAGTAATCAGAAAAATGATAGTACGGAGTCTGAACTGACCCATTCTTCTCTCTACAGCTAATGGTTTCCTGTGAGTGACCCTTGTCAATGGCTCAATTGGTTTCCAAGGGTTTCGGACTAATGACTGTGCAAACACTGACATGGTTCATTATCATGCCCATGAAAACAAATCCATGTGCCCACCATTGTTTAAACTTTTCAGTGTAAACAAAGGTTTTGAGATCAATTATCTCTTATGAATTTTATGTTCACACATTTGAGTTTTGGGGATCATGTAGTTTAAGTATCAGACTAACCAAAAATATGAAAAAGTGATTAGAGTTTATCCAAAGGTGCTGGCTTCAGATCTTCCACCTTAATCTACTACTACAGCATGAAGGTTTTGTTGGTACCTGTCTCAGGCCAGGAGAGAGATGTTTTATTTCATACTGCATATCTGAATTGTTGAATGATATATAAAAATATCATAAAGTTGTTGGTATGTCCTTTTTTGAATTTCTGAATTTTGACCTGGCTTCTTTGAAGGCTGAAGGTTTTTGATCATGGATTTACTTACATTTTCGGCATGGTTTCTCTAACATTGATTAAAAACCGGTTGTTGACTTCCATTCGCAAGGCAGTCATTATTTCTACATTGTCAATGGCCTTTACATTTCAATGAAAAATGTATTGCTTTATGGCTATATAATTCCTGCTGGTGTGTCTGGTGATGCTCATGTTGATGGACTTGTCCAGATTAGGACAGTTTTAGACTTGGAATAGTTTTACAACTATGATATTGACACTTAATTGTCTCACTACTATTTGGATGGTTTTCTACTTTGACTGAATGTCGAACTACAATATTGACGTGTAATGGTCTCTTACCACTATTTGCTGCACCCAGTAATTTGGAGATGACAGTTGAGGCACTCACACAAGCGTCTGACCCTAACAGTGTACAGCCTTTCTCATGTGCTGCTGAGAGCCACCTTTGTAGAAGGTATCTGTCTCCCTTCCTCGATTAAAATCACCTTTTGAGTCTCAATGACGTGAAACAAATTGTTCGTATAACCATAGAGCAGATCAACTAAGCATTCTACTACTTCAAACCAGCCATCTGTTGATTTTGGCCATGCTGTTAAGGCATCAATGGCCCTTGTAACTTCATCTGCTGTGCTCCACGAGTTCCGCCAAGTTGTCTTCTCAACAGCACCAAATGAAGCCATGATCTTACAGTCACTAAATTTGTACAACATAACATATCTGAGAGGAAAAAGAGCGTGATACATCTCATCAGCAGTCAGCCTTGCTTAATTGGCATGAAGTGAACATAATTGCTTCTTTAAGCAAGTATGACCCTCTTTGAAATGCTGCTGGTGAGCTTGGTCATCTCAACCTGGGAAATTTGGTTCTACTGAGCTGTGAGCAGCCGTTCTATTGGTCCAGGATAGCCGCAGCTTTTTACTCTTTGTCCAAGTACATCTCATAAATCTCCAACCCGGGACAGGTCTGTACATTGGGCTGGCCATGGCAACATTTGGATCTTGTGCTGCTGGCAATACTGCATGCTGACTCATGCAGTTTGTGGTCATACATTGTCTTGCTGGAAGAGTACTCCAGGATGTTGCCAGAATCATTTAGTGACTGTTGGCAGGATCTCATCCACAGAGTGTTCGCCTGTTAGAGTCCTGTTTACTCTGATGAGTTCTGTTCTGCTGTCACCGTGATTGCACCCCCCCCCCCACGCACATCATGATGCTGGCTCCTCTATAGCAGTGATGTTCCACCATATTGTCAATCCACAAATCCCTCCTGTATTCTCCTATCATGGAAATCAGGGTAAAATCATGACTCATCTGATCACCTCACACTCCTCAGTTGACCACTGGTCCTGTGAGTATGTTTTTGACAAAACTCTATCCATGCACATAGCCATATGTGTTGTACTGACAGGGATGTGGATGGCAGGTCTCTATGACCTCATTTTGACCACTTCCAGTCCCCTGTTAATTGTACTCCATGATACTGCAATGATGCAGGACTAGGGCCACTGGTGATGAGACATCTGCACTGACAGGAACCTTTGTCTGTCCATGTACTTCACCTGGTAACTGTCTTCCCTTGCATCTGAAAGTCTTGGCCTTCCAGATCTAGATTTCCTCTTACATCTTCATTTCTTGAAAATAGTCCCACCACCTCTGTACTCCTGACCTAGAGCATCTCATTCTCCTGGCAATTCACACTGGGAAAGACTAGCCTCCAACATTGCAAGGATCTTTGCTCGATTAAATTCAGAATGCTGTGACTAACCCATACTCTGTGGCATTATAGATTCACATTGATCATATTGGCACCCTATTAACAGACAGACATTTCGCACCTTTGTGCCTGTTATCTCATTTCCAGAGCATTTCATTTCTGGGTGAATGCTCAGGCATACTCGAAGCTATCCTGTCCTTGTTACATAACAGTCCTCGTGACACTTATGTTTTCTTCCCAAATTTATACTAAGGGATAACCGTTTCAAATAGGGGTCCCTAGGTTATAGGCTAGGAGTATACTTTTCGGGACCAAAATTGGGACACACTTTCCACAGATGAATCATAAGTATTTTTTAGAAATACCTGGAGATATGGTTTGAGGACAAAACGATTGGACAAATCTATTGACTATTTGTATGCTAAAATGGAACACTACGGTGAGGTAAATTAAACTTACCTACAGACACCATAAAAATGTACACAATGCCCTTGTGCCCCCAATGTTTGGCCACTGAGACACTGAAAAAGGGTTTTTTGGAGTTACACAAGTACAAGTATTGAAATGGTTGCAAAAACTGGTCTCATATTACGGTGTCCATCAAAGACTTACTCCCATGACGTCCCCAAGGTATTGAGATGGCTAAGTGTTCAGTAGAGCGCAAATTGTCATCTTGCCTGATGGTTTATAGTTGCATACACGATTCCGTGCCAGTAAATTTACAAGATGTTTTAATCACGTTCACCATGTATATTGCTAAAATACTCGAGCTAGGTCAAAGTGATTTTCCATTACCCAAACCTTATAACACAAACTAACTCAAGTGTACTTTCATACACAGAGGCACTCTGACATGAACATCAACTAGATACGGACATCCAAAACACTCAAACCTGGAAGCAATTTAAAATCTCAGTGACTAAATTCCTAATAACGGCACTTCAATTGCCATACTTTTCTACCAATTTTAACCAGTTCTTCTGTGTTTATCTGTTGATTTATACCTAGTACACAGGGTACATAACGGTGATGTATATGTATATATATATATATATATATATATATATATGTTCACATACATATATAAAGGGTTTCATTATACTTGAGATTTATTAAGTTTTCTATTACTTGCATTGTACAGTGCATATTGTGTATAGTTTGTGTCGTGTATTTGTATTTTTGTTTGCACCCTATTGCAAAATTGGCCATGGCAATTGGGCTATTCAGGTACTTGCTTTCCATCCTTCCTTCTCTCCTTCCTATCTCTATCTATCCATCCATCCATCCATCCATTCATCCATCCATCCGTCCATCCATCCATCCATCTATCTATCTATCCATTCAGCCTACTTTCTTTCTGTGGGTAATTAAAAAAAAACATCAACAGTTCAAATGCGTTTTATATACATTATAGCGATTTCAGTTAACATGTGTTAACCCTCATCAAGATTATGACTTAAGGGCTGTGATATTTTGTTTACACCAGACCAAAGAGGTCCAAATGATTGCATTTCGTGGTCACAGGGACCTGAAAAAAGTTCATTCGCCTGGCATAGCCTTTCGCACAAGCATCAGCGATCCAGTGCCTTGGTTCCCCTGCCTGAGCTGAATGAATACCTCTCTTGCCTGTGTTTGCGTGGGAATTCCTGCACCTTTGAATATTCACTTGCCTTGGCCTGGAATTGCTTCAAGCAAACTAACACCATCTATGACCATGGCTGCGTGAAATAAAAAAAAGGGCGCTGCAAAAGAACAAAGTGGCACAGGCCCTTACATTTCTTCTGAAGCGCTTTATTTCATTCTTGACATTCTGCTTTGGCGTCAAGTTTTAGTGTGCCTTTCGTACCAAGAACAGCCGCTGTGGTGTACGACTGATAAGTGAAGAGTTTTGTGTTATAAGGAGAGCAAATGAAAGACCCGATGATTTGCTGCTTGGATTGTGATGGAATGCCATCCCAATCGTATGGAATCGTGTTATTGGTTATTGTGGTCTATAGATGTAAAACAACCAAGACTTAGATTTGGGGGAGCATACATCTTCCATCGTTTCATTCAGTGATCACCCGGTTTGTTCCCGAAGTCTGTTGAGATTATGAACGTCCTGTTATGAAATATCCCAATATGATAACCAGGCGTAAATGGTCTTTCCTGTTGACTGCACTTGGCTATTGCCACAGCAGTCTTCCTGTTGTTCACTGTTATACATTAGGACCTTAGCCATGCTTAGCTAAGCAACAGGACCTGGTGTTTACATTTGATTGTTTTTGTATGCAAGTGCAATTCAGAACCATGCCGTCTAGTGCCACAGGCCATACTGGTACTGACTTCTCATGAAGCTGGCTTCTAATGACTTGCTGACAACAGCTTTGAGTTTTTTTTTAAAAAAGCTCTACAAAGGAAATATGCTTCTAACAGGGTGAACAGCATGCTAATCAGCATAATGCTCACACGCTTTCCTCAATACATCTGGAATATTTAGATTTAAGATAAGTGTTACTTCATAGCCTTGCTTGTCTGAAATGCAACTTATTTGAAGATTATGGTAATATTTCGCCGAGAAGGTAGTTAGAGCAGGAAATGTGTTAGTTGACATTTTGTTTTACTCTTAACACACAGGTGAAGCTTTTTCTTTACTTAAAATTGAACGTACAAATACCAGTTGGTAATTAAACAAATGTTCGTCACACATAATTCGACCTTTCATAGAACAGGAGAATCAGTTAATGAAGTGGCCCAAACATTGCAGCTCGTCCTAGGTGAAGTCGCCCACCCATAAGTGCAATAGAGTCTGTATTAATGCAGATAAGTCTTATTCTATGGTAATAAACGAAAAAAGAAATTTTAAGGATAATTTGGCGGATTACTTAGATGGTCAAGCAGTTATTAAGGATTAAAGATTGTGTTGGATATTTGGGTGTTTATGTAGATGATGATTTAACATGGAAATAGGATATCAAGAAAATGCATTCTAAGGGTATGCCAAAGCTTGTACTCAGACGTCTTAGCAAATCTGTACCCAAACAAACATTAGAACTAATTTTAACTCCACAATTTTACTATATATTGATCATGCCGATACTGTTAGGAGAACATGTAATGAGACAGTTTTAAAATGTGCACAGAAAATGCAGAATGCTGCAGCAAGAATTGTCACTGGCAACCATGATTATACTAACTACAGAAGAGAACACATTGTGATAGATTTAAAGTGGCAGACTATCAAAGAAAGACGAGAATTCTACATTTTCTATCAAAGTGGACGCAGGGACAAGCGCCAAACTATTTGTGCAATCAACTAGACCTCCTTGACGAGATTAGTCACTACTCAACGCGCCGAGCCACTCACAGAAACCTGCTTGTTTCCAACGCAAAAAAGCAATATTCAAACGTTCATTTGTGTATAATAGGGCTTGCATTTTTAATAGCCTTCCTAATATTTAAAAGCAATGTGATAATGTATATAACTTTAAACGTCTGCACAAATCTCACTTTTTTAAAAGAGGTTGAGAGTTTTAGTTTGGTTTACTCTCCATTGACAGTTTTATAGGTTGTTTTTACTAAGTATTTTGTTTGTGTAGATTAAGTTATTCGTATATAGTCTTAGTATCAACACTTTTAGATTTCTGTTATTTTATTTATTGTTTAATTATACATGTTACACTACCTTCCTATTTCATCTAGATATTTGATTTATATTTGATTTGATTGATTGATTTTTAGCCAGGGTTTTTGGCTCAGTGCCGAAGCACTGATCCTTCGCCAGGCCGTTGATGGTTATGGTACATATAAATTCATGAAGGATAAGTAAAAATGTACAAAAATAATTAAATTTGTAAAACATAGACAACAGTAAAATGAACACAATAATCAATATCTAAGAAAGCAATCATAAAAAGTATAACACTTCAAGTGGATATAGGAGTTAATATCACAGAATGGAAAATCAATAAATACCTTAGGTCATAATCAAGGTTTAAGAAACATGAATGTAAGCTGAAGGTCACGATCACAGTTGATCATGACCAGTATTATGAGGGGAAGCCACCAAACTGAAAATGAGTAGGGAAGAAAAAATGAAAGGTAATGAGGTTGGGAGCGGGTAAAATGGAGTTTATTTTTTATGAGAGGATAATTCCACTTTTGAATGGGGATACAGTTTGGGCATTCCTAATTTCGGGGATAAGAGAGTTCCATGTGGTAGCACCCCTTATGAAAATCCAGTTCCTGCCAACATTAAGCCTTTTGCGTGGTATGGACAAGGACTTATTTGTCAGAGCTAGGGATAGGTGGGTATGGATTTGGACAGTGAATACAAGTTTAGAACAAATATAATCCAGGGGTAAGTTATGAGTAGCTTTGTACATAAATGTCTGAAGGTGGAAATCTCTTCGCTGTTGTTGGGTTAGCCGGTTGCTGGTTGAATGAAGGGCCGGAAATGGGGTGTATCTGTCAGCTTTGTTAATAATACTGTTTTGTAAAACCTGGAGTTTATGCTTAACCTGGCAGGAACAGAAATCCCATATAATGTTGCAGTAATCGAAGCATGGTATAATAAGTGACTTGTAGAGCAGCACGTTGATTTCTTGTGGAATGATTTGCTTGCATTACCCAGAACAGCCAGTCTAGAGTTCACCTTGGAAACCATGCGGTTAAGGTGAGACGAGAATGAAAGGGATGAGTCTAGCAAGACTCCAAGGTATTTGAAAACAGAAACCTGTTCAATCGGCTCACCATCTGTCTGTATCATTGAAGATAGGGCCGATTTGAGTCCTTGAGGCATGCCAAAAACCATAACTGTAGTTTTCTTGGCATTAAAAGTTAGTTTGTTTGAAGCAAACCAGTCAAAGGCATTGGGCATTTTCGAGTTAAATGTATGCTCAATTTAGTGCAGATCTGGGGCTGAGAAGTAAAGTGATGTGTCATATGCACATAAAAAGATTTTGCAAAGAGAAATTTTGTTGGGAATATCATAAATGTAGAGGATAAAGAGGAGCGGCCCAACTATGGATCCTTTGAGAACTCCACAGGTGACCTGTTTAAAATCTGATAGTATATCATGAATGGAGGTATGCTGGGTTCTGTGAAAAAGATAAGATGTAAAGCATTAAAGTTCAGTACCCTCGGTACCGTAGCTCACCAGTTTTCGAAGGAGGATCTGACGGTCCACAGTGTCGAAGGCCTTTTTAAGGCTAAGAAAATGTACACCATAAATTTTTCCACCATCAGTGTCCTAATGTATTATGTCTAATAGGTGCGCAAGGGCAGTTGTGGTGGAATGTTGTTTTTCTAAATCCTGACTGGTTCGCGGTCAGCATTTTATGGTCTGACAGGAAAAGATAGATAAGATAATGTATAGCTCTCTGGGGGCTTTAATGGTTACCAGTAAGACTGAGATAGTATTTTTTTTGGACCTCATACCTGCTACAGTCTTTAAATATGGGAGTGATTCTTCTGGGACAGTTCCAGTAAAAATGAAGAGTTAAAAATATGAGTGGGGGGGGGGGGGGCACTAGGTCATGTAAACCCGTTTTGAGCTATCAGGTACTTAAAGTGTCAAGACCTGTGGGACCGACCTCTTGCAATCCCGGAACTTGGTCTGCTTTGCAAGCAAGCTATCCATCCCCTGTGTTTTAAATTTGCACATCATGATGCTATATTTATATTTGTATGATTATCTGTATTCCTTATTATTTCAATGTATACTTGAGTTTATATGATTCTTTGGTAATCTATTATCTCGATGTAGGCATATTAAAGTCTGTGTTTTCCTCGTATGAGGGTTTTAATAAATGATTATTATTAAATACGCTACGGCAAACACAGAACTTGGTCACAAGGACATGTCTCACACGTCATATCTTATTTAAAAGGCACATCTAAGATGTACTATCACCCATTGAAATGAAACAGGACGAAACACCAAGAATAAATATTCAGTATTCTGGAGGATCTATATTGTTAAGCTTTGTCTTTCCGCAACCCACAAGGGGATACCGGTGTTGCATAGACTCAGAATCTCCAGTTAAGACAATCAATAAGTCAACAGACTTTACCATGGACCTCAAAACTTAAATGTGCTAGATGATGCACTTGCATATAGCTCTACTTTACCGAAAATCTCACAACTTTAATGTACCACATGATACATTTAGATATAGCTCTTTGCACTTTTAGATGTGGTGGATTCCTATGTACTCTTGCAAACCGCCTTAGTCCAGAGGTTCAGCAGGACTTTTGTAAGTTTTGGTCTGTTGTAGTCATATCGTGATGACTTTGGACGTATTCTGGTAAAATCACTGGCTGTTTCCACAACAAACGTACACCACTATAGTTTTCCAACAGGGGTATTTTCCTGTAACTCAGCATCTGTCTGATACCCCCGTCCCCAATGTACTTCATAAAGATATGTTTGTGTTATTCCATCATAACCCTTTTCTGTTCTGGGAACAGCAAAGTGTCAAGATGATCTGAATTAGCATACACGTAGTACGACTTCCCAATAAGTTGAAAACCGACATCTGCCCTATGGAACTGTATCTGGCATCCTCTTATTCTACTCCAAGCTGCTATATGCGTATGCATCACTGTTTGGAAGAGCATTTGACTGATATATTTGTACCAAGCCAGATACAATAGGACATGTCAGTCAAGTTGGGGCAGTTCATGTGTGTTCAGATAGAAATATTTTCTTTCCTGTGATGCTGCTGGTTTTGCTCTCTTTGATATTTCAATCTCTTCAAGGAATTATTCAGCTTGACATTTGGATAACGGTAGGTCTAATGGTATTTATGGATAGTGTGGTACTCAAGTCAGGTCACGTCCTGCGTGAGTTTGTGTGACCCAAATAAAAAACCTGTAGTTTCTTGGTGTGAAAGAAGTTGGTTAGGCATAAGGAAATTTGCAGGATGTAACTTTCACAACAACGGTTTGGCAAGGCCAGGTATCCCACAGCCCCCCCCCCCCCAATCTTGTCAACAAGTGGAAAGCGAGCGTTTCTGAATTTCCACTTTCATAGATATCATGAATATTATCTGGACATAAGCTACAGACAGAGAAAAGTGTATCATATCTGCAAAATGAATATAAATAATATGGATACCATTCCCAATAGACAGCATATTCAAACTCTGGTAAGTCTTGCTCAGAGATGGAAGGAAGCTCTCTCACCGAAGAGTGTGGTATAATTGATGCGTGCAGGCCGTATAAAATTACTCTGAACTTATTTTTTTCCAGTTGACTCTAAGGGATTCAGGTGCGCTTACTTGAACACTAACTTAGTGGACCATTTACCACGTATTGACACACCACTGGCAAAATTCAGCTTAAGTGATGAACTTACACACGGTTATCGTTGTAAGATAGTAATTGAATGCAATGCAAATTACGGCGATAGTTCAAATAGAGTTAGCAGTAAATTCTTTGGCTTTGTCTCTTTTTAACCGCAATTTGAAACAGGAGTTTCATATTTACAGTGTGTGCTTTTTAATTGTTTCAAGAAAGACGATAGGATTAAACTAATCCGCCAGATTGTTTCTTTTGTTTTAAATGTGATCCCTTGAAGAATAAACCCAGTGACGGCAGAACCGAGTGTAGCCCTATATGAGCTCCCTTTAGTAAACAAACACTCCATACTTATACACATTGCCACTTTGGTAATGTAGTTGTCAAGAAACATATTATAAAACAACACCATTGGCAGAGGGAAGTTATTGCTGGGGGGGGGGGGGTGCCTGTAGCATTCTTCTATACCGACTGGGAGCTTGCTTCAACTGAGAAAGTAATTGCTTACAGCTCAAATCTGGAACTTTAAATACAGACCCATGTTTTAGTTTACATGTGTAAAACATCACAAGCAGCGTCTACTTTGTCAGCTATGTTGTGCACCATCCTGACATACCTAAAGGCTTAACATTTCAGTTATTGCTTGAATACGAAATTGTGAATTCGTTTACCCAACAACAGTTAAATTATGCCCGACTGAGCTGTATCTGCATGCTCGAGCATAGTACTTGGGGGTGGTAAGCTCGAAAAACAAGGAATAAATAACCAGCTAACACAAAGAAAAGATAACCAAAGGCTTGAAAGTATGTGATCTTTCATCAAAGTGGACTCCTAAAGAAAGGACTTATGTACTTATGTAAATTCATATAAAGAAGCTTTGCTTCACCAGACCTACTTCGGACGTAAAGGCTACGTTACGCCCGTGCCTAGGATGCCATCCTGTAACGTAATAAGAGTGTGTATCCTTGGGAATGAATATTATGCATGGGTGTACATTCTGTGACTCTTCTTTCATGCTCTGTAAAACATGGCCAATAATCTTGCCAAACAAAACGCCTGTTCCTTTGGCTTTAATGTGTTCTGAAAAAGGCTAGTGTGTCTCTCATCGAATAAAAACGAAATAAAATCACATTGCAGCCAGATGGGCTTTTAACATGTACATCTGTTATGTAACCACTTAAGCGAGATATCTTTCTTGTGGCTCCACTTTAATCAAAAGATACCTACCCTCTTATTTTTATTAGAGGTGCACGGCTTTCTTTGTTCTGGAAGGTGAGGGGGCGCCGGTAATATCAATAGTCCAGTGATCAACCTCTGGTTCTCAGACTATGATTGCACGGTAAATCCCTTTGCTTACACCCACAAACTATTGTCAGGTAGGCTGATAGTAAACCTACATATCTTGGTGGTTTAGTGATTTGATATTCATCTTCATCTTGCAGAAGTTAAAATTAACCAAACGGCATCCTATATTTAGAAAGCAAATCTCCTTCGCTTCCTTCTTGTACTTGGTCTTATGGTATTTTTTCTACAGCATAGGATTCCACCACCGTGTTTTACATGTAGGTATTTTTCCCCATTTTCAAACATATAATACAACGAAGAGAGCTGACATCAGTGAATTCCCTGTTTCCTATCCCTTATTAGCAACCCTGCTCCACGAAGGCAATGGCCATTAACTTTGCTTACTCCCATTCCATCTTGTCATTTTCCATTTGGGTCTATTACCTACATCTGCCTACTAGAAATGACCCCAGAAACCAGTGCAAAAAGGGCCTTCGCAATGTTATTACTACTAATATGAGATACTTTGCACGTTCAGCACTTTTTCCATGCACAAGAGTGAATATTGGGCCACTTGAGTGCTTGCGAATGCCCAGTTAACATTGTACTCTGTATCGCGTAGTAGTAGTTGTATTATGGTTTATTATGCATGTGTCCTATTAAAGTTAAAAAGTCTACCAACCCTATGTCCCAATGTGAAGCACAGTAATGAAAACGAAACATAACGAATGTCTTGCATACGCTAAACAACATGCTCTTAATGAAAGAAGTGTTTACATTTAACTACATTATCAGTAATCGGCGAGATGTCCGCTTTACGATAATATATTTTTAACTCAAATATTCGTCACCGTGCTTGTCAATCCTAAAAAATATTGGTATGTTAAACATTGGCTCTGATGGTCCGTTTCCGTCGTCAATGTATCAGCCTGTTTGTTGTTTATTGCGCAAACCACATTTTATTTCACATTAATGACACAGATTATGCGTAAAAGCCTCAGTGTTTCCTTGTATCCTTTACATCAACAGATGCAGCATTGTGCATGCGTTAACCCAGTGATTTTTGTTTTTGTTATATGATCATAAGGTCCACAAAAGGGCTTAAAAATAGAACGGCCAAATCCTCCAACAACTTCTTTTTCCTCTAATGATAAATGATTCATCGCACTCATTGACTTACCACTTTTGATGAGCTGTTTAAGGCTTCCGTAATAGTAACTTTTTTTCTGTTTGTCGTCTTTATCCCTCAAGGGTATTTAAGAGCCTTGTTATATCCCCTTATTTCTGTTTGAAACCTGGTAGAAATATTAGTTTCTACATTCCAAATGTTAAACTCTTATGTGCGTGGAGTATTATTATTTTGCTTTTGGATTTCATTTGTTCCTCTTGTTCCTAAGCTCAGTAATGGTGTGTCTGAAGAATGAACTCTATTTCTACTTTTCCTCGCGTCCTTTTCTTTCTGTAACACCCGTCGTATTCTGTACGAGTCTTGTTAATTTTCTATGGTGCTTCTTTTCATGATTGTTTAGTTTTGAACATATTTTACATATAAATAATCGGAAATTCTGTTAATTTCGTCGAACACTTGGGAAAACAAAGTATTTCTAGATTCTCTCTTTTAAATTTGGTTTTGCTCTGCCACTCTGCGCACCCGTACGTCAGTGTATGGGTAATGTCCAAACATACCTCGATCTTCTATTATACATCAAGCATACATTTTTAACGCTCACAATACCCACATTTACACACTGATCCCCGCTAAAGTTCTTCTTGCGGATGAATTCTTCGTATCCTCACCTCCTTTTTATTTCTCGTGTGTGTGTGTGTGTGTGTGTGTGTGTGTGTGTGTGTGTGTGTGTGTTAAATTAATTTGCATGCAGCATTCCGAAACAAATAGCGCATTGTATTTTGGGTTGTTATTTCTGTCCGGGGGCAGACAAAATGACAGAAAAGTTTAAAAACCAGATAGAATACATGTTCAGTTCCTATGAAGACAGCTACGGACACTAAAGAACTTGAATTTTGTATCGTTTTTCTTCAAAGCCACGCATATGTAATCAGTACACATGCCATACACACTTGTATACCACAGCCAGGAATTAATCAAGAATTCATTCAAGGAAGTATTGAAGTGTCAAGAACAATTTGCATAGCTATCTCCCTGTACCACCTCATGTACGTTGGACTTGTCACTCAGTGTCTCTTCTGTCTACGCCAATATTGCCCTGCAAAGTAAACGTTTTTATTGGCTTAACCTATATAGGATCACATGCTCGTAGGTTACGCATGTAGATCATTCCAAATGTTACGTCATTAGATCGCCAATCTCGCACAGATCCTATTAGCCGACAGCGCATCGCTGCATAAAAATGACCACTCCCACGTCATAAGTCATATAGCATGGTCTTTGGTGGGCTAACTGAATATTCACGCTTACCTAATATCTATAATGAGGATAGTTGGTGCTGTAGACCCCATGTAACACGCGCCATATATACCAGATAAAGTATTTGATGGTTATCTATGCTGACACCCCTACCGCGATATAGTTGCCAGATACAAGTCTTAGAATGATTCTTTAAAAGTTCTCGTTCCAACAAGTTTATACTGCATTACGTATGTCTTCGGAGTATTGCGTAGACCTCTCTCTCTCTCTTTCTTTCTCTCTCTCTCTCTCTCTCTCTCTCTCTCTCTCTCTCTCTCTCTCTTGTATATATATATATATATATATATATATATATATATATATATGTGTGTGTGTGTGTGTGTGTGTGTGTGTGTGTGTGTGTGTGACAACAGGAAAGTTGAGAATCAAACAAACGCGACTTTTATGACATTTGGTGGGGTCTTTTTTAATTCCAATGCGGACAATAATACATATATCATGCACAAACAAAAATGAAGCGAAATACTAAACAATATGGCACAAAAGAAAATGCATCCATGGTGACATTGGGGAAAATTATGTACTAACCACAGTGTAACATATGTGTTTATGACATGGCTGCTTAACAATTGAACACACGTTGTACCTTTGGCCAATATTATCACTATTATGATTGTGTACCAGCTTTCAAAGGTGCAGTAAGCTTATGTGCTTCTTACCAAAAATTGCTTCAATTGATACGGCTTCCTGCCTTCGGTTACATTATAAAACATGTAGGTGTGAATGAAACAACCAGAGATGTGTTTCCATTTTTTCGAAGAAAGAAAAAGTCAAAAACTACACTCGACATGACATCTCAGACTTGGACCATCTTTCATTAATACTATAATTTTTCATTACAAACCATTGCTTTTTTTGTTTATTGGCAGAAAATAATATCATTTGCTTGATACATTATGGTGTAAGCAAGATGATGGCCGATTGACAATATATATTATCCTACTCTGTATTGACTGCGATAAAATCGTTCAATTTAGTTTAGCAATCCCCGTGGTTTATCGGCGGTCGTTGTGATGAGTAATGTGGCTGTATCAGACGTCGCACAGACAGAATTAATTTAGAAGTGTCAGGCACCATCTCCATATGTTTACTTTTCCACTTTTGTTATTTTAATGCCTCTGCTGAAAAAGGGTAAAATCACAAAATTATGACGTTTTCATGGTCCGAGGAAATCAGATATGAAATTTCTATTCCATAACCCGGTCGAGCACGAAATCTGATAATTTTTATGTCCCGGCATATAAGAAGTACTGCGAGCAACATGCCATACTTTCTCCATGAAAATGTACAACCAGAAGATAGCAACTGCTTCATGGTGATTAATCACCTACAACATTGTAGTGATAAAAATGCAATTTCATAGAAATAAGAAACAAACAGTCGTAGACAGGGCACTTCACACCTAAACTAAAAGCAATTTGTTTCCAGAACGGAAGGATGACCGCTCCATTGTTAATGGTTGTAGTCTTACATATGGATTCATTTAAAAAAGAATGTATTTGTGGCGTCGTTTCCCTTCACAACGCACTGTTCTTGGTATTTCTCTGCATTGTTTCCTGAGGATAGAGTTTAAAAAATAAGTACTGGAAAAACAGCGTTAAAACGTATGTGACAAACAAAACGGTTAAGAGATATTTTCTGGCCCGTTGCGTTTGAAAAGGGTAAAAGAAATATTACTTACATGAATGTATGTTGTGAAAAGTCTGTTTGTCACTTCTCTAAACAATGACATGACTTACACAGAAAACAAAAATAAAAAATTATACAATCATGTTATAAAAATCGATGATGATGATGATGATGATGATGATGATGATGATGATGATGATGATGATGATGATGATGATATTCACGAAGCAACCTTTTACACAACAGGGGTAGCAATGGGACTAGTTAATCCCATTCTGTGCTCATGCAGTTGTTCGTTGTCAGACTAGTTAAGCACGATGTTATTAGGGGGTTTCTCTGGAATATTCCTGTTTTTATCAATTACATATTTTGACAATATATTAAAATGCGTATCCAAATTCCGTGTCATCAGCTGTGATATCACACTACGATAGCGTTGGTGTAATATCACATATCGCTGGAGAGGTGAAAATGTGAACATTTGTTACAATATGGTGATTGTGAAAAACGTAAGACTCACTGCAAAAGTAGCATACTTTATATCGCAAACAATGTAAAATTATGTACTGTTTCGTTGTTTGCCAGCTATGGTTTGGCCCCAAGCTTTACTTTTGAACGCACCATTAACATATTTCAGTTACTGTTGATGGGAATGTGGTTTGGAACATATGTTATTGTCCATCATTGTCAGCTCAAATCCCTCAGAATGGTGACTGTCACCTGCTTAAATGTCTTTACTTAAATGTCACGTTAATAGGGACCTTTAGGTGGTAATTAAAACACGAGAGCAGGCACCAAGTCCAAGGCTTGCCGTGCGCTCAACCCTTGCTATAGCAAATTATTAGCTCATTCTTGTTCAATGAAGAAAAGGGATACATGAAGAAATTAAAAACTGGTGAATTTGTATCACGTGGCAATGTTAGTTGAGTCCATTAATAGAGTTTCCAGGAAAAAATATAATATTATAGAAGCAAAATCACCCGATTTAAAGCAAATATGAGTAAAAATAGATATACCCAAAAATCCTAAATCAATAACACCGTCACGCAATGGAGGGGAAGGATGAAGAATTCAGAAATTTTGTGCATGAAAAAAAAAAGGATTTTGGTTTACTTTGCCTTGACGACATGGAATGTAGGAGACACTTTAGCGTCATCAGGTAGGTCGTTCCACAGCCCAATGCTAGAGTGCAGAAGAGCTTTGAAATAGCGGTCAGTTCTACACCTGATTTGTCTAAGTTGAACGGAATGTCTGAGTTCGCGGCCTGTTTGTGTTAGTACGTTATTACATAATTTGGAATTAAGTCGTAACGGTAAGGGGGTGTGAGTTTATTTAGTATTTATGCAAAAGAGCTAGTTTAGAGAATTTATTGCTAGTGTGTAGCTCATCCCAGCCTATTTCAGCAGGTAGCCGGTCACTTGATGTAGATTTCATAGCACCAGTACAGATTCTGGTTGCTTCATGCTGAAATCCGTCCTAAAGATCAGAAATCTCTTGACTACAATTATCAAATGGGACACATCGATAATCCAAAATTGTGCGGGCCAGGACAAATACAATTTTTCCAAGGTTTTCCAAGAAAATTTGAATTTAAGTCTTTTCAGAAGAGAAAGTCGTTTACTTGCTTAAATGACGATGCGATTTACGTGCGGGTGCTAGCTCGGTCAGACGAAAGAGTTATGCCTAGGTGGGTGTGAATTTATTGCCTCGGGTATTGCAGAACCGTCAAGGTACAGAGTAGGGTGGTTTTCTTTATTTCTGTCACAGGAGAACAAACCCCAGAGATTTAATCCCACTAAAAGTCATGCACCACATCCGACCTCAGGTGGATAGGCGACCAAGATGAGTATTAATGCGGGCACCAGAAGTTTTTAGCGATCGTAGATAATCTGAAGAATAATACTGTCATCAGCAAAAAGCCTGTTGTCGCATATCATATCATCACGGATGTCATTGATGTAAATTAGGACTAACAGAGGCACAAGGATAGAGCCTTGGGGCACACCAGCCTCTATGGATAACCAACCATGACCGTGTATGACAACCCTTTGTCGGCGAATACTGAGATAACTATCGAACCAGTTGATGATGGCAAGGGTGATGCCAAGTTGCTGCATTTTAGAGAGAAGACCAAGATGCCATATACGATGAAATGCTTCACAAATGTAGGAAAAACCATCCTGCATCTTTGCCAAGTTCGAAGACATTGTAGATTTTATGAACAATGTTAACTTGTTGGTTTATAGTGGAGTCAATGGAAATGAAGCCGGAATTACGCCTAGTCAAGATAATTTTTTGCATTAAGTATTCATGAAGTTTGTTGTACACTAGTCTCTCAAAAAATTTTGACACATTACACAGTAAAGATATTGGATTGTAGTTACACTTTATTTACAAACCAGATTTTTTGGGAAGAGGACAAATGTTTGATTTCTTCCATTTCATAGAGAATTCACCGACAGACAGTGAGCTGTTGCACAGTCTGAATAAGGATTTACACATACCAAAGCCAGTTTGTTTGAGTACGAAATTACCCAGGACCCATTGCGCACCTGGTTTTAGGTGACGTTAGGATCTTGTAACATCGTTTTCATATACTGCGATAGGTTCCAATCTGGTAGTGCGTTATTCGAAATCCGGTATTGGAGTAGGTTGTCATCAACGGGGGTTCCACACTGACAGGTAAAAATGGTTAAAGCCTTCAACTTTCTCTGTATTGCTGGAAATTAAATGATTGTTCTCAATAAAAGGGGGAATGTTTGGATGCAACTGGCATCTAATAACGAACTATGATAGATTCACCATTTTTTTACATCTCTTTGCTGTCGAGCTCTGTCCAAAGTGTGTAAGTGCAGTCCCGGACTGCTTTCTTGTTGACCAAAACAGCAATATTTCAATACCTCTTATAATATTGATAAAGTCTATCTGTAAGAGGAGAAGGGTTACCATTATCTTTTTTCTGAGGATTCCTTACATTTTTTCTAGGCGCGGTTTCGTTTCTGTATTAACCCTTTAGTATTACTAGTACCCCAAGGTTTGTATTTTGGTCTGATAAGAACGTCTTTGCAAGGGATAGTTTCTTTGCAGCATCACGAAGAAGTTGGGTCCAAGATTGCACATGCTCATCTATAGAAGTAAATAAATCAAACCAAATGTCTCAAGGATTATTGGACAGAGCATTGAAAGCTTTGTCATTGGGAAAAAAAATTGAAACAGTACAAAATATACCAGAGTGGTCGCAGTTAGATATGGAAGGGAGTACACGGCTGTTTACTATAAATTCGGGTGAGTCGGTTCTGAAGAGATCTAATAAGGTGTTTGAAAAGTCGGTCGAACGAGTGGGGTCGTTGATAATTTGGAACAAATTGTCGCGTTCAACAAGGTCGACAAGGTTGTACCCAGTTTACTGCCGGCGTGATCAGAGGCCCATCGGAGGCAGCGATCGTTAAAATCGAAACACTTGGGTTTTAGTTCCATGGCCCTATTTATAGAATCAGACAGTTCATGCAGGTATGAAGCTCTTTCGTTTGCTAACTGACCAGGTGGACCATAGTGCGTCCCGACAGGAGCGAGGCGGCGATCAGTAAAGAATTCAGTCCACGCACATTCAGAATGTTGTGATTCAAGATCGAGACCGCGGGTGATCAGTAACGAATCAGTGGCATAAACGGCAACAGTACCACTGTGGTCCCGCAGCAGTGGAGGCTGGAAGCCTTGCATGGACAAAAGTTGGCTTGGGTAGCTTTAATCGCGCCACGTTTCAGATACAGTTATTAAATCCATATTTTCGGTCCGAGCAAAGATTAACAGTTTATCTAAATTTCCGTAACTTTTGAGACTACGACTGTTTAGGTCACAGGGTTCATTTTTTTAATATTCTGCGTTACGAGATTTATGTGAATGTCAACAGTTAACAAAAATAATTAATGAAGAACCAATGAGACATGTTGTATGATCAAGAAAAAAGCATATAGTAGTAAAAAGAAAGATAAAACTAGAAAAGAGAAAGATGCACTAATATAGTTTGCAGCGCAGTGAATACTGAGAATTTTTAACAGTAATTTTGATAGATGAAAAAGCCCCCTTGCTGCCCTATATTCCTCAAAGCAGCTAGCCCACAGCTAGGTAAATTTAACTGTGCTTTAGCTGCAACTCCTGAGGTGGGATGTGTAAATATATAATACAAATAAAATACCAAAATTATCCCCAAAGTATTGGATTGCTGGAAGGTTGGAATGGTTAACGGAAATCTTTTCAAGTAAACTGATGTAAATGACATTGTATACGTCAAACTTGGCAAACAGAAATTGAAAACATATATAAAAGCAAAGTGAAATAACCAACATAAGGTTGAGGATTCCGCAAAGTTTTGGACATCAAATATTATGCATTTTGACATAATGAAAATTCAGACCTCGAAAATGTGTGAAACAGGTCCGTCCTTTGACGGGACAAGGTGTCAGTGCAATGTGAACTTATGTGGGAAAAACATCTTAAAGTATGTCATGGAAAATAACTAGAATTGGGCTACTATGCTACATGCCAAGTACTCGAATACACCTCGAGCGGACAGAGCACGTATTCGAGACATTCATAACACTATTGCAATGTTTTAAGGCAAAGTAAAATTGATTTAGACTTAAGTGATGATAATACATGTCATCAAGCCAGAATACACATATATGTATGTGCTTGCAAAATCACAATTTAACAATGGGAAATGATACAAAGTTATCTTGTAATTCAGACCAAAACATTTGGATAAACAAAGCAATTGAGATATGAGTAAGGGCCACACTAAGACCCCATGCGTAGACAACATGCATTTTCCCCACATAAAAAGTTCTACATATATGTAATGCGACACAATTCTGACGTTTACATCATTCAGCTTGGGTATTTCACAGGCTGAAAAGATATGAACCGATTCGTCCTATGACGAGGCAAGGTGTCAGTGCAATAAGAACTTAGTAATAATAAGAACAGCACCTTATACCATGTGAAACTATTACTGGAAGTAGGCTACTATGCTTTCATGTACAGTATTCGAATATAAGTGGAGTTTGCAGCGGACATATATTCAAAACATTCGTAATGCTCTTGCAATGTTATAAGACAATTGAAAGATAACAAAGTTAAGTGGTGTAATCATGTATGATACATATGAATGGTATGAATGTGTGCAAGATTACTTATATAGGTTTTGAGTATACAAAGTATAGATGTATTCCAGGCATTCATAACGTTCTGGCAATGGTAGGAGACAATGTGAAATTAAGGTTAAGTGATGTTATCAAGTATACTTCATATTAAGGTGGAAGATGTGAAGCTACTGTGCAGTTAGATTGGCATCTTGGGATCAATTTTTTCGCGAGTACATTAAACCTATATATTTTCTGATTGCTACATATCCATAAAATTGTATCCATACGTTTTTTGCAGGATTGGAATTTTTGAGATTTTACAGTATCCTTTCTGACTTGGTTGGATTTTCACATTTTTCGCACAAAAATCGTACAAATTGTTTGTTTGTTTGTTTGTTTTTCTTGTTTTTTAAGTTGCAATCAGAAGAAATGGAATATATATACATCTATGTCCAGGATCGAATTCAATCGTGAGTCGTGAAATTGCACGAATAAAAAGTTATAAACATTTTATGTTGGTCCTAACAGTTTGGTCATTTACTTTCTCAAAATTGCTCCAAAAGGCACGGAAGGAATAGTCAGAAAAAAATTCCTGGAATCCGCTCCTGGATACGATATTTTAATTTGATGTCCGTTGACTTCCATGTGATAGGACAATTCGTTTGTTAATGAGGCTAGATACGAATTGCATAGGTTGTGCAAAAAACAGTTCCGAGAAAATTGCCTTGAAAGAAAAATGTTGCCAACTCTCATACATTTATGGCTGTGATATGACACATACTCACTTCTTCTGTCCTGTGTTTATTTTATTGTATGAAATTGACTCGTACCTTTACCACTGTGATATTGCCATTCAAAAAAGCATATTCTGTGGCTTAAAACTCGACTTTTTTAACTTGGGAATATCAAACGTAACCACACTTGGCTAGTTCGAATGTGGGTTCACATGCGGCTTTCCACATTTGGGACCTATTAAGTGGATTGTGTTAATTTGTTTTTACATCAATTGAGAATTACAAAGTAGTAAGAACAATGGTAGTGATTAGTCTATACTAGCCCTTTCTTCTCTTCATGGCTAATGCTTTCTGTTCCCTATGAGTGACCGTTGCCAGTGGCTCACCCGGTTTCCCGAGATCATGGGCTAATGACTATGTAAACAATGGCAGAGTGCATTATCATGCTCATACAAACAAAGGCCATGTGTTCAGAAATGCAGAAATTGTTCAGTGTAAACAAAAGTTTTGGGCTCAATTATCTCATATATATTGTTTGTTTACATATCTGATTCTTTGGGAGCATGTATTTTAAGTATCAAACTATCCAAAAATATTAAAAAAATGATCAGCAGCTATCCAAAGATGCTGGCTTCAGATCGTCCACCTTAACAGGTGGAACATATTTGTGTGCTGCTAAATAGATATCAGAAAAGAAGAAAATAAAGTCTTGCTTTAACTCGGGTCGAACACATTTGCAAAAACAAAACAGTTAACGTAAACAGCCATACAAAGACCACATGTGAATACAACATGAAAAATAAATTATAAAGAAGGCACTATCCTTTCATGTTAAGTAATCAATTATGAACGAATATATAGTATACATATATTTGAAACAGTCGTAACATCCTTGCAATGTAGAGAGATATTGTAAAATTATCTTAAAGATAAGTGATGTTCATATGATTTTGTAGTGCCTGATCTTAGGTTGGAATCAGCTGTGTTTACAACATTGCTATTTAATAATCGGAAGCGACACAGAGTCTTGCTGTAACATGGATCGAAAACTTGTGGTTGAGCAACAATTAAGATATGGGTAAGCAGCAATACAAAGACCGCGTGTGTGCACGACATGCATGACTTAAACTTCCTTTTCTCCACATAAACAATTGTAAAAGTTTATAACCTGACACAGTCACGGCGTTTACAATTTCAGTTTTGGTACCATGTGGTTTAGCAGTGAGCATACTGTTTACCGAGGGAAATACCTGCATCTTAGCAGAAAATTAGCCTACCTGAGAAGTATAATCGGAGTATCAGAATACCGGGTGTGTCAAATAAGCGACGTGGTGCAACTTAAGCATATCAAGGATCAAACTATCGCAAGGAGGGAAATATACATACAGTGTCTCTTCACTTCACGGTAGACGACTGAAACAGTGAAAACTGAAAATGGAGTTTACCATGCGTGCTGCAGCACCGCGCAAGAGTGACTAAAGTAAAAGCATTTGGTTCATTGTGTTGGGTCACCGTGCCAACATTGAGAATAGTAGAGTTAAGTTCAAGGTAAGTTCAAGGCAACCATTATGTAACGTCTTTACCTTATTGGTTCTTTGTTACCCTGCATTTGTAATCATTAGGAATCAGTCAACAAGGTTGGATAGATTGCACATGATTTACGATTTGGGAAAGATCACACAAGAGCCTATGATCTCATGCTAAATAACGATCCTAATCCTCCTATCTGTGAATTAAACAATTCTGCCTGCGGGACTTTCCGTGTTCCAATGGTTGAACTCGTGGATATACATCCCACTTTTTTCCACCAGGAACGGATACTTTTATCGCGTCGTAGACCTCGAGCACAAAATATAATATGGGCTCTCTTGCGTGTTAGATCTTCTCACATGAAGATATTCTTATTTCTCTTTTTGGATAGGAACACCCTTTCCCTGGCACTATAGGAGACAAATTTCACTATGATTACTCTGGGTTCGTTATCTCGTTTTTTTGTATACTCTGTGAGAACGACCAATCTCTCAGCGATTCATATTGACAACCAGACTTTTGATGTGTTTCATAACTATCTCGTCCATATCCTCACCCTCTTTCCGGGATCTTTTGACTTTATCCTCACCTCATTGTGCCCCACATATTGCTGTAACTCATTCAGGTAATTTTCAAGATCGCCTATTTTCTCCATATTTTTGGGCTCTCTCATGAAGCTAGTCTGCTATTTTTAGCCTGGAATTAATATCACGTAATTTAATTTAATTTCAACTGAAAAACTCGAGTTTCAAGGGCCTCCATTTTTTAACCTGAGCATTAACAACCTCACTGATTACTCTCTTTAACCGTCAATCAATTCTTGGGCTAGTAAGTTCATCAAAAAGTCACCACCCCCTTCAACTGTTGGCATGTCACAATCCTAATCACAGTGCAGTCTGGCTACTGGTGGAGAACAACTTGCTGGGGGAACCATCGAGCCAAGGATATATCAAACCAGGGGTAGAATCGTCAAATTTGGGGTTTTCATCTCTTCATGTAGAAAGAGCAGGGTTAGACACAGTCTGTGCACCAGAATTACCCTTATCACGCTCAGTGACCTTCATAGGAATAATGACTTAAGATTTTGCATCATCGAGTTGCAAAAGTCTGTTGACAAAAAGCAGTTTATTGTGATACTGCCTGATGAAGACGAAGACTAGCCCACCAGTTTAGTTGATTTTTGTATGTAGATAAAGAGTATTTTGTTATATTTTCCGGGCAACCAGGTGCGTATGGCAGCCTACTTAATGTCACAAGTACTCACCACTTACTTGAAGCAATACATGATTGCCTTGCTGAAAGGAGGGTTGAAGTTCAGAAACAGATAGCACGCGTCAAGCGTCAGCAACATACTGAGCACTGTTGATGCGTGACCACATGACAAAAAAGGTTGTACATAGCTGCCAAACAGAGCAATATGCTATATTTTCTGACCATTTGTGCATTGAAGTCAGTCTGTCATTCCTTGGTCTTTTGAACATGGTATTTCTAAATATTAACAAAAAAAATGGCAAACACAGATACATATCGAGTAAGTTTTCCATCATTTGTGTCAAAGATAAAAGGAGACATGGTAGGCTTGTCACTTTTGTTCTCCTTCTTGTCAGTCAGCTCACTTTACAGCCAAAGAAGAAAGTAGGCCTATATCGTTTTGTGATATTTATGACTATGGAACATTATTAAAACACTCTACCTCCATTTTAACCATGTGTTGGAGAACACAGCCAAAATGATCCAAGAGTTAGCAAAACATAAATGTTTATCTTCCAGTACCAATGTGAAGAAAGAAGTTTCACTCCTAGCTTGAGACAGTTACCATATCATGAAAGATTATCAAGTGAGTCTTACCAGAATGAAACGCCCGATGACTAATTTTCACCATATTGTGAATTTATAACTGCCTGCACGGTGAGCGCCTAATTTTTGTTCCAGCTGACATACCTTTATTAATCTCAAGTGAAAGTTAACTCCATATTCCATATACATGTGGACAGAATAAACATTCATCGGGAACGTAAAAAAGAAACTTTAACATCATGGGCCAGAATTATGAGGTAATCTATTCATTTATATCCGTATTGATGAGTGAATATGAATATGAAAGCCATCTACAATAAAAAAAGTATGGAAAATAACACTCTTAGTATCTAAAAGTACTACAAGCCCAAACAATTCATTAAACAAATAATTTGACATGAATTCATTTTGAATGAGGGAATATTAGTGACAAAGATGTTAAGTGTTCCTGATAAACCTGCCCTGGTGAAAGAAATGAGACTGAAATATAGACGAAATTCTTTGATTATTTCACAAGCTGTCAAATTGATGTATAAATGTGGTTCACGTCACATGGTTGCTACAGGTTTATTGTGATCATGGATAAAACGATAAGACATAAGGTTACTGCGTCCATTAGAAAATCAAAACAGGAATATTTAAATAATGCGATAAATGAAAAAAAAAAAAAAAAAAAAAAAAAAACCCTCAAAGCTGTTGGCGCAATCAGAAAAGTATATCCTGCAAGAAATTTCAGCATGAAACACCTACTGTTCCGTCTGAGGATGAATTCAAATTTGTTTCACTAGTGTTGGTCTCAAGGTAACACGGAATGCTGACCCTGATATCACAATACCATGGACGTATACTGGTACTGTATAGACCTAATTTTAAGAACATTACAGAGCAAAAATTATCTTATCTTTAAGGTCAAATACCTTGTGCACCCAATAGCGGGATTGAATCCTGTGCTTCATTGGCCAAAACAGTGTAATTTCATAGAACCACTTTCATGCAAAGCCACGACCCATCAGCCCGCATGGTACCGTTCATGCGATTAACTTTCCACGGCTTCATTTCAAATTAAATGAGAGTTACAGCCAGCTCAATATTCGTAATTCATTGGCAGTTTTTCTGACTCTATTTATGTTTAGACTGTGGGAGCATGCAATATTTTATCAGTTGTAAATCACATTTGACATGCTTTGGTGAAGATTATATCCCGTTTTTATCATCGCAAATGTGTGACCACGCTTTGCTATTAATGTTTTGTCGGTATTATCGTCCTACGCTGCAAAACTTGTGCAACATGCTTCATAGTATGCCTGTGCAGAAAAATCAATCAAAAGAATGCCTTGGGCAGGCAGTCACCATAACTGTCCCTAAATGAGCTGATGAGGGCTTTGCAAAAGTTGTACTGCATCCTATTTAGATTGTACATAGTCCTGTTTTTTGTAACATTGGCTGCGACAGTCCCACTGCACTTTTAGGTGCTTGGATGCATTGATGGCCCTGAGTTGTGTGGAGGTGATGAAATTGGATACAGAGAGATTACAGCACCAAATAATTATCTACTGTCTGCAGTCCCGTTCTCTGGTTCCAGTGCAGAGAAGTAAAAGAAAAAAGGTGGGGGGGGGGGCTGTGTCTTAGGTTTTCTTGTCCCAACCACTTACAAAGCCCTGACAGTCGGTGGAAAAACCGGTAGTCTTCTCTTTCGTATCTGGCAGCTGAGCAGGCGTTTGTTTCCCTTGTGCTAGATCAGAGCATGGGATTCAAATTGGGTTTATGGCTAGATACTTTCTGAGCAAGATTTATTTGTAAGACTGTTGAATTTGCCATTGATTGTGCAGTTTTTTTCTCCTGAAGAGTAAGCACTGGAGTCTGCTATAAGGCGTTCGGAAGGAGCAATGGGCATAAAAGCATTTCAATAAGGCATGTTAGAGTCTGACTCAGTGGTAGTGAACATGTCAACGTTAAATTCCAGTTTATTCATTCAACGAATAGTTTTTGTTTTTTAATATTGTTTTGCTGACAGAAAGTTCATATATGTTCTAATTCTCAAACAACAAAGTCAATGACTAAGCTTGCTTCTCTTTCCATTTTTTTCAAATGTGCGTTTCTGCGAGACCAGGATAGTAAATTAGCTTAGCCCTCCCCCGCCCATTAACTGATGTAGCCACAGGAATTGTCTGGTCACAGATGGACCATCTAAGAGACAACTGAGATTGATGTGGCATTTCCAGAGATAGGTGCCAGTTTTTCTGATTCCCTCCAGTGTATTTTCACTCTCCCTGTCTGGCCCACTGTCATCTCTGTACACTCTTGCTGCTTTAGCAGAGTATCATAGGCATTGTGATTAATGATAGCTTCCCTCTCTAGGAGTCAGGGGCCAGTTAAATATCTGAGGGAATTTTACTATCACGTCTTACCAGTATATGCACTGTGCTATGGAAGCTCGTGAGGTCACTTTTAGAGGTTGTCTCTTGATGTACTGTTGCAACTAAGTTGTGTCAGATGGTAGTTTACAAACTAAGTATCATTTATAATATCTGTACCGACCAATCACCTCACAACGGCACTACTGCAGTATGTCAGCTTTACATACATTATTTTCATGCTGAAAGTAAACCTTTTGTGCCATTATTGATTGAAACCCCTTCCCAACTTCAAAAGTAAACCAGGCTACTCTTCGAAGGTGTACCACCTGGTCTCTGGAATGTGAAAAGAGACTGGTGCTAATAATTTTCTGATGTGAATTTAGCATTCCCTTTGGGGGAGGGGGGGGGCTAGACAAGTCTAAAATATACAGATGGTGCCAATCGTTCCCAAGGGAATGGTGTTAAGGTAGAAACGTTAGCATGCGTAGGTTACGATTTCACATAACCTTGACTGATTAGTGTCATATGCAAATTAGGAAAAGTCGCAAGGAAGTATCGTTTGCACAGAAAACATATAATGGGCAATGTTATGCAAATAAAATCCTGTTCATAGCAGTGATATAGCTTAATAAGTTTGATTGTGACCCCCCCCCCCCAGGTCGTATGCAAATCAGGAAAGGTTACAAAGAGGACCATCTATTACACTATGCAAATTGATGCCTGTCCAAGTGGCAGACATGGTTTTAAAGATACAAATATGCATCGTTGCCCATATGAGTCAGGTTCAAGAGCCATACGCATGACAGAAGCGCAGACGACAGCTTTATTACTTAAAAGATAAGCATCTGATACAAATCAATGAAACTGTAATCTGAGTAAATAGCAAAAAGATATTCCTTGCACGGGTTCTTCCAAGCGGTCGATGATCTTTACCATCATCTCATTTTTAAGTTACTATGAGACCTGGATGCTCTCAAACTTTACACCATACTTCGTACATGCAATATGCCCTCCATTAAAATTCAGCTGTTGCTGAATGGCACAGCTTGATTTACTGAATATATTCCCTGGGATCTGTGCAATGGTTGAAACTTTCTTGGCAGCAATTGGTATAAAGAATGCTCCGTAAAAAAAGCTAGCATATGAATAAATATATGTAATCAACAATTTCCCGCTTGCTGATTGCAAGAAAATGCTTTTTCATTGTGGCAGAAAAGAAAGAAAGAAAGAAAGAAAGAAAGAGAGAGAGAGAGAGAGAGAGAGAGAGAGAGAGAGAGAGAGAGAGAGAGAGAGAGAGAGAGAGAGAGAGAGAGATTTGGTGGCAGCTCCTGCTCTGCTTACTTGATTTCAAATGTATCCGTGTTTCATCTTTCCACCTTTAACAAAAATGGAAGCAACAGATATTCATATCATTATAAATAATTTAGTTGTCAGCACACACACGTTACCCGTCGATTTTTTTTTTGGTATCAAAAATCAAAATCGCAGAATATATGATTGGTGAGTACGTTTCCCTTGAATAGGTCCATGTAAAGTGTCTGAATGTGTCCAACACACGAAAGCAGTGCAGATTTATTCGCCTCTTAGAGCTTACAAAAGACCGGTCAAATAGATATTGCATCCAAAACCGCAAGCAATATGTCAATGTATACTTCATATTCCACAAGCTTGAATACGTAATTTATCAGCCGTACATTAGCCGTAAATATTCCAGGTTTTTTATATGTATAATATATATATATATATATATATATATATATATATATATATATATATATATATATATATATATATATGTATATATAAATTGAATTTTCCATGCTTTTACAATTCCAATGCTGGCGCCTTGATTCTCTACCTTTTTCTCGCTTGTTCTGTGTGCTGAATTTTAGGCTACATGAAAGGGCCACCATCAGAGACACAAGTCAATAAATTCCTTTGCTACAAAACATGTTCTGATGTTCACTTGTCAAAGACCGATTACTCCTTTTCAGACTGACATACCCTTCTTCAAAAATCTGTTGAACGCAGTTTGGTAGAATTTAATAGAAACCTTCAATATTTATGCATTGACAGTGTAGAAATAAGAAGTAACGGGAACGGACCCATAGAGTACAGAACTCGGCAACGTGACGGCAGTTCCCTAGAATTCCCACTGCAAGTTCACCAAACGTACAATTGAAAATTACAACATATCTATGTCCTGGGTAAAATTCCTTTTTTAAACATATATTTATTCAATTGCATAGCAGTGAAGTGTAAGCCATAAGTGTAAGCCATAAGTGTCATAAGTGTAAGCCATAAGTGTAAGCCATAAGTGTCCCAAATATACAAACATCTACCAACACTGTAATCCCCAAAAGTGGATCATGGTTACAGTCATCTGTTTTACTGGCAATTAGCATTTTCATGAGTCATGATGATGCAACAACCTAAATAATCCAAATTCGTTCGGGAAAACTGCTTAAACCTTCAAATTTCACTCAGTGAATTAGGTTAATATCCTCTGGCACTTAAAATATATCCAAAAATGTGTAAGAATTAGTTACGAATTGTGCACATGAGACCCAATACATTGCTTTATGACTGCTTCCTTTGTAACGTTGATAACATTGAAACGGGAAAATTTAAATGGATATTGTCATTAAGATGTGTATTCCAGATGTTTGGTTTCAACACAATGTGGGAGAATGTCGGCTATAAGACTGAGGAATTTTCTTTAAAAATTTTGGACAAAAGATTAAAACGCAGATTCAATATTCAGTGGGCGAAATCCATGGAAAATAACTGCTGAGAAGACAAAAAAATAAGAACTTATACAAAATTAAAAAGAAACTTTGAAATGGAGAAATATCTACTATTAATTAAGGACCGTTTATTACAGAAAAATTTCACTCGATTTAGAATAAGCGCCCATAATTTAAAGATTGAAACTGGTAGGCATAAAAGACCCCACAAGATCCCGTTTGAAGAAAGACTGTGTGACAATTGCGATGAAATAGAAGGTGAGATACACTTAATAACAACCTGCAAAAATTACGATCCTGAACGTCAAAATTTATATAGATGATATTTTCCCTTCCTTCTCTGATTTAAATGACACAGATAAATTTGAATATATTATGAATTTAGACGATAGTGATAAAATTGTTTCTGTGATGACTTTTTTCTCGGCCGTTGTTGACAAAAGGGGAGCATTTTAGTGTGTTGTTTTTTCTGTTTTTTTGTTTTGTTTTTGTTTTTGTTTTTTTTTTTTTTCTTTTTTGTTTGTAGATTGGCAATTCTTTACGCCTTAAGTTCCTTGTCAAGATGCAAGTTTTCACTGTGGTATTGAGTATTTGTGTTTGATGTTCCGTTTATTTGTGCTCGTATTGTGTCTATGTATCTATAGCAAAATATTGAATGTAATTGTGATGCAGCTAATAAAGTTCACGTGAAGTTCACCAACTCCACTGTGGATTTATTCAAAAACCAAAAAAAGGCAAATTAGGGAAATATCCAACCTAGAAGGGTTCCTTCACTTATAGGTCACGTATTACTGAAACATGCAGATATAATAAACGCATATACTCATTTGACAACACGTTATGCAGAATCTGTGTGCACTAAAGACGGAACTCAAAATTGAAAGTTTTTGTATAAACACAAGTGTACTGGGTAAAAATGTGGTTTACAAAAATGGATATTTCTCGACAAATACGCAAAATACAATAATCAAGTTTCTGCTATTAAAATTTAACACATAGTGTCTGCAAAAAAGTTGTGTGAGATTTCTCATTATTATACCTGTTTGTTTTCAGTGATGGTACAAAAATTGCAGTATGGTTGTATTTGTGAAATCGATAAAGTGTTCTCATTCATCATTCTTGATACGCGTGTAAGAAAAGAACTGATCATTTTGTAGAAAATCCGTTACACCGTTTTGCTTTTCAGAATGTTGAGAGTAAGTCAGTTTTTATTTCTTTAAAATCAGATAATTTGTTTCAGACAAATATTCATGTGAAATGGCCATTTTAAAGCAAATACCTATTGTCGGATACCAAGATCCAAAGGCTAAGACGGTCTGTTGACTACCATATTAACATTGAAAGTATTTTCTTAATTTCTTGAGATCGTGTTAGGGCCACAATACGGAATTTGGGCATATGATAGACAATATTTATATTTACTTAAATGTCCACAAATCTCAAAATAAACAAAATTATCCAATATGGTTGAGCTTTGCCTTAAAAGCCTACTAAATTATACGTTTCGGCTGTAATACGTGTTTCTACTTGCCTTGGATAATCACTTAGGAAATCATGGGCCACTCGGTTCTACTCAGCATCTCTTTCTGCTAAAATCATGGTGCATTAAGTCCGTATGCCTAGGATGAAGCCTGTATCATTTGTGCATAATGTGATTTAAATTTCATGTGTGTTATAAAGCCTCCACGAAAATAGAAGTGTTACCAGTTGATGATCATAATTTGTGTTGTATCATTTTCAGATTATCTATATTGCATGACTTTTGGCATTTCAACAGATTTCAATGTGTTTTTCACTATCTTGATAATTCAATATTGTGTGAACAAATTAGTTCTTGGATATCAACAAATAACAGAGGACAGTGATGATCATTCACTCAGCTGATATACTTTTCACTGATTGATAGCTGACGAAGTTAAGTTTTGACATTGAACAAATAAACTTGACAGACAACTTTAACAACAATGCGTTTATTGCTGTTTGTTTTATGAGTTTCCCCGTGTTGTTCTTGTTCTGTAAAAAATGGGTCAGCAACTCTGAGCGGACGATAAACTAACGATAGACCACCATACAAATGAAGGATAAAGAAATAAAAGAAAGACCTAATTTAGTCTTGAACAAAGAAGGAGAAAAGAAACTAAAACTATGATTTAATTTGTGAAACCAACTGTTCTGTGAATCATGATTTAAAATAAAGTGACGTGAATTAACGAAAATGCGTTTAGATACATTTGGAAATTCCAAATTTTATTCCCAACAGAAAGCTTGCAGTTAAGTGTATATGTGTATTATCTGCATACGTATGTTAAGAAACATAAACATGATGTAGTTACCACCATTTTTGGGAATCTATAAAAGTAACCTTACGTATGCGTTTCTCTTTGATTTCCCATCTTGGGCGTCAATAGTGGACTTGGTGATAGCACAGCCAATGAATCTTAAATTCATTACTTCATAAATGGTGCCACTGATGGAGTTGATTTCGCACAGTTGTTCAGAGAGACCCCTTTGCTGAGTTAATCCACATGTCTGTATATTTTTAAATAAACTGCTATTATTAAAAAAAACATTGCCGGATGAAATATGAATGAAAACTGAACTGAACGAATGTGTGAAAAGTAAACAGTGAATATGTACCTCTCAGTTCACTGTATTGTGGAAAGGTTACACTTACTTACTCGGAACGATTTCCATCAGAACTCTATCACTGGTATTTTCGTTCACAGCATAAAGCGTATATGCCCCATATTGTACGTAGATTGCACATCAATATGAGTAGAAACTAAGCTTTTTAATAGATGTTACCCAGGCACGTGGGCTCTTATGCAATGTTCTCACACCCCAGCGCTTCTCTCAGGCAATGCTAACCGTTTCTGGCGACAACTGGTTGTGGATATGTATCCTGTATTGCAAATAGATTCTTGGCGCTCAGTTGCTTCAATACTACACAAACTCCATGTGGTGATTGCTAGATTGGTACTTGGGTCCACCTCAAAGAATAGAGAATATCCTTAAGTAATATGTAGGATTGAAACTATATGGTGTGAAACATGACATACATTTATGCTCGGAGCCTGGCTCTGTCTCGCATTCTGCTGAAGATCTGTTACATTTTCATAACTTTTCTTATTCAGAACCAACCAAATGTTCTTCAAGTTTCATTACACATAAAAACGTATAACGCTCAGTCTCTTAATTTTGTGAACATTTGTCAATGTTTTTTCAACTGTTAATCTTGCGAAGTATTTATCACATCATGTAACTGTAAGTGCACTTCTGGAAGCTTTAATTTGAAAACTGTTATAACGTATGACTTCGCTGAAGAGATTTTTTTATCATCAGGTTATCATCAGGTGACCGCCCCGAGTTAATATTTCTAATCAGGCGGAGGAAAGAATATGCCATACATTGTGAATAGAATGAATCATCCCTTGACGTACTTGGACCAGTTCCATGTCTGTTTGTGAACACATGGACCACATATTCCCAGTACAGTTTAACCAACTTGGATACCAATTTCAACACGCGAGATTATTTTTGTTTTTTTCTTTTGGATCTCCATCAAACGTATAAAGGACTTTCACTTATCTCCAAATATTTGGTCTTAAACTCCCGATTTTTTAAAAAAAGGTTTTCTTTCTCTGCTTTGGCAATGTAAATGCCCACGGTCCCGCTTTCTAGGAGATAAAACCAGTATGGTTTTATGATTTCAGCATACCAAGATAGCTTTGTGAAAAAAGAAAATCAGATTTGTTTAAGCCATTAATATTTAAATAATATTTTTGATAATCTTTCACTCAACTCAGTTTATTAAACTAAAATCATTAAAATGATAAATTTGGGACACATCAAATAAAGTTACATTTCCATCATATGTACCGAATCTTATCATTAATATTTCCTTGTTTTATAGTCTTCAGTCACTTAAAATTAAAATCCATTAGGTAGATTACAATTCTGTCTTTTTTTCTTGGTTTTGCCTTTTATTTGCTTAAAGTTATATAAATGTAGCTGCAAAACACCTAATTAATATTTTCGTCTGGAGTTTAATGTTTGAGCAAACACCGATTAATAGTAAAAGCACTGATGAATACGTTTTAATGGTAAGAATATCGATCGGAACGTTTGGTTTGATTGGAATGTAATATGCTGGTGTATATCTATTGTGTGGATTAAGTAGCTGGGCTCTCAGATGCCCTTTGGTCCAAAGCTCACTATCAAATAAACATAAATCGTCCATGTATTCATGTTACCCAGCCTGCTTAAAGACTTCTCCAAGCCTAAAATAATAATGGTGTACATAGATTCCAAAAGACGGATTTTAAAATGACTCAGTGATAGGCTAGGACATCTTCGTCGGGAACATTTTTTCTGGGAAAGTGAATACAGAACATAATATGTCATGAGTGCTTATCCGGAACAACGTTTATTCTCCATAAGCGATAGGGAGCGCATAATGTACAAGAATGGTGATGAATCAAACTTATATGACAATTATCCATTAAACAAATTCTGTAAAGAATTTTTTTTCCAGTACAGATTGACATGAAACACTAACTCATTAGCAGTGTCCCAATGAGGTCACGTAACTGCAAATATAACGGGTTTTTTTTCGAACGTTTTGTGTTGTAATGAAATAAAGGTATAACTTCCTATCATTTTATTTCAAACAAGAAGTTCAGCAAATTTATTCACGGACAACAACGGGTTTAATGTGAGAACGTTATGAGCAACGTTTTCAGAGGATTGGCTGGCAACATGGTAAGGGACAGCTGACATCTCCGATACAATGTATCATTACATTATCATGGCAGACCTACATTATACTACAATGCTATATACCAAGTCAAATGTTCACCGTACAACGTCCTCTGTCTTACTTTGTCAAAATGTTTTGCTTGGATATATATCATGTTTGGGTCGATTTTAGTACTATAACAGATTTGTGTAAATATCGTATCATAGGCCTAAAAGCTACAGTGCCGCGATATGATTTATCAGTACTCTTCCGGTGGTATCGTCACTCTTCCGATGGTATCGGTACTGTTCCGGCTTCATTGGTAATTGTGTTGATGTGGAGTAAAACTTTCTGCAAATGTCGTTCTTATTTTTGCTTTGTGTATTAAAATGTACAAATCGACCCAAACATGAGATAAAAAATTTAAAGCATGCTTTGTTGACGATATGAAGTAATCAATTCGCACTGGATACCATATAGCAGAACGAGTGAGCGAAGCGAACGAGTTCTGTTTTATGGCATCCAGTGCTCGTTGATATACTTTATATCGTCAACAAAGCATACTATAATCTATAATATATATATATATATATATATATATATATCGCATGCCAAATAGTTGCATCGTTCATTCTGCCTGCTCCGGGGACTGGTCACCAGAGTTTGCAGGCACGTTTTGATCATTGCAATAATTGCCGGTGTAACGTTGAAACTTTTATGTGTTTTATTTTTACAAGCTCATACAAATGTGTTAAAGAACGTTCAGTTATAAATGCAGACAGACGTACATGTATATGAGTAACGGTATCGTGCACTGGCAGAACATATTTTCAGTGGCAGTGCTTTTGTGATGATACATAAACAATGCAAGAACACACAAAAATGTCAAGATAAAATGGATCGCACAAATATTGGTATTTCACCATGAAGACCCATCAACAAAATAAGTTAGGTGTATGAAGGTGGTAAAGAGTTGTATGAGCAATAAAATGGACATATATGTGGTGTTTTTGAAGTAATGTTTACCCTGAAAGGACTCATAATTGCTAACGCATTAATCTGTTAATTACTTGTACATTAGTCCTTTATCTCCATTTATCACACAGAGGCTCGCATTTTGGTGTGTCCCATTAACGTTTTGTCTCACAGGCTTCTACTTTTTACGCTAGAAAAAATACCCGACAAGCACGAATTTGCAAATACTCACCGAACATTTGATAAAATGGATGGCGATAAAAATGAGAACAAGCATTTTCCAGGGCGCTGTAATATCTTTTAAACTGGCATTTTCAACACATTTTCTACCTTTTTTTTATGTTATTTTGGTTTTAAAGTAAATAAAATGTATTGCAGAGGGACCCGTTATTCAGATATTTTGCTCGTCTTGATTTTTTGTGAAATTATGCCCTTCTAAAGTGGTGATATCTGTTTTTGAAAAAAAATCATCTTCATACTGCCTTACGTGTGACAATGTTGTAATTGAACGTCGTTATCTGAAACCTGGGGTATAGTTTTCTGTGCGACATTTTCATTGACACAAAATTAAGATTTGCTCCTCCTTGAATGTTGAAAAAAATTATGCAAAGTTGACGTATCATGCAAATCACAGTGGCACAGAAAATGCCCTTTTTTCTTTAACCCCATTGATTTTATTATTTCCTATTTTCTACTACAAGCGCCGCTGGACATATTATCGGGTCATAATATATAGGCTACTTGCGTGAGTATTGTTTTAAGCGTCAAAGAGCCAAATCCTGTAAAAGACAAATATTCAATGGGGTTGTACCCCAGTTGGGAGCCTTTAAAATGTTGTTTGGAGGGAGCAGTATCACATATGCAAACAACTCCCTCATTTTATAAGTTGGCACCTAACAGTGTATTATCTTCAAATGTACAAGATTCCATACAATCACTCTTAAATACCTTTATCGTTGCAAAGAATATTACCCTGATATACCTCGCAAAACAATACTGCATAGCAATAGTTTTTTTCAATATATATTTCCCCACCAAATGCATTTCTCTCATATAGAATAGCTTACATCATCATTCCCAACGTCCAATGCACAAAGTAATTTCAACTTCACCAAGAACTCTTATTGCACTTCTCCATTGTTGTTGATTGACAGCAATTGCTTCCGATGCAATATGCTTCGTCTTTTTGTACTTGTACTTAATTTCAGCTATGATAAATTGTTTCGTTTCGGTACCCTGATCAAGCTACCTGAGCCAATATTTTAAAGCTGTGAATTGGACCTTTAGAACAGCGGATCAATGAAGTGAAATGCAAGTGACTAGACCCTGAACTTGCACGAGCAAGCTACAAAAATGTTGCAGAGCTCACTTTAAGCTCGACCAATAAGGTACTGTAGCTATGTTTCCTAAAAACAAGTCAGCCTTCACAAAGTTTAGCTCATAAAATATACAGCATTGAAATCCAAGCAAATAATACGATGTTGAAATGACCATGATGTACAGGCCTACATTCTGGTCAAGTCCTGGGTAACAATACTGACTCGTTGATCGCCCTTTAATCATGAGGAACAGGAGTCAAGGATTTTTTTTAAAGCAAATCATACTCGTTTGTAGGCAGATGGACTTTATATTTTAAGAAAATCTTTACTGCCCTGGAAGCTTAATCACTTTGATGCGTGTTGTACCAGCATGGTATCACAGCAGGGAAGAAATCTGTCTTACTGAAGTGAAAGGAGTTAATTAGTGTAAAAAGACTAAAATCTCTGTATCAGCAAATTAGCACTTGGATGGTTATAAGGAGCAAGTTGTCAATTTTGGTGAATACTAGAGGCTGCTAAGGACAGGGAAAACTAGAGGACGAGTTCAGCATGTGTGATAAATGTACAAAGAAGTGAAAACAGCATCTTGCGTACCACAAATCGGGCTTAAATAGCGCAGTTTTAGCTTCCTATATAAATACCCATTCAGACTATATTCACTTGCCTTAGCTGTCAGTCTATCAATATTTACTTTATCTATTTTTTTTAAAAATCATCTACACGGACGTCCAGTAACTCGATCCGTCGAGTTGAATTGTCAGCCACAGGTTTCGAGACAGCCTGCGTGCCAAGCGCTCTGTTATCGTTGAATGTCATAAAAATGAATACGCCTATTCAGGCATGTAACAAACTTCACTTTTCACGGCAGCTGACCAATACCGAGACCGACAGTATTTGGACACTCAAGCTGAATACAAAAGATTTGTAAGTTACGTTTTGAAATTATCCATTCGGCTTAAATCAACACTGTCTACCTCGGCTGGTGTGGTGGTTTAGGTTGTATGGGAGCCCGGGTCTACATATCAGTGTAGGCCTAACAGGCTGTTCATTGATCTATGCAAACCTGTTTTAACGCAGAGAATCATCGGGTAATACCCCCCCCCCCCCCCCGCAATTCATATTAGTATGATGTTTTTTTTCACAACCCAATCGGCAGAACGTTGCTATTGCTTCGGCGGCTCATGGATAATGAAGGACGTGGCTGTCTGTGTTAATTGCATGTGTACGCTAAATTGAGCACGCGTGTTCAAGCAAATGTGGAAATAAGACAACATTGTGGTTCTCAATTTTATCCATATGTGTGACCATTGGTACTGTGCAAGCATGACCGAATTCGGTTGCAGCAGTAAATAGTTTCTTACAGATTTGTGCGCATATTATTTGTTTTGATTATCAAACGGTGTTGGCTCAGCAGCGTTCACCACCTAAAGCCTGATACCATCGAATCTATCACCAAAGAGCAGCTTGTTTAGGGCCTATGCCACCTTTCACACTTTACATGCAGTTGCAATGTATGGCCCCCCACCTTTAAACATATATATATATATATATATATATATATATTAATACATTTTATTTTATGACGCTTAAATTGTGAATGATTTCCCGGAGGCATAGCTGTAGTACCTTAGTTGGAAACAGAAATTGGGAAGTTGAAGATGCTGATTTAAGCAGTAATGTAATAGCAGCTGATGCAAAAATTGCTTTAGCACTTCAACTGCCAAAACTTGACAACTCCCGGTGAATTACAAGTTTGTCCAAGTTCTTCTGATATTTTGGCAAACATGCATGCAGTCCAACTTCTATAGTGTACACAAACAGCACATTGCTAGTATTAATGTTTGCAACATAACATTTGTATAAATGTTATGTGTAGAGTACCCTTAATACATTATCATGATCATGCACGTCTAGGCAACAATTACATGTCCATGATTAACTGTGGACGCTCGACACTGAAACCAGATTACGTGTCTGACCCAAAATTTGAACCAGTGCTACCAACAGTGGCAACGCTAATACTCAACATAACCCTGATTGGCTAAAGCATGGGTTCTACATCTTTTAATTTGAAAGATAGTATTCTGTCATTAAGCGTTGAACGCCGTCAACAAGAAGTAACCAATGAAAAAGTATGATTTGGCAAATTAACCACTGACATTCTGACCAAATTTTGGGTCCGACTTGAGACATTGTGATCAAATCTGATATAATGTTATTACATACACGTGAAGTCTTTTTGGCCGTCACATCTATGCATTTGCACATTATTTCTGTGGTCGACGCACACTGCTAAAGTATAGACCATATGATCCAGAACACTATTTGTCCTCACTACTTTCCAACAATCAGACAGTAATGCGACAAAACCTAATCTTATTCTGCCATTCTGTTGGAATGTATCGCCACTTAAATAAGTATGCATCTTTACTGATTTTCTCCTTGGTACTGGCAGATCACGGTAGTTATAAATATGAAATATACAGTTCTCATAACACTTTGTATCCACCATTTGCTTTTTCGTATTATTACTTACTTATATTTGTCACCCTGGAATACCTTCTCATGCGCATTTATCAATATAAACATAAGCCATTTTCAATATTTTCATTTTTAATTTTCGCACGTCAGATAAAATTTTCTACTTTTTGATCGCTAATAACATAAATCGCAAACAGTACTTTTAAATGCCTTCCTCATACAACATATTGCTTTGATCTAGCTTCACAGTTTTATTCTTTATTGAACCCAGTCCTCCCCATTGACGTGACAACTGTAACCTTTGAAACACTGCGGTGACTGATTCAATATCAACAGGGATACACACTTGTGATAAAAACCAACGTATTGATGGCGTGTCCAGTCAGGCATAGTGGTACATTCTGCACGATTGGTCCTGGACCAGGTTATATAAATGTAGAAAACATAAAATGTCAAGAAAACCTTTGTTCGTTTGTAAACATGGAAAGAAGCAAATGGACACAAGTAAACTTTAAGACTAGAACAGTTAGGGAGGACCATTCTGGTAAAGCACCACAACATAGCATACGTACAGCTTTTGGAAGTAAAGAATTGACTCTTTCTTTTCGAAATTTGTTCAGTCAACACCTTTCCTCCAGGCGCTACGCCAAAATCGCGCCGATAAAAGTTACTGACTTAACCAGTATGACTAAGTATGACCTCGGCAAGTGTGGTACGCCGGCGCTTGCATGAAAGTTTGGTTTATAAGGAATATGAATATGGTATTTTATCGTCAATTCAGAGCATATCCATTTTTGGGGAATGTGCCAATGGCAGAGTAAAGACGATACATATGTATCTAAATTGCGGCTCCAAACCAGACTTCGCTGTTGCTTTGTTCTGATTTTGGAATCGATGATAGATTATATGATTAATGTGATATATTTAAAATAATATGCATATCATCAAATATGTACGATATTTGTTGCAATCTATAATAACAAATTAATTTATTGTTGTGGGACTCATTTTTAGATATAAAAAAAATCGCAACTTTATTGGTGTGGTGTCCAGGTCTCCACCACACGAGCGTTAAATGAATAGTACTGGTTGCAAACATTGTTCATAAACTGCAGAAAAAATAATATACAGATTTTGGCAATGCTTTTTAAATATGCGAGATAATGATTTCTAAGAGAATATTTATCTCAGTTATTTGGAGATAATTACAGTCATCTTTTGGAGAAGTTAATGGTGTGCAATGTCCAACTCTCGATGGTACACTTGTGATAAATAGTTAATGTTTAAAGCAAACAGGTAACTGACGTGAAAAACATCACTGAGGGAATAAAATACTTCTATGTAGGTATGTAATATCTTTTGAGTACCAAGCCTATTTGATCATGTTTGTACCTTAGACAAAGTTATCAAAGCAAGGTTGTCTTCAGGGACCAGCCACGTCTGTGCGCTGTCCGTTGTCTCTAAACCTGTTTGGGCCTCTAATGCATTAATGTGTTTATAGATGGAACCATTTAAACACTGTTGTGGTTATTCTAAATCTATTATTCAATGTCAGCTTAATTTGTGGCAGATCATTTAGCTATGCCCGTTAATGATTCTGTGTATTCATATCCATATTTCATGTTCGGAACGAGCGTGACTCGAACCTACAACCTTTGGCACCAGTCGCCTAGCTCAAATGGGAAACGCATATATCCACTCAACCAAATGCCCATTCTTAAAAAGAATGGTTCAATGGAGGTAGTTATGTGCGAGTGCCATATCAACACGGTTATGCAGTATATTTGCTGAGTCGGCATTTATTTCTATGTTTTGCTTTGCTGCAATTAAATACAGTACAAACACAGACAACAAAATGAGAGAAAAAAAAACACTTAAGTCCAAAGGCTGCTGTTAGTTTATATTTCCATATATGTCTAAATTAAATAAAATCAGACATAACCGGAGTACAACTGTTAGTGTCGACGACGCGACCGTATATGCAGTACCACGGAAACAGGGAAATCATGCCTCCGTCGTTATTTCGATCAGAGAGTCAAGTCAATTTTGGTCACCACACCAATTGTTTCCTCCTATCGATATAAATCCCGTTTCTCGTGCTAATTTTGGTCATCGTTCGTCTTGGACAAGATGACAAAACATTTCTGCCACAGTCAGATAAATTATGGGTCTGGAGTTAGGCCTGGAGACGACTGCATTGATTTTACAGTGCGGCCGAACCGGTACATTACCATAGGACAAAAATGTGAACAGAAGCCATAAATATGATTGTCTGCTGGCTGATTGAACTGAAGATGTCTGCGCTGCACCGTGGAGCCACACTGGTTATTCAATGCGCTTGGGTGCAAAGAGGTATAAAGGCGCTGCGCACAAGACAAATTATTTGTCTGTGCCGACAATTTTTTAACCTGGGTCAGTGGTAACGAAAGCCGTAAATCTGAGAATCTTTTCAATGCAGTAAGACATTATTGAGGCCATTCAAAAAAATTTTGGTGAGATGTGTACAGTATTATCAGTAAGTAGTACACAGAGAGGTTATATATACATATATATATATATATATATATATATATACATTTTTATATATGTATATATATATATATACATTTTTATATATGTATATACATATATATATATAAATATATATATATGTGTGTGTGTATGTGTGTGTGTGTGTTTCCCATGAAATACCAGCAATTTGTAATATTTGCGAATTTAACCTCAATTCAGTCTTGAATTGGCTCCAAATAGTCTTCTGCGTTTGGGGGCATTCTACATGAATGAACTGTCATTTAACTAAACTTTTCAATTAAATGTAAGTCACGAACCTCTTCTTTATGAAGTATCCGAAAGATAAGGTGGGGATAAATTGGCATTTTAAAGGTAAATAAATGAGTCAGACCGACGTTTGGGCACTTCAATACTCCGATATTATCTGTGGAAAGTAATTAGTAAAATCAAATAATCAAAGCACCCCCCCCCAAAAAAAAAGTTGCAGGTACTTCGTGAGATTCAGCCACGTTTATATATATATATATATATATATATATATATATATATATAGTTACCTACCCAGGACGGTGTCGTGTATAATATAATTCCAAGGCAGGATGTAAATGTAAAAACGCTAGGCAGGAAGTTAAACCCTGGTTGCCCGGGCGTCCTGTCACCCTGTCGCCGTACAACAGAAGGTGTAATATATTTTACCGGTCTTGTTTTGATTCAAGCTTCGTACAACAAGGTGACTTATTTTCAAGGGCAAAGCCTGTTTTCCTGACTGGACAACGTAATTGAGTGCAGGTTGTTGTGTATGGTTTACAAGAATGCAACACACTATTGCACGTAGAACGTTACCAGTGAATGAACACATACATGTATTTTCGTAGATGATAATATGACGATCATATTACCGAAATGACCAATGGCACCGCTTTGTTGTGGTATATGAATGCCAAAAAAAACCAATAAACTTTCAAAAAAAACTTAAGCTATATTAATTTTTAATTCACGACGCATCTAAAGTCAATGGCATGATTCAGACTAAAACTGCTCTATCACCACCCTTTCGTATCCCTGATTCTTCGAGTTCTGACAAACATTTTTTAAAAATAAAATCCAAGCTCACTCGTACAAACAGCCCCTTTTTAACATTCTGCGATACATCCACATGCAGTGACATTCATAGCTTAAGTTTCATGCATGCTGCTTTACGACTTTGTCCATTTCATAAATGCTGAGGCCAGATGTTTTACAGCAAATAGCTGATGGACATAAGATCAAAAACAACTACACGAAAGCTTTGTACAACACACAACACAGTTGAGTATGAGTAATACTAATTAGCACTCTGGCCACCTTAGAGACCGTCAAAAATTGTCCTACTGTAGAAACTGCAGCCATTCGTGAAATTCAATTATAAAGGAATGCTGCGTTTTGGGTACCACTTGATTACACCTACCCTGCTACCTTCCGATTCTTAACCAGAATAAACTCAACACTGCCCCTGAGCTGACGTAAGCTCTATCACATTCATTTAGATCAAGCACTCGTGGAGCGCTCCGCGCTACCAATGAGGTTCTCTTGTCAGACAGCTTGGAGAGATTCGCCCAATGCTATGCCCAGAAAGCAGAAACCTCTACCGGGACAAGAAATTTTAAAATGTAAATTTACTTGGTCCCTGCTGAGTTATAAATTGAGGCATGTTACAACAAACATAATAAACATTCAAGCACAACCGCACTCATCTACAATCATATTTGGTATATTAGTCATTACAACGTTAGCCTTCTCGTCTCTGTACAGCAATGACAATGATGACATTTTCTTGGGAGCACAACAAAATGAGACTTTGGTTGCTGACTTTACTTTTCTGTAGCTTTCCAAAACAGTTGTGTGACGCGACGATAAAGTGCCCATCTTTATTCCTTGGTCAGGACAGCTTCCTTTGCAGTAGTTCGCGTAGTAGCCGTCAGGGGCAATAATCCAATTGTCCCAACCAAGCTCCTTGAAACTGACATACAGAGAGCGTTTACAACATGAACCGTCGCATGGTTGGCAAGCTACTGATCGTCTTTGCACTAGATGTGGTTTAATCTTCATTCGAGTATGAATGATCAGAAAAGGCCTTCTTTTATTAAGTCTAGCTCTCCGCCTTCTTATTCTTTTCCTTTTCTTCGAAGTTGTTGATTTCTTTTTGCCCGATCGCCGTCTTCGGCTTTGCACAAGCACTGGAGATATTTGTTTCGTGCAATATTCACAGGAAATTTGGAATTTAACTTGTTTCTTTTGTGAATTAAGTATACTTTGCACAACAGTTGCAGGTAGAAGTAGCTGATGCCACCTGGTGTGGCGTACCATTACTTTTAAGCGTGCAACACGTTCCAAATCTGAAGACGAATCATTTGAAACCTTATCAATATTTATTATCACTTGTCGACTAGGATTTTTTG